>CM067216.1:204533137-205133137 GCA_034190945.1 Octodonta nipae | reverse complement strand
TATAAAGCAAACTCCCTATGAAGCTTTATTCGGAATAAGAATGAAATTGGGTTTGAAAACATCAAATTTACCTATGGAATCTGTTGAACAGCTGGACACAGAAGAAGAGTTAGAGCAATTACTAGGAGTACACAGAGCCAATTCACCACATAGCAAAGTCGCAGAAAACGATGAATTTTCCATTGAAACGTTAGACGTAATTTTGGATGGTTTCGTTATTAAAGCTTTCTGTATTATGTTTATTTAAATAACTATTTTTTACTGCAACAACATTTTTAATTTATTTGTATTCCAACTTTTCTTAAAACATGAAGGTAAGAGTACACATTTGCCGGGAAATGTACATATACATTATATTCAATTCACATACCTAACTTTTTGGGAAATGTACACATTTTACGGTAAAAGTGTACATTTCCCAAGAGTGTACATTTACCGTAACATATACACTCCCCAACATGTTGGCATTGATTCAATAAGGTAGTCCATTTCTTCTTGAGGAATACTGTATCATACTATCTGTATTTCATGTCTTAGAACCTCTAACGTCCTTGGGGGCTGGGGTATATTTCCGAGAGTTCTACCCAAACATGTCCTATGGCCGAAAGATCGGGTGATCTGGGCGGCCATGACAACAGATTCATATGGGTCTTTTCAAAATTCTAGCAACATGAGGCCCAGCATTATCTTGTGAAATATAAGATCCATGAGTTGATTAAGGTAAGGGAATACCTACTTCCTGAAGATAATTTTGTGCTATCATGCTGCCTTGAACAAAGACTAAAGGGGACCTAATTCCACGTGCAATAGCACTGTTCGGTGTACATGTCGCTCAACATCAAATTGAGGTTGACGTCTTTCTCCTCGAAGTCGACTAACCCTTCTTCGGACATCATGTCTACCGAAGCAGAATTGACATTCATCAGTGAAGACGACCTGATACCATTCCACATTCCCACGTTGTTGTTCTCTGTACCACTGTAGTCGTTGCCGTCGATGCTCAGAGGTCATAAATAGCTCAAGATGGAGTCGATAATACCGTAGTCCAAGAAACCTTTAACGCCGGTAAACCGTTCGGACACTTTCAAGATAGCCTTGTTCTCCTAACGATTCATCAGCAAAATTTAGGGTTGTCGAAAATCGGTCTCCAAAGGCCATAAGTTTTAGACGTCGATCTTGAACTTCATTTGTGCACCCTCGACGTCCAGTACCTACTCTTCTCCGATTTTGGGTATTATCAAACCACGATTGACAACATCCGGTTCGTGCGGTTAGCGATTTCTCGAAATGAAAAACCTGTCTCCCGTAAAACCCGTAAACCAATAATTCGACCTCTTTCAAATTCACTTTGCTGGCGATAGATTCGGCGTACACTTACTGTAGGCATTTTAACATTACTAACATCCCATCAAACAGTTTTTTGTGTAAATTAAAAAAAAATGCACAGATACTACAATATTAATTGTTAAAAACAGTTTACATTTTTGTGTCAGTAAGTATACAAAATACTATTATTATACATGAATATTGTCTGATCACATTGTAGATATCTCTTTTCTCTCAGAATATCAGCAAGGTAGACAAAGGTACAGACAACCAGTAATCTGGACAATTTTTCAAAACACTTTGTTCCCCATTTACAATTTTAAATACTTATCAGTTGAAGTAAAAATTAAGCAATTTGTTAGAAATCAGAGGAAACTCTGATCTTACAAAAAATTAGTTCTTTTATTTTGTCCTTCGTCCAAAACATGTTGAATGTATGACTGTTGGTTAGTAGCATGCAATAACCTGATTTTATCTGAGATGCTAAGAAAATGATAGCACTGTCCAACAAAATTCATCAGTAGTATTAGCAGTCCGTCACGCCAAAATTGAGAAGTTAACGACAACAGTTTTAGTGACAAATAGAAATGATGCATGTATGAGAAACATAATATTTAACTGCATTGTTGATTGTCCGAAATTACAGTTTGTGGTTTTGCTTGTCCGACAAAATTGTTATAAAATGCAAATATTTCAATAGCTAAAAAGATATTAACAGAAGTAAGTTAATGTAAAAATTGAAATTATGTATTATCAAACAAATAATTTAGTATACTGTGTGTCCCATTTTAATCTTCTTAGAATTCTACAAAAAGAAATGATCAAAGGTGTACTACTAAAAACAAACAATATACTAACATGTAATTTAACTAAAACAAAATTAGAAAACGCTACTAAAAGTTCCAAAATTGTATATACTGCATATCTTGTGTCTGCAGGCAAACATGTGTATGTGAATCATCAAGTGCTTTTCAAGTAAGGAAAAAAGAACAACAAAACAACATCTTGAGAAGACACATAGACAGATTGAGATTGTCAAACCATGTACTGACCGAGAAGCTATATATAAAATGGATTGGAACAAGACCAAGATATTCAAGAAGATCACACTAGGAAAAGAAAAATCAAATAAAGGCTTTGCATGTTGTTTAACAATGAAGAACTTGGGATACTCTCTAAACACATCATGACAGCAAGTCCTGTACAGTGAATATAAAAATGGAAACTCCAAAATCAATTATTCCAAAGGTGTTAAACATCAAGACCGTGACGGCTAATTCTGGTCACCAAACCGAGAAATAACACGACCAGGAGCAAACTCGTGCATGAGAGTTAATGTTTTATGAGTGATATGACAAGTGACACCGTCCTGCTGACGGCAGATGTCGTCAAATACTATATGTTCCATTGGTAATATTCGCCATTCACGGTTAATGCACCTTCCTTATCTTCAAATACGGTCGAATAATGGCTTCTGACCACAAGGCAGACCGAACAGTGAAACTTTTGGATGGTTTGTTTCTTGATGAATCTATCATGGATTTTCTAAGCCCCAAATGCGGCAATTTTGCCGATTAATGAAGCCATCCGGGCGAAAATGACCTTCATGCAAATGATTTTGTTCGCCAAATCGCCATTGGCTTCTGTTTGCTCAACGATCCAATTGGTGAATTTTCTTCGCTTTGCTTAGTTTGTTAAGTCAATTGGACTTTGTAGCTGTGTAGATGTAAATCTTTATTAAGAATATGATCAAGAGTGACTGTTGTAATGTTCAATTCTTATGCACGATGACGTACTAGCTTCTCTAGAGCTCGGACACATTCTCGTGAACTGCCATGATGTTTCGTTGTGACGAGTACTTTAAAATTTTTCGATTATTACTTTCACAGTAAAGTAGATGAATTGGAACATTCGATTGGCAGATTATTGAAAGCTCTTTATGAATAGTGGCAATCAAACTTTCACGATTTTGATAATAATTATTTACAATTAGGACACCTTGTTTATGTGTAACGTTTCACGTTTATTAACTCCTATCTGTCAACTTTCGATGTGTCAAAAAACCTATATTAACACAATAAATCATATAAACGCCATCTGCAATCAGTCCTGTTTATTTTGGTGTGAACCAACGTTTTAATCACGCCAAATTAATTTAACACTAAGTTATTTCCAAAAATGTCAAATAGCCTATTTAAGTACTTACCTAAGCTACCAGAATCTAATTTCTCTTCTAGTATAAGGATATCATCTATCACCATACTTTCAATAGCTTCTTCAGGTGGGAGATTGGCGTATTTGTTTTTCGCTTTCTTAACGTTGTACCTCGTATCGGGTTTTTGATTTTCTTCCTTTACATCATCAGTAATATCGGTATTTAGTATATGAACCGGCGTTCGCGACAAAATATTTAACAATCGATCCTTGTCGTTTTTTATCACCTGTAAAAGTTCACTTTCTCGCACACCACGTTTGTTCAGACCGTTCTCGAGCTCCTCCAAATCGACTGTGTCGTGTAAGAACGACCAGACGGGTTTGCGAGGGGAATGCGCGTGCACTGGACACGTTTCAGGGTCGGCGTTGCACATCAAAAGCTGTTCGCAATTTTTTTTGTAGTTATTTTCACTATTTAATGCACCGTTTATTTTCGGAGTGGTGTTGTTGAAAAGCGTTTGTCGCACGAACTTCAATAGCTGTTGGCGGCTCGCGTTCACCAAGTCAGGATTTTGTTTGGTGACTTCCGGGAGGCAATCTCCCAGGTTTCGGTCTTCACTGCTCACCACTATTGCTGGGATAGAATCAAATCTGTAGTACTTTCTGTGAGCTCGATCGGAACTGTAAGAATGATAAATGTTCAATCAACACCTAATAGATCCATTTCGAATTTTACAAAATAAAACTGTGATAAAGTTGAAAAAAGGAAGAGGATATTAATTCAGTTGTTATTTTTTAATGTTTGTTACCACAGAACTCCGTCAATAATGGACCTATTTGGATAATTCTATTTTTTTATTTGATAAACTATACTTCCAGATTGCTCCTATCAGTGTGGTTCCCGTCATTACCATAGGAATATATCTATTATTTTTGACATAATTCTGTTACTCTATTACACTACCCCTATGTTCTACTACTTTCAAGCCCTTTCATTAATTTCCTTTAAATCATATTAAAAATGATATCAAATGTAAAAATCAACCTGGAGTTTCACAATACTGCTTTGGCTTTTTTTAATTTGATGAACGACAAACAACGAGAAATCTCTGCACAACAGAAGCAACTGAGAAACATCAAACAACACTATTTCTATATCGAAACATCTTGAAAGTTTTAGGCCTTCGTCGTCAAAATTGAGGTTAATTCTTGTTTGTATTGTCATCTCAAAGTAAAAATCTGAAATTATTCAAATCCCTTTGGTTAATGTCACACAAAATAAATTTGTCATAAGTCGCCCCAAAGTAAATTATTTCTGCAGGCTACTAATGTCTGGTATTAAGGTCGAAGTTACAGTGTTAACAGCCCCTTCCTGATAAAATTAGGTTATTCTCTATCTCTATGAAATTTTATATAAGTTGGTAAATAATCTCTAAAATGTAAACTGAAAACAAAAAATAGGATTATTATTATTATGAGGTTATTATTATTTCCTACATTTTGTATGTAAAAAACTGACAAGTTGCCTATTACTTGGCTCAAAAGCCCGAGAAAACCTCTACTGTTACCGCGCCATCTATACGTAATGGAGAGAAACAGAAGCTATTATAGTCATCTGTAAATCTATTACTATTTACAAGTACTAGTACAAAAATTTTTAGACCAAGAACAACACTGGCTCTTATTAGTCTGAAGTTGGCAGACAATGTAACTCGTTCCTCGAAGTTTCCTTGGACTTTCATCGTCTTGAAGTGGTTGATCTCACAACGTTTCAATAGCTGTGTATCTGCTATCGTCATCAGGTGAATGATAAGAAATTCAAAGTATCGGTCGTATTTATATTATACCCTTAACCGGTCATGCGTCGCCGGTCATGGTCATTGAGCCTTATCTGGTCCAATCAGCGTCGTCGTACCTAGAGGTTGGTTGCCGGTGATGCATAGCGGCAAAGGCCGAACAAGAGCTCTCCAAATATTTTTAATTTGGACGCTGGGCTCGCTAATTGCCGAAGGGAAAATACAAGCCACTGCCTACAGATCCAACATCCAAAATATAACGGATAACTTACAACACTCTCAGAGATCATAATGAATACATTCTACCCGAGACAAGGAGAAAATGGACGCCACACCACAGCAAACCACCACATCTTTATGGACTACCCAAGATACACAAGGCTGGAGTGCCTCTCAGACCGATTACAAGTTCGCGCAACTCACCAACAGCAGCACTATCGAAATTCCTTCTACCAATCATCCAACCTTTGGAGGGCAAAACATCATCGCACGTCAAGGACTCAAAGCAATTTGTCCAAATCATCGGATCCATGGAACTTGGGCCAGAACATCGCTTAGTAAGTTTCGACGTTGAAAACCTTTTCACGAACGTACCACTAGACGAATCTCTCATAGTGAGAAAGAAACTTACTGAAGACGAAACCTTGATGGAGAGGACGGAGCTGCCAATAGACTCAATCATGGACTTGCTTGGATATTGCCTATGGGTTCCCTGTTATCACCAACCATTGCCAACATCTACATGGAATGGTTCGAAGAACATGCACTGAGGAGTTTCGAGAAGCAGCCTAAGCTATGGTTGAGGTATGTCGATGACACCTTTATTATTTGGCAACATGGAGAGACAGCATTCCTGGAGCACCTGAACCAATCCCAACCATCCATTAGATTCACCATGAAGATGGAAGAGGGTGGGTGCCTACCATTCCTTGATGTAAAGTGTCAAAGGACTAGGACCGGAATCCAAACAACAGTCTACAGGGAGGCTACTAATACAGGATTATACCTTCACTACAATTCTAAACACCCATCAGCAACGAAAACTAGCATCATCAAAACACTAATCCATAGAGCCCAAAATATCTGCAGCACACCAGAAGCCCTCAAAGAAGAACAAGTGAAACTTAGAGAAGACCTTTTGGCGAACGGATATCCGGAAACGATCATTACCAAGGCGTTTGAAGAGCTGGACAAACCACCTAGGCAGGAAGAGGACACCACGGTAGCAACTCTACTATTACCGTATACTAAAGGCTTGTCGGAGAAACTTAGAAGAATTGCACACATCTATGGGGATCAGAATGATCTTCAAAAGCAACGACACCTTGAGGAGCATGATAACAAGAACGAGGCCCGACGCACCAGCAATACCAAATAACTGTATATACAGCATACCGTGTGAATGTGGCAATCTTTACATTGAAGAGACAAAGCGACCGCTGGACACCAGGATTAAGGAACACCGCACAGCTACTCACAGGGGAGAGGTAACGAAGTCTGGGCTAGCGAACCACGCATGAACCGAACACCATAATATCAACTGGGACCGGGCTAGAGCAATTCACAAGGAAGAGCATTGGTACAAAAGAAAATTCATAGAGACAGCATATATAGTCTCGAACGAAAATATAATTAGCGAGCCCAGCGTCCAAATTAAAAATATTTGGAGAGCTCTTCTTCGGCCTTTGCCGATACGCATCACCGGCAACCAACCTCCAGGTACGACAACGCTGATTGGACCAGATAAGAGCCAATGACCATGATGACCGGCGACGCATGACCGGTTAAGTGGGTATAATATAAATACGACCGATACTCTGAATTTCCTATCATTCACCTGATGACGATAGCAGATACACAGCTATTGAAACGTTATGAGATTAACCACTTTAAGACGATGGAAGTCCAAGGAAACTTCGTGGAACTGCCTCTTATGTTGCCTATGACACAAACGGTACCGCTTGTGAGACTTTATAAAAAAAGGAAAAAAGTTATTTCACAATAAAATATCTCGAAGGAGCGGGTATTAATTGAACATAATTAATTCTATTTGAATTCAAGAATAAAATTGAAAATACTGTGAAAATAAATGAATATAAATGTTGATTAAGCCACTTTAAAAGATGAGGTTCTCAATTCGCCGGTCTTTTTATTACGTCTGAAACATAGCATGAAATCATGTTTCCCTTTTTTGATTGTATAAGAGGTTTGTTAAAAAATGTGAATTTTTGCTTTTCTTATAGTAAAATTTAGCGGACGAGAAAGTATTAAATTAATGTAATTTTGCTTATCCAATTCTATAATTGAATTAATTGAAAACAGATTTGAATTATATCTACAGAATATCAGGCCTAAAATAAAATCATCATACGTCACTTTTTTTCAGTAGTATATGAGGTTTGCCAAAAATATGAATTAAAATAAATACTTTAAAAATATATGCAACTTAAAGACAAAATATCAAACTTGAAAATCGTACTCACCCCATGTACGATTGCAAATCGTATATGCTCTTGAACACTTTACTGATCTTTCTGTTGTTCTCGATTTGTTTCTTCTCGTGGTCGTTGTCTAACTCCTCCAACGCTGTTTTCAATTTCGGTTTGTCGTCTTTCAGCTCGTTCTTCAATTTCAACTTGCTCGTCACTTGTTCTTGTTCGCGCTTCTTCTCTACAACTTGCAAGTTTCTCAGCTCCACTTTGAGTTGCCTAACTTTTTCCAGGCGCTCATCTATTGCCTCTCGAATGTCTGCGTAGGTC
The DNA here is from genome assembly GCA_034190945.1 of Octodonta nipae. Taxonomy (NCBI): domain Eukaryota; kingdom Metazoa; phylum Arthropoda; class Insecta; order Coleoptera; family Chrysomelidae; genus Octodonta; species Octodonta nipae. Next base: position 205,125,102 of record CM067216.1, on the reverse strand, counting down.
AGTAATTGACTGATGAGGCAGGAGATAATTGTAAGTTTGTCTTTGATGGGCAACTGGACGACGTTTTGAATCGCGAGAGCTTTGATGATATGAGGATCTGAGATGCGTAACTGGAGGCCGGGATCGTCTTTGCTGGTGTAGCCTCCTCTTTGAGCCAATCTATTAATGTACAGAGACATTAATAATTAATTGTTTTTTATGCAAATGTGTTAGGATTGTGACTTACCTCCAGCGTGTTCCGCTCTCGTTTATTCGTGCACCTGACGTTAAGAAGTGAAGCCTAAGAATTTCCGAGACTGAAAGAGAATCCAGTGGTAACTTTCTCAAAGACATGCCTTTATGCTTGTTAGTCCAGCGGGATGCTAAGGTCGCCAAACGGGTTGCCTCAGTTAAGGATGAGGTATCGATATCTTCGTCTTCTTTAATGTCTAAAGTAAAATAAAAAGAGGTAATAACTATATAATATATGTAAAAACACTGTTTTGCACCCTAACACCAAACCTTTATTTTAAACACTCAACGCCGTTTCAACAACTCTAAGTTGTCATGAGTTTGGGTTTACCCCTTGAAGATGACAACTTCGAGTTGTTGAAACGGCGTTGAGTGTTTAAAATAAAGATTTGGTGTTAGGGTGCAAAACTGTGTTTTTACATTTGTGACACACCAAAGGTTCCACAGCTTTTCCAATATTATGAATCGAGTTTGAAACTCGTAGACGCTTCGCCAAGGTCTCATATGGCATTCTCAATGCGTTGTCACCGTGTCATTATGTTACACCCGTGTATATATACAGGCTGTAACATAATGTAGTGCAGATATTTTGGTAGATGATAGCATTGATCAGTATAAGTAAAAGTATAACATATGCGGTTACGAAATAACAGTTTACGGTTTACGAGATAAATTGTTCAAAGTTGTAATAAACAAAATCCTTTACCATTGATTTTAAACAAAAATAATTTAAATATTCAACAAATTAATGACACTGAAATCATGGAACATAGGATTAAATTTGCTTTTGTTCTTTACGCACCGACCGTAATAAAGGAATTATTGCGCAAGGTTATAGTTCCATATTGCAAAAAAGTAAGGTAACTTTTATTTGTTTTGAATGTAATATTATGTTGTGGTAACTAAGAGGGCTAGTTTTATTTTAATTGTGTTATTATATCCAATAAATGCATACAGATTAATCTATCATTCAAGAAACATCTGTCAAGTTTTTGTTTATGTTAAGGAAACATGAGTGTGGAAATGTAAGTGGTAATTTCTTATATTGCGAATTCATGTTACTTTTAAAATGTCTGAAATCTATGATGGTATGAGACCTTTTAGGTAATTACTAAATACTTACTCAGGCAAGGAAATGTTAAAAAACAACTATAAGTTGAAAATAATTTCCTTATAAAGCTTCAGTAAATCAAACATATCATCTTGATTTTATTTTTTCATTGAATGTCTTCTTTTAAAAGAATTTATTTAGAATCTATTGAAAAGTAATATTGTCTCATAAATGAAAAAAAAATAGATATTTCAAAAACCATCATAGACATTTAAAACTAAAATACATTTTTTAGTACATTGTTTCTGTTCTTATTCACGCACGGCAAGGTTGCCAGATGTTTTGACATTTCCAAAAATGTAATAATGGAATAGGTCCTGAACTATACAACAAAAATTGTCTTTATTAAGAATTTTAGTTCATACTGACCAGTACTATCACCTGCACTGTGTTTTTCACATCATGTATATCCAGTAAATGACAAGATATTGAGTTTTAAAATATCTGTTTTTAGTCAGTAATACATGGACATGAAAATACAATACCCCCTTTTGGCTTTTATTTTAAACAGATGGTAATGAAACATATCTTATTAGAAAGGTACTGTGCCATAGTACATTATCTGTTTCGAAGTTTTTATACTTTCAATAGAGACTGTCGATGCGTAGGGCTCTTAAACAACTTTAAACCCAACAGATGGATTAACAAAATCGGGGTATAAACTGGTCAGCGCGATCTTCAGATATTAACCCAATGGATTTGTATATGAGGTTTTATTAAAGATAGGGTGCATCGAACTCGACCGCAAAATTTAGGCTATCTGATTATAACAATTCGACAAGCATGTAATGAAACTACTCCCTCAATGTTAAAAAAATTATAATAACAAAAGTTAATTCGCAAAATTGTTTATGAAGCAATGGTGATTTCTGTTGTTAAATGTTTCAAAAGTCATCTTGAAAAAGCATTCCTCTAATTTTATTTCAAGATTTTCATGTTACTGTTTAATGAATCTGTTAAAATTTGTGTGCTGTTTTTTGACTAGTTTAATTTTTATTTTTTATTTTGTCCAAATAATTTTAAAAAATAATTTACGTCATAATAGAAATTTGAGGACACCATGTTGTAGAGTGAAAAAAATATGTACATTTTTTTAAAAACTAAACTGTTTTTCAAACGTCTTTGAAATACCTATCAAAATTAATTTAGGCATTTTCAAAAATCACCCTATAACTCAGAAACGAAAAGGAATTTTCCAGCACGGCTTCTCGAATCAATATCAAAAACGTCAGCTAGCAATAGTGGTACATGATATTTAAGACACCACCCTGTATATAGCACAAATAATTCAAGTATTTCGTAAATTTATTACTGAGCATTAAGAAGAGCCCTCTCTGAAATAATTCTCTAATAAAATAAAAGAATTAAAAATAAATTTACTTGAGGTATATTTCTCAAGAGATGTCCCATACTGATTCGCTTCCAAGTTCTGTAAATGGAACAATGCCGCCAAAAGCATGTGAATGAGATCAGTGCACGGTCCATCAATTTCTTGTTGGTTCAGCGCTCTTTCAAGCAAAGCAAACGTAAAACCACCAGGGAAGAAATCTTTGGTTTTCAAAAATTTTGAATAGTTTCCAATAAAATCCATAATCATCAATACATCACCAAAATATTGTTTTGGTACCGCATTCCACGTTATCGGCATTGGTGTTGGTAAGACCTGTAAAGTTGCAAAGCATTAACATCATTATAAAGTTGGTGTTTGGTCATTAAAATTAAAAAACTTCAGGAGTTTCTACATCTAAAAAGTCCTGTGGAACAAATATAATTGTTACAAACTTAATTACATTTTACTGTAAATGTACAGGACGTAAATGGTATGAGTGCCAATAATTGCAAACAACCATACCATGCAAACAGTCTCTTTCAGAATGACTAAAAGTGGAGCCAACAGATTAACATTAAAACCACACAAGAAATTTACTAAAATCCATTATATTCAAAAACAAAATCATATAACACCACTCTTTCAAATTCCTCCAACTTGTATGGATTTTTATTTTTATATCTTTGGAATTTTTTGGGCTAACTTGTATACAGTATCAGTCAAAAGTCCCCTCCACCTTCATATTTTTTGAATAGTTATACTTAGACTAATGAAATATGGATGGTGAAAATAAACTGGTTGTAATCTGCTCTACTAATGGTAACAAATGACATAACTGTAAAAAAAAAATTAAATAGGACCTTATATCAAGTGATAAAAGTGATCTCATTTGAAAGGTATTGACAATACCAACTCAGCCATATTAATTTTGTGTGGGTTTAGGCCAATTTTGAAAGACAAATTAAATATATACTAAAAAAATATTATTTCCCATTAAATTAATGAAGATTGTTCAGTCCGCCTGTGGTTAGTGGTTAGTTTTTAAAATAGGAGGTATTGACAGTACCTACTCAGCCATATTAATTTTGTTTGGGTTTAGACCAATTTTTATGGATAAATTAAATAAATGTTAAAATTATTATTTCATATTTCCACTGAAATTAGTTAAACAAATTCTTATAGCAGGTGTGCTACTTGCTGACATAAATGTATCCTATGCCAGCTGAAACTCCCCTACTTTCTTCGATAATTCGTTGTTTTAAAACCTTAATATTGTCGGGTCTCGTAACGTAAACCTTAGATTTCAAATACTCCCACAGAACAAAATCAATTGGTATTAGGTCCGGAGATCGAGCTGTCTCTTCTATGGAACCTCGCCGTCCAAACCATCAATCACGAGTCTTCTTCCAGGTAACGTCTTACCATATTTAAAATTAGTCGCCCTGGTGACATCATCTATTACTCTTACTAGATCTGTTACTACCAGTAGAGGAGTTTACATCTGTTTATTTTCACCCTCCAAATTTCATTAGTTTAAGTATAACCACTCAAAGATATGAAGGAAGTGGGACTGTTGTCAGGCACTTTATATCAAATAGCACTAAATTACTTCTCATAATTATGTAAAATTTTTTAATTTTACATTTTATATATTCGAAAAATGTTATTGAGAACATTTAAACGTCATTTTCCTTTGTCTAGATTACCATTGAGGCGGGGCTTTAAGCTAAACCCTTAACCGTTTGGAAGCTTTTAATATACTGTGTGGTGTTATTCACAATTAATCCATAAATACTCTGATTTTAAATTCCACAAAATACCTATTTTTAGTCAAGTTTTAACAGTTCAGTTTTTTTCAGTAGATCTTATCAAAGAATAATTTACTAATTAGAGATCTTACCTTTTGATCTTCTAGTAACAAATCCTCCTTTAGCTTCGACCAATCCCTAATAAATGCTGTTATCTTCATATATTCATCTTTTTGCCTCTTCTTCGTTATATCTTTTTCTACTTCACGCAGCGCTTTCCTCAGCTGGAGTTCCTCTTCCCTCTTTCTTCATTTCCTCTAACAAATTAATCTTCCTCTCTTCTTTAGACACTTTCGGTGTCAGCGCTGCGAATTGTTGATGCCGTTTTCCTTGGTCAAGAATTTCGCCAAAGTTTCTTGTTTTTGTACCTTTTTTTTCGGTGCCGTCGTCGTTGCGACTGTCGTTTTTTCCAGTTTTTTCGACGTTTCGAACTGAGGTGGTGGACCGTCGAATATCTGATCGAATTTCATTTTAGTGATACCAAAACCGTCAAGAACCGATTGTTTTATGACGATCAACCCTTTGGGATCTTGTTCTGCATACTGTTTAAGAAATAGTTTACATTTTTCTCTACTGAAGACGCCTTTTTTCCTTCTGATTTGATTGCAATCAACTATCATAATTTCGCTTATGTCGTTATCGTCAGCATCGAGGTGTTCTATTTCATACTTGAACTGATTTGCTGGTGGCCAAAAGTGACGATCTGACGGACTATTCCTGTAAAGAAATAGATGTAGATGGAATCAATGTATTTATTTCCTTTTCTTGAGAAACGTTTAAGTAAAAACGTTATATACAAAATGACAAGAAAAAAAAAGAGTCAACAGTCATTTGCGACTAAACAATGGAAGTGAAAGCTTCTTATGAAATATACTTCCCATTAGTTGTTATCTCTCTGTGTCTGTTTCTCTTATTTTGTGTCATTCTTATTAAGAGATATAATGAGTAATTTAGTTCTTAATTTAAATATATCTTTATGGGCATAACATATGTAAGTTAAATTTTAATGAAAACATACAATTTGTTGGATTACAATAATTCAAACCTACTTCACCAATTTAATATTCTGCTTGCCAAAATTATATAACATATTAAATTATGGGAACATTATTTAAGTAGATAATTTCAGACTATTTTCCGAAGCAGCTGTTGTAATATAGTTTAATCTAGTACATATTAAAAATATTCATCAAATGCATTAAATTAGGGTGGCGCTGTTGTAGTGAGAGGTTGGATTTTAAATGCTGACAATAGTTTTTAGAATATCTCATCAATATTTATGAAAAAATATATATTTTACATATCCTTAGTGGAAACAAAGACAAAACTGGTGACTTAACATTAACATTATTTTATATTCAGCAATTCATATCACAGCCTCTTTCTACACCAGGGCTAATCTGGTTACTTCTTGAACTTGTTATTTAACATCACACTTCTCCAGTTTAATCCCCATATGTTTGTCATCCTTGTCTCTACAAGCAACTGACTTCTGACATATCCTAGCCTCTAATTTTGTCAATGTCACCCTATTGACCTGAGTTGTCTATTATAATATTTCTAGAATGTGTCTATCTTGGATTTCTTTTTAAATTGCTGAGATATGTTCAAATAGTTCACAAACACAAAGTGAATCACATTAATCCACATCTAAAACCTCTAATTTCTTAATTTTTGAATTCAATGATTTGATTAATATATTCATTGCAGATTTAATAATCTGTGGATTCTTTACTTTATTTATGATTTTTTTTTTTAAAGTCATGACCACTTGTTAGATATAACATTACTGGTATCGTTAAAAGCAGATGAAATAGTTGAGTTTGAAATATGAAGAACTTTGGAGGCAGCTCAATTCTTCTAGATATTGGGGAGATTAATACAACTTATATATCATCTTATTTCTTTGCATATAGATTCTTTAGTTTATTTATGTGATTTTCACAGTCAAATTCACATTTTCCCAACATTTTTTGTCAATGTCATCAGTTCAGATGGAACACCATAATATTTTTCAGTATATAACATCAAATAACAAACATATATGTTAAAATCATACAATACTGCAACTTTGTCAAATGTCACAGGTTCAGATAGACCACCATACAATATGTGTTAAAATCATAGAACAAGAGGAGAGAAACAAAAAATAGTGTAACTTAGGGGGAAATATTTAAACATTAGATGAAAAATCAGTTAGTTAATTTTATAGAAATACATTGGACTAATATTGGATACACAAGATGAAAGTAAATAACAAACAAAAGAATTTAACAGACTGCATCAATTGCCTTGGTGTGGCTTGAATTTGCTGCCATGATCTGGGTGTTTACACACACACACACAAGTATTATGAAATAGTAAAAACACCCATTGGAAAAATGGCAGTTATAGGATATGAAGTAGCAGTTGTTTTAAAACAATTTATTACCAATACAAAAAAAAGAGAAGCAAGAGTAGGTAAAAAAATGATAACCTTTGAAACATTCTAGATGCATCAATAAAACTTTTGTGTTTGTTGTGAGTGCCACAAATTAATCTAATTTCTGAAAAGTTTTCTAATTTTAGTTTTTCAGAATCTTTGGTCTCACAAACAAAAGCATTGCTAGTAACTTTCTAGAAATCTAACCACATTAAAGGAAATCATAATGATAATATCAAGAACACATGAAAAAATATAAATACTGGGTGCCGGATATTATTGATGTCAAGAAAGTTGATATGCTGAAAGTGAACAATATCTTAATGCCCCAAGAATGATGTCACATATTAAACAGTTGTGGTATTGAGGAACCAATAATATAGCATAATATAAAATGTTAGTTGAAAACACAAGCAATTTTGATTACAAAAAATAATGTTTTTGTATTAGAACACAAGTTGTTTCTTTTTATTGAATTTCCAGTGAGAGACCTAATCAAAACATGATACATTTATGTATATGTACAGCAATAATTCAGACACAGTTACCACATTATGGAAAAGAATAAGAATACTTTTAATTCTTACCCAGCTTTTGGCACATTCTTGAGCTGCTCCTCAGAAGGGGCTATAACTTGAAGAACATGAGAGTCTTTCCATTTGGACCCAGTAAAAGATGTTTCTAAATTTTCTCCAGTGAAATATCTGTCCTTCACATAGACAAATACATCCTCTGCCATGTCACCAAATGAAGATCTTTGTGTTTTGCTAGCAAGGTATAAAATAGGAATTCTCAACTCAAGTGGAAATTCTCTAAGACTCTTTTTTGCATTCTCCTCACTTTCTAAAGCCTCCTGGTATGTTAAATTCGATTTTCCAGTCATGGCACACGTCCAGACCATCGAATTGCAAAGGAACATTCTTTCAGAAAACTCCCTGTAAATGAAATTCAGGGTTATTACTCATGTATCGTATTTTAAAAGAATGTAACATAACCTAAAAAATATAAAAACAAGCAAGTTTTACTTGCAAAACGATTTTGATTAACTAATGAAAAGATCCAAATCAAATCTCGCTCCTAAAAAATAGCTGACAAAAGAACCGTTACCTTACAAAGCACCGAGTATATTAGAGAAACGAGTATGTTAAATACAAAATTGATGTTTCAGATACTTACTCATAATCGCGAAATATTTCGTTGGTAATTTCGCAATAGAAAACCTCCTCATCGTCTCGAAGGAAATCTGGTAAAGACTGCTTTTCGAAATGCTTTTTCTTTAAGAGAGGCATTGTGACTAGTCGAAGAGTCGGTAAGAAGTTTGGAGGGAAAACCAATTAACTAGCCAAACACTAGCAAATGCTCGGTTAAATTAAACAAATTTAGAATACGCAACATTAAAACAATTATTATATCGGTATGTTCACAACTAACAAACAATTTACAAAATAAAACGGGAAAAATCTTCGCTAAAAAACGTTAAATCTAAGCACTTCTGACAACAGCTATCTTTCAACACCATTTAATTTTTACTGGGCAAAGTTAGCTACAATATCAATGTGTTTTCTCATGGAAACCATGGAACAATAAAATTTGAAAAGCAAAGTAGAAGAAGAAACAATAAACTTCATGTTGCCAGATTTAGAAACGATTTTAGAGTAAATCTAATATTTTCCAAATATATTACTTCTAGCTAGAATAGGACATGAGAACAATATTGATAAGATCAAATAAGTAATTTCGAAAAGATTGTTGAGGAGGTCTTGAATTATTTTGTCTATTCATGGGTTTTCTCTCCTCCAAATTTTTTCCTGTAACAGATAAGTATTTAAAAAATTGTATATGTAGAACAAAGTGTAGTAAGGCAATTTCGTAAAATTGCCCGGATTACTGGCTGTCTGTAGAGAGATTCTTCCTCACAGTTTTTCTGAGAGAAAGAGATGTTGAAACGTCTCCATACACAGATAAGTATTACACAATATACAATACATTACTTATATACAGGAATACTGGTTGATCATTTTATAGACATCTCTTTCTCTCAGAAAAACTGTGAGGAAGAATCTCTCTACAGACAGCCAGTAATCCGGGCAATTTTACGAAATTGCCTTACTACACTTTGTTCTACATATACAATTTTTTAAATACTTATCTGTTACAGGAAAAAATTTGGAGGAGAGAAAACCCATGAATAGACAAAATAAGATCAAATAAATTGATACAGCCTAAAAAAGAGAAATACAAAGGAATTATTTAAATACAATTAACATTATGCAATTATTTTTTGAAGCTTTTTTGTGGAATTTTATTCTCAGTTTTCTTGGGAAATAACAACAAATTCAGGTTTATCAAAAATTCCAAACGTTTCAGAGTCTTATTCGTGGCTAATATGGCTAATTTATTATTATTACATATATGTACCTATACGATACAAAGAAAATACTTTACAAGTATTACCTAAGTACGTTATATAATGCTACCATAGCGCTTGTTCTTCTGGAGGTAATGCTAAAATATCGTGCCAACACTGCCAACGCTTGGAAGCTTAGATCATGTACCTTCTAGATATAGAGTATCATGCACAAATATCGTGGTAAGACTAAGGAGAGAGAGGGCAAGAGGCTATTTTACTCGGTTGGGAGCTGCTTCCAATGAAATACGTTCAGCATGTTGTTCATTGGCTGCTTCCACCCACTAAGTGAAATAGCCTCTTACTCTCTCTATTGTCCTCTCTTTCTAGCGTTGCCACGATTTTATGCTAGACAGGCTATATCTAGATGGTAAATGATCTAAGCTAGGAGGAGAGGGCAATAGGCTATGTACCTCATTGGCTGAACTTTCTAATCGAGTGAAATAGCCTCTTGATCCCTCTATAACCCTCTCTTTTTACTCTTGGGACGATATTTTTGCATTGCAGGACTACCTCCAGAAGGGTATGCTCTAAGTATACTACAATTCCACAATCTGTCTGTTAGGAACTTAGAACTTGTAGATATGGAGGTAGCCTGCAATGCATAAATACCGTGGTCTTTCTAAAAAGAGAGAGAGCAACAGTGGAGGCAAGAGGCTATTTCACTCGGTTGGGAGCTGCTTGCAATTATAAATACGTTCAGTTTGTTGTCCATTGGCTGCTTCCTCCCACCAAGTGAAATAGCCTGTTACTGTCTCTTTTGCGCTCTCTTTCTAGCCTTGCCACGATATTTGTACACTGCAGGCTAACTCTAGAAGTTAAATGCTCTAAAGTTTGGAATTGCAATACTTTTCCTTTGTTGGCTGACGATATTAAGATATTTGACAACATTGTCAGAGTGGCTTTTGACAGGAACCTGATTGGTAAATGTCATATAATTTTTTGTTTAAAATATTTAACCTATCTTTTTCGAATGGCAAAGTTATCAAAAAAGAAATACATTTTTTAATTTTGTATTTAGATAAATTTTGTGACCAAATATGTCGACATTGAAACGAGTACAGGTGAAGATTACCTTGTTTTGTAAAAATGGAATAATATTCGTTTCGTAATTTATTTCAGCAATGGGCTACATTTGCTCGAGTGTGGCACATATATGATGCAGCCTGGCAAAATCCTTTTCATTCTGCGAATCTTATAAAAAAATATCTGATGGGTATGCACAAACCAATCTACCATCCAATGAGTATGTAAAATTAGGCACTTTTTCACAGATCTAATAAATAATTTTCAGATGACTGTGGTGACCATGTTATAGTCATAAATACAGCAGATATTGCGTTACCTGGTGATGAATGGAGAAAACGAGTTTACTTTCATCATACAGGTTATCCTGGTGGTGCTACATGGACTCTGGCATGGGAACTGCATGAAAAAGATCCAACAATGGTAAATCAATTTGAATGTAATTTACATTATTTTAAGTAATTCTTTTAGGTAATGAAAAAAGCAGTTTATAGTAGTATGGTAGGCAATTTGCAGAGAAGGTATACTATGCAGAGACTGCATCTATTCTCCGATGCAAATATTCCATCCAACTTATTAAAAAATGTTAGTAATCAAATACAACAGCTGAAACCTATGCCAAAGAGGTTAGACCATTATGCAGAGGAAGAAGTTAAACAATTTCCAAAAATTATTGATCTTCCAAAGGATTATATTGTCAAATAACTTATTAATTTAATTTTTTAAGTTTAGTTGTTAAAATAAATCATAAATATAAAATAACAACATTGTATATATTTTTGCACTCACAAAAAGTGTGGTTTAAAGATTCAATTATTCCCTTGTCTGTTATAATTTTACACTGCTGTTTATTTGTTGGTACTAAATGTATAGAGAGGTTTATGATATCCAAATATCTAGTTGATAATTAATCCGTCAAGTGGTTTGTGAAATGTTGGTAGTCACATTTCCACTCATTGGGTTAATTTAAACATTGTCCTCATATTCTCCAACACATTCTTCTGAATATATGTAATTTTTACTGACAGCCAACAGCAGTCACTGTCAATTTGTTTTGTTTACTAATTTTCCAAGAATGTGTTAATTTTTGGGTTATATCACATCTCACTTTGAAAGATTGAATTAATTGTGACCATGGCTATATAGTAAAATCAATATTTTGGGTATTTATTAAAACATCAAATCAGTATTTCAGTTGTCAATTATGAGTAGTGTGTTAAGTTTGCTAAAAGATAATTCTGTATTGAAATTTAGAAATAAAAAAAAAACAACAAAAAAGAACTACATACAAAATATGCCTAGACAAAGTATAAGTACCTATTTCTATATAGAAAAAAGTATAAGTAACAATTTAATAAAAATACTCTCATGTGATAGAATCTATCAATTCATCTGCAAAGTAACAATCTCAGGATGAGTTACATGGGTCACCTCACTTAAACAGTGAAATCACTCTCAAAACGGAATTTATAGTAAAAGTTTCAGAAGTCACTGCCTGGAGAATTACTGCAGCCAGCCTTGGATAAGGAGGCATGTCAGATGTTGGTTGCATGGTGCTAAGGTGAACAGCTGTCTCCATACAGCTACAAGCCAAGAACCAAACAAACATCACAATAACAATCAAAAGTGTTCATCAAGAACAAAGTTGAATAAACTTTTTACAGTAACAAAGCTTGGCCAGAACAAGGCTGTATATTGTCAAATACTGTTTTATTGTGAGTACCAATACCTTCAAAAGACTGAATAAAAAGTTGTTTTTTTATATATCTATAAAGCCAACTGGCACTGAGTGTAAAAATAAAAGGTTTGGTGTTAGGATATATTTTGTATTCATACATTTTATTCTATAACTGAAAACTGAAGCCTGACGAAATATTTAATTTAAAACAATAAACAATACAATTTTATTACTGGTATATTACATTTTTGACATACAATTCAACAAAATCATTCACCACACTTTTGATATATCAGTAATATCACCATCTGGTGGATCATATCCTTCTATTGGTGGAGTTTCTTTAGGTCCTTCACAATTGAAGGGCACCAAATTTTCATCAATCTGAAAAGAAAATTATTAGAAAATTCATACAGATATTTTTCTAAGAATGACATTACTTGAATTGCTGCTTGATACAGTTCCTCTGACTCCTTTCTAAGTTCATCTAAAGCTTTTTGTTGTGCAAACATGATATTATCCAGCATCTGAATATCTTTTAAATGTTGTTTTTGCTTGAACAAGGCCCATTTCTTTTCTAATAGAATTCTTTGTTCAGCAACTGTTGAAGGAACTTCTATATTCCTCATTCTAATCCTATAATTGTAAAATCAAGGTAAAATAGTTCAAGACACTAATGTATAGACCTTACTCTCTTTCACTTAATAAACAGATTGGTACTTCACATTCTTCAATAGGTTTCAGTTGCTTAGCATTTTTCTCCAACTTCCTAATTTGTTTTTCAATTTTTCTTTTCTTTCTTTCTTCTCTGTGTTTTATAATAGCTGGATCTAGGCGTTTTTTCTTTTTTAAAGGCTCAGCTCTTGAAAAATATAAAACAGGAATAACAAGAAAAATTCTCCTTGTAGATTACTTACAATACTGTTGCAGTAACATGAAACTGCAATTTGGATTATGGGTTGAAATTTTTCTGGAAAATATGCTACTTTGCAAAGGGTTACTAAGAGTTAATCTAAAAATATATTTATTAGTATGACCATTTAAATTACCTCCACCTAAGTCACCTGTGAAATGAAGAAACTATTTTAAAAATGGACATCTTAAATAAAATAATCCGCAAGTTAAAGTTATATATTACTTTTTCATAGTACAAAATTCTTTTAAAACAGAATTTGTATTTAATCCAAATCCTAATTTTTAAGTTCGTTTGTACATTTCTTGGTTATCAACACAGAACATCCTTTTCACATATCATACAAAATCCTTTTGAGAACTTGTGGAAAACTTAAAACCCAAAATTAATTTTGAACTCTATGTCTAAATTAAATACAAATAATAACACAAGGAATGGGATAAGGAAAAACAAATTTGTTCAATTTTTTTTCATGTACATATCTGAAAACTTTTTTTTAGCTTAACATGTAACCGACGGCAAATCGCTTTTAATTTTGAACAATTCAACTATGTCTAAATTAAATACAAAATAATAACACAAGGAATGGGATAATGGCTGTTTTCCAAGCAAGCACAAGTGATTTTTGCGGCACAGTGCGGCAATTTTGAGGACGTTAATGGAACATGGTTTTTTAAAACCACCGGTAGAGTACATATCACCATAAGGTTAAAAGTGTATTATTCAAAGGTTATCAATTGACGTTTATGTGTACGTAAATTTTTACAGACCCTGTTTTCCAATTACCAGAGCACAAAGTGATTTTGTGCCGCAAGTGCGGCAATTTTAGAACGTTAATTGGACATGGTTGTTTTAAAACCACCGGTAATACACGATCACCATAAGGTTAAAAGTGTATTACTCATAAGTTATCAATTGACGTTTATGTGTACGTAAATTATTTACAGAATAATTCAATATGGTTGTTTTCCAATTACTAGAGCTCAAAGTGTTTTTGTGTCGCCCTGTACCGTAATTTTCGGGCGTTATTTGGAACTACTTCATGTTTTATGATAAAGTTTTATGTTTACTTGGTAAACCTACATAAAACATCCCAAAGGCACACTTATTTCTTTGCTCATTTGTGCGAGCCAGGCTGTAATTGGAACACTCAGTGCTAGACTGTGCCGCATTGTGCTCAATTGTGCGCTAATTGGAAAACAGGGAGAATAATTCAATAATGGTTGTTTTCAATTACTAGAGCACAAAGTGTTTTTGTGTTGCCCTGTACCGTAATTTTCGGAGTTATTTGGAACATACTCATGTTTTATGATAAAGTTTTATGTTTACTAAGTAAACCTACATAAAACATCCCAAAGGCCAGTTATTTATTGTGCTCAATTGTGCGAGCAGTGCTGTAATTGGAAATCAGTGCTAGCACTGTGCCGCACTGTGCTCAATTGTGGCTAATGGAAAACAGGGAGTGCTAGCACTGAGTGTTCCAATTACAGCACTGGCTCGCACAAATGAGCACAAGAAATAACTGTGCCTTTGGGATGTTTTATGTAGGTTTACTTAGTAAACATAAAACTTTATCATAAAACATGAAGTATGTTACAATTAACGCTCGAAAATTACGGCGGCTGTTTTCCAATTACCGAGCACAAAGTGATTTTGTGTCGCACAGTGCGGCAATTTTTAGGACGTTAATTGGAACATGGTTGTTTTAAAACCAACCGGTAGAGTACACTGATCACCATAAGGTTAAAAGTGTATTATTCATAGATTATCAATTCACGTTTATGTGTACGTAAATTATTTACAGAATAATTCAGTAATGGCTGTTTTCCAATTATTAGAACTCAAAGTGTTTTTGTGTCGCCCTGTACGGTAATTTTCGGGCGTTATTTGGAACATACTTCATGTTTTATGATAAAGTTTTATGTTTACGTGGTAAACCTACATAAAACATCTCAAAGGCACAGTTATTTCTTGTGCTCATTTGTGCGAGCTAGTGCTGTATTGGAACACTCACTGTGCTGCACTGTGCTTAATTGTGCGCTAATTGGAAAACAGTAGGTAAAGGCCGACACAAAAACATTTTGTGCTCTAGTAATTGGAAAACAGTCATTATTGAATTATTCTGTAAATAATTTACGTACTCATAAACTTCAATTGATAACTTATGAGTAATATACTTTTAACCTTATGGTGATCAGTGTACTCTACCGGTTGGTTTTGAAAAAACCATGTTCCAATTAACGTCCTAAAATTGCCGCACTGTGCCGCACAAAATCACTTTGTGCTCTGGTAATTGGAAAACAGCGAATATTTACCTATCTATATTGATACAGAGTATTATCAAATTACAGTACCACAGGTGACAACACCACGGTGTAAGAAATATATACCGTGATCAACACACAACAGTCAACCTTCATTAACGGGCAACAGTTCAAACAAAGAGGTTTATACGTAGAGTGAATTAGGTATGGGCGTTACTGTAAGTGGCAGTGTAATAACAGTAGAAAGAGAAAGACAATATCAGGGAGCGCTTACTAATAACATAGAAAGAGAAACACAATACAGGGAGCGCTTGCTATGTCTCACCCTACAATAGTAGGCGTCACCACTGACAGACCAATCAGGAACGACACGCTTATTCTCTCTCCCTTTCTATTAATATTGCATGAATTTCGCTAGTTCACGTGCTCTACACTATTAATCTCTTTGGTTCAAACGCTCAAATATTTTTGGGTACAAGTGTATTTCTCAACCAACAACCGTCAGAGAGCGCCATACTGTTTACCAGGTCAAAGACAGTTTGTATTACCATGTACTATGTATCGATGTTATTTTCCTAACCTCAAAGTTGAGGTGATTTGTTTTTGATCAATGTATAAATATTTTTAAAGGTGAAAATCACAAAGTTAGTGAATAATTTGTGCTGAAAATGGAATTGTCTCAAAACGGAGATAGTGGTGTGGAAGACCGCCTTTTAGAATTAGCTAAATCAAAATCTGAAGGAATATCAAATGATGATATTAAGGAGCACATGCCAGATATACCACTGCCAGAAATAACGGCAATAATAAATAAATGCTTGAAGAATGGGTAAATTTAAATAGTTATTGATATGGACTAAATGATTTTCAAGTCTACATTTTCAGTTCTTTTACCTTGTTCAAGACTAAAGATAATCTCTTTTACAAATACAAGGACCCATCATTAAAAACCACTGTGAAAGGAGCTGATGCAGAAGAAAAAGTTGTTTATAAAATTATTGAGGAAGCAGGTAATAAGGGAATATGGATAAGAGACATTCGATTTGCATCAAATTTAAATATGACACAACTGAATAAAGTTCTGAAGAGTCTTGAAACTAAAAAGATCATAAAAGCTGTAAAATCTGTTTCAGTATGTTTGAAAATCAATTTGTATATAACATTGTACAATCAAACATAATTTTAGGCTAGCAAAAAGAAAGTTTATATGCTTTATGATTTGGAACCAGACAGTTCTGTAACAGGTGGTGCATGGTACCAAGATCAAGATTTTGAATCTGAATTTGTTGATGTATTAAGTCAACAGTGTAAAAGGTTCCTGAATGAGAAGTGGGAAGAGGCAAATAAAAAAGGTGGTGGCCCTCTATTGACAAGAAATATAAGTTATGCTACTGCAAATGATGTCCATAAGTTCATTTCAGATTTAGGAATTAGCAAGGTTGCATTAACAGTTAATGACATTGAGAGTATTTTGTATACGATAGTTTTAGATGACAATGCTGAAAGAATAATGTCTCCAAATGGTTCTTATTTATATAGGGCTGTAAATAAATTTTTACCACCCTGTGGTTTGGTTAAGACCACTTGTGGTATATGTCCAGTGGTTGACAGGTGTGCTGATACTGGTCTTATAAATCCTAAAGCTTGTACTTATTTCACAGACTGGTTGAATGATTGAAATTGTTTTAAGTATTTTTTAAGGTGCTATGTAAAAACTGTTAATATTTTTATTAAATTTGTTTTATTTTGACAAAACTGTTTGTTTACATACTTTTGCAGAAATGTTACACTGTCCTTTAAGCAATTCTTGGTATATAATTTACCAAGTGTGACATATCATATTGAATGAACATTTCTATTGATGCATGTTTCAACTTGAGCCACCTGCTAATTTTGGTCTGTTTTTTTTTTGTTCAATCCCAAAGGAGATCTGTAAAATGCTCATATTTAACTTATGCAGTAGAAAAACCAATTGTAATTCTATGGGTTGATGTTTTTTAAATTTCCTTCAGATCTTTAGAAGAAACCCCAAAATACTAATAATTTCAACAAATTAGTGTTCAAATATGAGGAACTTTATATCTGCAACACTTTTAAGGTTGGTATGACATAAACGTCAACACATTAATTTACAAATGGCAACAATTCATTAAACAATTCATTGCCATAGTGATGTCAATATTATAATTTTCATTACTTAATATTGCCTACTTGTATCAGACATATCAAATATCAATCTCAAAATATGTGACAATACTAATCATGGACTTGACTGGAACCAGTGCACTAAAATCTGATATCTATGATACAATTTCATTTCAGGAAGTATTTGTTTAATAGAAACAGCATGTATTTACATATGTAAATACCTGGATTAAGTCATACAATGGGGGCATTATTATCATATATTAGACTAAATGTGACATGTATCACAAAGTAATCATCATTCAATTAAGCCAATAATCATATTTGAATACAGAATACATTCAGGTTGAATAATTAAATAATACTAATTTAGAAAATGTGCAAGTATTATACTTATGGGAAGCACACTGAAATTTGTCTGGACTTTACAGGAGTACCAGAGCCGGACTGGACTTGAGTGGTAGCACAAACCAGCACCAGACTGGACCAAAATACCGAGCCAATTTCTGGTGAGAATTTATGAACTTAGAAGTTGTTATATGACTTCCATTAAAACTTCCATAAAAAAGCTGATCATGGTAGCTGAAGAAACTAATTGAGTACAACGAATTACACACTATTTTTATTATTTATATATATATATTATTTGCTAAATACAGTGACACCAACTTCTGGAGGACCATTGATACCATTGGGCGCACCAGGAGGGAGGCACTAGGGGCACACCCCCGAGATCCTCATGTTTATATATACATACATATGTAACATTTATACACGATTTATTGTTCAGGTGCCCCCAATATTGGGATTTTGATACATCAATATAGTCTAGTGCCACTTCCCCCCCCGCACCCCGCGAGCCGCCTTGATTGATACACTAGAAAAATTGAAGATACTCTTAAGATAGGTAACAAAAACCTACTTTATTAAAAATGTCTCTAAAAACATCAGTTGGGTCCACTCCAGTACTTCAGTCAAGTCTTGGTTTGCGCTTCCCTTTAGTAGTAGATATAATATTGATTAGCTCTTATAAAGCATAAACTAACTCCAATTACTGAAAAGTAACAATACTTGATATTGCTAGTTGCAAATGGAAAACAAATGGTCAGGATTAAACACAAAAACTTAATGTTTTCTGACACTGAATTAAATGGAAATGTATAAACAACTACAACTGTAATTTTGACATAGATAATGGTAATATTAGAAAAATGAAACATATCTTAAAAATTCCTGAAAAGGATTGATACAATTAACTATTAATTACAATCTCATTATAAAATATAAGTAGAAATAAAAATAAACCACATGCAATATGGACCAAAACCCGTTTCCAAAATAAATTGGAGAAATGTATTTTAGTGACATCAGTAATAAATAGCCAGAATCTTATCATGTCAAGATACAGTAGTCAGTTTTAAACCACAATTTCACTATTCAAATTTATTATTTAATGCTCAAGACAATGAACATATATACAAAAGGTCAGGCGTTTATAAGCTTATATGTTCGGATTGTAATAGCTTCTATGTTGGAAAGACAAGGATTTTTTGTACCAGTTTCTCTGAACATTATCACTCTTATAGATTACCAAAACAGATTCAACCTTTTCTAATCATGTAATGCAAACTGGGCATACTTTCCCTTAACTTGAAAACAATTTTAATTTAGAGCAGTCACTATTATCAGAACAAAAACAAATTTACAAATCTCAGAAAAAGTATCCAGGTTCACTACTCAATGATAAACTTATCCCTCATAATAGCTATCTGTTTGAATTACTGATTTAGAATGGGGTTGTAGCTCCAGTCATATATTATTTCAATTTTACAGTCTGTTTTCATTTTGCATTCACTTTGAAAATGACACGTGAGGTGTGAATAAATTCAGTGATAGAAAACGAAGGAATTGTTTCGTCTGATCATCATGTAGCCCATGTTATTTACGAAAATACGTGACAAAATTAATTGTAGAACAAAACCGACATCAACATGTTCTAATGATAAAACATGACTAATTGACATAAAAAATAAATGGTTCAATAAAAGATCAAAACATACATATCTAAAGAAATTTGGCTTGCTATTAATTAGTGCTTATTAATAAAAAAATTCTTAACAGGAATCTGAATTGAACAACATGAAAATTGCATTGTTAACTAATTGAAGAAGAACATTTTTTTCTATTAACTATTTCATTTTTATATAATAAAATACGAAAAGTACTGAAAGTGTAATTGTTTATAAGATCACTGAATACAGAAGGCAAATGTTTGTTTTTTATTTAAACTTAAAATCCTTTTTCATATTAAAATTCATTGTTCCATCATTATCATCAGTCTCTATCTAAATGGAGTTTAGGCAGGTATTTCACTTTGCTAAATTTATTACATAAATCCATATTATGCTATAAATATACATATGTGTCTGCTGCAGATTAAAATTTAAAGGTACCATCCCTTAGCAAATATATTCAGTACCTATATGTGTTTATACTTTAAATTTTGGAAGAGTGACATGGGGGGGTGTCTAGAACAACTGTTCTACTTTCCAATGTTTGTTTATTCATAATGATATGGTCAACCATTGAGGTTACATGGCCTTTCAAAAAATATATGTCTTCCATAGGATTGACTGGAATTTTGCAAAAACTGCTGGAGCTGCAGTATTTATTTTTAGAACATAAGTTGGATATGAGATCTACCCTTTCAGTTAATAAGAATGTTGTAGCTATAAAATAAAAAATATATATAAACAGTGATTTATTTCTTTTGGAATTTCAGGTGAAGGTTCCATTATCTAAGGAACCCATTGACGGAGTTAAGCGTATAGTAGGTCATTTCTCTTCAACATTGACCATAGTAGGAAACATGGTTTCATGGGTGGATTTTGTGTCAAAGGGAAAAAACTAAATTGTTCCCGGTTTTTTTTAGGTTTTTTTCTTAAAAAACAAAAACGCATCGATAAAAATTGTTGAATTTTATGTCGGTTAGTAATGTTTTACCATTAGAATACGTTGATGTTGGGTTTGTTCTAGTACTAATTTTGTCACGAAAAGGTATTTTTATCTGTAAATGACCTGAGCTAATGATTAACTATAACGAAGTAACAGCTTCCACAATTGAAAATCCTAAAGAACTGCCTTAAAAGGAAGTTTCGATTTCGGCCGAAACTACAACAGCCACTGAAATTCGGTTTCGATTGAAAAAAACTAATTTCGGTGAGACACTAATTGCATCTATCAGGTTCAAAAGTTTTCAACTCACACAGTAAATATTTTATATGTTTTTATTTAAAGCCTTTATAATTAAAAATGTAACTTATAGTTAATTGATGAAGACAAAAACATATATACAAAAATCTATATTAAATTTACCAAGAAATAAACCCGAACGTTATACTCACACTAAGTCTAAGATAATTTGACCAGAATGAAACACCTACAGGACTAGATTAAATACAGTACCAGCACCGTCTAATCCTTCAACGACATCACAGACCAACCCAACACTTTCCTGTCGAAGCCGCAAGTGAAGAGATTCACGCCGGCCACCATTTCTTCGGCCCAGGCGACGCTGGTTACCATCCTGTTGTGACCTAATCGACTGCTGCGTGGCAATCTCGCCAGTCTCTGTCCCGTCAAATCAAACAGCCTGACGTGCCTGTTATCGTGTGGTATGGCGATAAGGCCCGTTGAGGACACCGACAACCGGTTGACGGATGCGTCTACGCGTATGGTGGCAACGGGAGAACGCATGTTGCGCAGGTCCCATACTTTAACGGTACGGTCGTCCGAACTGGATACTACTTTGTCGGAGGTCGTGAATACGGCTGAGGTCACGCTCCTTCAATAGAAAATGGAGATTAGTAAATTTTATTATGTAACATTTCTGACTAAAGACCAAAACTTTAATACTTACTCAGCATGTCCTTGAAATACTGACACAGAATGAACTGTTTCCCTAAAATCCCATAATCTAAAGGTGGTGTCCCTTGATGAGGTAACTGCTAATTTTTGAGTTGGATGTGTGGCACAATGGTTCAATTCTTGATCATGTCCTAAAAAATTTTACTCATTGATATATGTGGTAATCATATTCAGTTACATTGTTAACCATGATTCCTCATTTCTGTATTATATTAGTGACATAGGTCACTATAAAGAACTATCATCACTATATTATATATATTAATTTCTGGAAATTACAATATGGTTTAGTTTGTTTATAATTTCCTAGTATATATGTCATATGGCTTTTGGATTCTCTCATAATAGTTAACTGTTCACACTATAAGAATAACAATTTATTTAACAGTTTTCATAAATATATTGTTTGGTTTAAAAATATTTCTTCTATTACTGGCAGTCATTCAGTAACTGATTGCTAGATATCTGTTCTCTTAATGAATGATTCCATATACCAATTCTCATAACAATACCAATTGTCTGCCTTGTATTATCACGTTTTGCCATTGGCTTGTCTCTGATTTAATAAATACCCCTGTATAATATTCCGACTTTTATATGAATCTTATCGTTTAAATCCGTCAGAAGTTATACCATAACTAACACCAATGATTATATATACACAAGAAGCCCATTACTAATGTCCAAAAATTCCCTGACTACATATTTTTTAATGTCTTGACCAGGGACATTTATTAATTTATGTTATTTTATTGAAAGATAATTTATTTTCATCAGAACAAATGACATAGACAGTATTCTTCTTCTCTTCTAAACGTTGTTTGTGGCATATTCTTGATTACTTTTATGTTTTATTTCGATTGTGGTGTTATTCCCAAAAAAAACATATAAAACATTTTTTAAAAATATATAACCGACTTCCACCTATAACTAAAAATCTAAAAACAATTATAACAAAATACAACTCTAGCAAATAAATAACACATTCAATGTTGTTAGGTACCTACCCAGGAAGTAAAAAATGTAAACATTAAAAGGTGCTCATTCTGTACAAAGTAATTACCAACCAATCTAGTATATTTTTGAAGTCGGTGCCAAGCAAATCTAAAATCCTTTATTGCATACTTATCTACTACTTCATCAAACTTGATTGTTGCTTGGCACCGACTTCAAAAATATACTAGATTGGTTGGTAATTACTTTGTACAGAATGAGCACCTTTTAATGTTTACATTTTCTACTTCCTGGGTAGGTACCGAACAACATTGAATGTGTTATTTATTTGCTAGAGTTGTATTTGGTTATAATTATTTTTAGCTTTTTGGTTATAGGTGGAAGTCGATTATATATATTTTTAAATGTTTTATTTTCAACTTTTTAGTTTTTTTGAACTCGGGTAGATTTAGTTTCTTTATTCCAGTTCAAAATTTACAACAAACACAATATGCATTGCCAATCCTACAGAGGTAATGAAACCTGTGCATAGGACCTGGACAGAATTACCTAAAACTAAACATACATACTAACATAAAAATATAGACATATAAACAATTATATTCCAACATTTTTATACCACCAATCGTCCACTTCACCCTATATGCCATCCATCCTGTATATACAGCTAAACGGCCTAAGCTATATTTCAATCATCATATAAATGCAACTATCAATTTACTTTGTGATTTTGTTTGCTATAACTAAACATCCTGTGTATAAACCCACCAAATAGCAGTTTACAGTTTGACATGTGTTGTCACTGAATTTTCGATTAGGCCGGGAGAATGTAACAACCAAAAGCACCGTTTTCGCAAATGCAAAAATTTTCATTTAAATAGGTATTTGCCAGGTATACAAACAAAACGAGCTTGGTACTCATTAATTTAAGGAACCGAAAATACTATGCTTTACTACCTATATTCTTGAGATGTACATAGAAAAATTTTTAAATTCACAATTAAAACTTCAAACTTCCAGTGCCTAAAATTCCCGCACTATTACGTTGGAATTAAAATATTTATGAGGAAATGTCCGTTATGTCATTTCGATGAAATTTTTGATAAGAATTTTGGAATTTTTGGCGATTTTCTGCAAACTGCAAGATGCACGTCGCTGAATAGTATATGAGATCATCTAGGGATCTTCCTTAATAGATTAAACGTTAAAAAACTATACACATCCATAAGGAGTTTTCAAAATATCGACCAATATATTAGGGATATATTTGTCGATTTCCCTGCAAGCATGTATTCATTCACAAATTTCATCACTTTACCAATAGAATTCTTTTCTCAAATTTGAAGTTTCACCAATCCGGATATATACTCTATTAAACAAGACCATATTCATACAAAACGGTTCACCACAGAAGAAGAAATCAGGTAACATACATACAAAAAAAAAAAAAAAAATACGCGACGAATTGATAACCTCCTCCTTTTTGGAAGTCGGTTAAAAAGTAGTATTCTTCTTCTTAAATACGATACTATTCCGTGATTTATCAGCGGTAAGTTTTGTTTTTGCCAATTTAAGGCAATTTTGCTGTGAGCCGTACATACTTGGAAATCATACCTGGAAAAATGCTCCAGTAGTATAGATGAAGCATGGATTAAATATATCCCTTATTTTACAAACACCGGGGAATTTGTGAACGCAAACCGTGTAAACTTTAAATTTTTCTATTTGGCGTCTCAATTTCATTGA
Organism: Octodonta nipae; assembly: GCA_034190945.1. Lineage (NCBI taxonomy): Eukaryota > Metazoa > Arthropoda > Insecta > Coleoptera > Chrysomelidae > Octodonta > Octodonta nipae. The sequence goes on along the minus strand of CM067216.1, from coordinate 205,101,140 downwards.
CTTTTCCTATCCACCTTGAGCTTCTCTGACTTTCCAGAATATGGACCCCCTGATAACGCTTACTAACTCGATTACCACGCCATCTATCTACATAATTTAATTCACTTAAATAATTCGTCAACGTCAATTAATAGTTACCTGCCAAAGTTGTTACAATCGAACCAGTTTCAACATCATGTAAGATAGCCAGGCGGTCCCAAGAAGCGGTAATAATTTGATCAGCTCCTACTAACCATTCTGCGGACGTAACTGCTCCGCTATGTCCCGATAATTCTTGGAATGGCGTTCTTAATGTTGATATTCGATTGATATCAGATTTTTCATCTACTTCATCTCCGTCTAGTTCTTCTTCTGAAGAATGTCCTTTCTAAAATATTAAAGTTATACTTAGTTTAATGTGAAATTAAAAGATTTGTCATAATGTTATTTATACAGTGTGTCACAGAGAAGATTGAGATAACATTAGATTTTTTAAACCATAGGAATTATAATTTTATCTTGAGCAAAAACTAATTTTACCCATAAAAATGTTGAATCTGGCAAGGATTATGATCAGGATACGACGTAAGGCGTGGAGTATTTTTTGAATGGTACAACTGGCAATACAATTTTATTTTGTGATAAACTTTTGATAAACTTAACAGAAGGAATATTCGTTACCGGCGCATATAATATTAGCGACTGTAGAAAACCTCTAGACACCAACTAGAAATGGAGATTATTATCAAAAACCATCGATTTTTAAATCTTTCGGAACAAAACCTGAATGATGAATTGATTACCAATTTGTTAAAAATATCTTATTTTTTTAAGGTAAAGAATAATCCGCCTTTTGTTTTTAAATTTAAAACACTTCTAAACAGTAAAAGCCATTCTTATACTTGGATTAAAGTGAAATATTATTTTAAATAACAATAATCAACTTTATCACATAAATGTTTTATTAATAAATCATAATTATAGCTCCCACATCCAGTTTTTGAGGAAGAAAGTCAGATGTCGATTTTTGAGTGTCGAAAATCGATTGACTTAATTTATCTCTTATATCAATTAAAAAAAACTGGACCCCTAAATCCATTCTTTGATTTGAGATTACCATCCCTAGCATTAACACGATTTGGTCTCAAAATGTGGCAGAGATTTTTTGGTACAGCAGCATAATTTGCAATAGCTATAACTTGCAACAAATAACTAACTTTTTGGTTTTAATAAGGATGGCGCAGCTGCTAATAATTCAAGAATATTTATCAACTTTCCTGACAAATGGATAGCTATGCATTTTGCATTTAGTTGTTCAGTACATCAACATAATCTCCACCAATTAGTCTATCTATTTAACCATGTTTTGGGTTCAACAGTAAGATGTTACCTATGCTTAGAAAATAACAATCTTTGTAAATATATCTGTAAATACAAGATTAATTAATTTATAATTTTGAAATGTTAATAAAAATTCAGTACTAAACTTGGAGAATTATCTTGAATCTTTTTAAATGACTGCAATAAAAAACTAAAAACATACCTAAAAAATTACAAGTAATAAATGGAATTAAATTTAAAACCAAATGTCTCTGCTGAAAATTGGTAAATGTGATCTTAATTGGCTTAAGAATGACAATGAGAGACTATATTTCATTATTTTATATAATAATAAAATAATGCTAAAATAAATGAAAACAAAAAACACAAAAAATAAACTTTCATAAATATCTAAATCACTTATTTTACCCATATTATATCTCAAACATTTTCCAAGAGGTTAATGCTATCTTAGACCTACTATATAAGGTTTTTCTAGATGCAGATTTTTGTTGGGGGGGGTCCTTGGCCTCATTTGGGGGGAGGGCTTGCCATTGCTGATGGTAGTTTTTAGCAAAGGAGGTTTTAGGAAAATAAACACTAAAAAAGTATACAACTCAGATGAAGGGGCAGGGGGCTTGAGCCGCTTGCCCTCCCTACTCTGGATGCACCAGTGGGTTTTATTATGTATAATTAGTAATTCATTTAACATACTGGGATGTCCCAATTGAGAGCTGCCTGCCAAATATGTGCTGTTCCATCTCCACTGGATGTCAATACTAAATCTTTTGCTGGGTGAAATCTTATGGCATTTACAGACCCAGTGTGTCCATGATATTGTAAAAGGCATTTTGAGTTTTCAATACTCCAAATGCATGCTGTATGATCTGAAAATAATTATACCATTTATGAAAATTAGTAAAATATGTTAAGACAAAGAATGTTAATGTAGCAAATTTTTGTAGCAATAAAACCTGAACTATTAGAATAAATGTTCACACCAATTTGTTATAACATAAGTGGCTCATAAATTATTTGTTTGAAAATGGTTATTGGGAATAATTTATTTCAAAATAAGATTTCTATTGATGTTGATATTTTATAATAAGAAATTGTTGATTCCCCATGAACCAAAAACCATTTGCACACACTTGACAATAAATAAATACTCTTTTACAACATGTTCAAAAGAATTATTTTAAATCAGGATATTCATAAAGTCACATTATGTCACAATAGAATCAAATAACAGTGTTGGTGACAAATAAGAATAATACTGCACTGAAGTTATGCAGAATGTGTAAAATTTATTAAATGAAATAAATTATCATATACATGTAAAAAATGTTTTAAACTACAGAAGCCAGAAAGTGATTAACAACACAAACAAATCCAGTATAAAGACTTTTTATATTGCTACGAATTTGATAAATAAAATACTAAATAGATATTATTATAGTGATACTAGAACATAATTATTTATGATTGAAATTAATCCTGATTTATTTATTGACACAATATCAGCTTCTTTGAAAGATTTAGTTTAGTTTGGTATTAATTGGCAAACTTAATTACAGCTTTAGTGTAGTTAATACTCTCTTTTTAATTTAATTATTATAGTATAGTATAACCTACTTTTTCAAAACTTGGTCAAGTAATAAAGACATTTATTATTTAAAATTTTTGGGTCTAATGTTAGAACCTTTATTCCCATTTTTTGCCAGTTATGTTCCTCTACTAGTGACAAATTCAATAAACTAATCAATTTCTGGACAGAAGTCAAAACACTTATTAAATTTGTACTTCATGTTCTCTAGTTTTGACAGCCAATGAGGTAAAAATTAAATTGATTGTAATACTAAATTTAGTAACTTCTAAATAAAGCTATTGAATAGTTAAAAATTTGATAATTATAGGATATTATATTTTATTTAGTAGCAGTAGTAGTAGTAATTGAATGATTAGAATCTTGTAAACAACTAAAATAATTACAAATGGAGAAATTAATATTAAAAATTAAATTTTCAAAGTAGGGATTCTAAAAATTAAAATTAATTGATTACAACAAAAATAAATGTGAATATTAAAAAAATATAGTCATATATAAACAAACACTATATATATATATTTTTTTGATTATGTTTAAGATTAAGAAAATCTCATAACATATTTTTTATATTCTTCTTTTTTGTGCAACTCAGAATTATAAAGAAAACAAATTATATTAACTGGATAAAATAATACCTGCAGAAGCAGTTCCTATAGCTGGAATACCCACTCTTGCCACTGATACTTCCCAAATACCATCTTTGTGTCCAACATATTCCTTCAAAACTGAACAGTTAAATTGGGGTGCTTTAAAACTAGAAACAATTTTACTAGTTTGAGCTTTTAATTTGTGAGCAGTTTTGCTTTTCTGGGATGATGCACTCACTAAAAATAAAACAAAAGAAATAAATTCAATACAATATGATTAATCAATTTTGTTACATTTCTTGGTTAGAATTTTGGACACATTGGTATCAAAATCCACAGAATCTTTGCTATCAAACACATCTCGTTCTAATTTTTCGTTGAGAAGTTCTATTTTATCGTGTACTACAAAAGAATTGATTAATAATTATTGAATTAATTATTTACTGAAAACTTACAAGTTTGATTTTCTTGATAAAGTAGGTCAAATTCTTTTTCGATCTGTTTGAATAGAGAATACAGTCTAATTTTATAGGCTGGACTGAGGGGTTCATTTTCGAAATCCGATTTAAATCCCATAAGTAGTTCAGCATCAATCAGACCACTGCTGGGACGATTCATTGAACCCCTTTTGAATTTTGGTATTTTATTGGTTGGAGTGTTCTGATGGACTGACATCGTTGCGTGTGGAAAATTCTTTCGAAATATCAAACCATTATAAATTATGTATATATTATTGGCAATAAATTAAGCATTACATTTGTTTACATTTTTGACCTATTGACATTTTAAAATTGATCGACTCAGCATAGAATCTTAGAATAACATACGACACATATTTATGCAACATCTGTTCACAAATCATAAAAAAATCAACTGGTACATTCTTAGAGCATGTACGCTCTGTCTGGAGATTTTAGAGCATGTACCCTTGGAGATAGCTCTCAGTGCAGAAATGTCGTGGTCCTAGATCATTTACCATCTAGATATAGCCTGTCAAGCATAAAATCGTGGCAACGCTAAAAAGAGAGGGCAATAGAGACAGTAAGAGGTTATTTCACTTAGTGGTTGGAAGCAGCCCAACCGAGTGAAATAGCCTCTTGCCCTCTCACTCCTTAGTCTTACCACGACATTTGTGCACTCCAGGCTATCTCTAGAAAGTAAACGCTCTAAGGTCGTGGTAAGACCAAAGAGAGAGAGAGAGAGCAATATAGATGCCAAAAGGCTATTTCATTCGATTGACAGCTGCTTCAAATGAAATACGATCAGCATGTTGTTCATTGGCTGCTTCCACCCACCAGATGAAGTCTGTTCCTGTTTCTATTACCATCTCTTTCTAACCGTGCCACGATTTTGTGCATTGCCGGTTATTTCCAGAAGATACATGCTCTAAGTCTGACTAACAGGGAAATGACGTTATTCATATCCAGCCGTCCTTAGCACCAGGCACCTTAGCGCTTATATTTCTGGAGGTAGACGGTAAGGCATAATTATCGTGCCAAGAATAAATAGAGAGGACAATAGAGAGAGTGAGAGGCTATTTCACTCGCTTGGGAGCTGCTTACAATGAAATACGTCCAGGACGTAAGGTTCAGCTTGTAGTTCACAGGCTGCTTCCACCAACCAAGTGAAATAGCTTGTTACTCTCTCCCTATTGCTCCCTTTTTCAATCTTGGCAGGATATTTGTACATTGCAAGCCACCTCTGAAGCTCTATCTAAGCTCAGCACCAGATACTACTATCTTATATCTATCTTGCATGGGTTACACGCAGATCACTCCTGATCCTGATCATTGCTGTTGTAATATTCGTGTTCAGGTACCTCAAAAAAAAACAGTGGTGACGAATTTTAACAAATTCTATATAGAACTCCCTCAGAGGTACCAAAAAACATATCGTTTCCAGCATTAGGTATTTACCAAGCTATCATTTTTTTTATAATCACCACTTGGAGATACCCTTATCTTATAATAATGCATTTTTCTTATGCATTGGAGCAATTATCGAAATTTATCGATCACAAAAAAAAACGAATTTGGATCCATCTTACTCCACAAAAGAATCGACTACCAGTTCAGTTTAAGCACTCAAGTTTCCTTTATTTCCAGTTTTTAATTTCTTTGATAATTTAATGAGTTTTACTCAAATATGACACATGCTCCCAGTGACATATTTTTGGTGTATACGTAAAAGTGAATATATTAATAGTAGCGGAGCCCAAGCGGGGGTTTTTAACCCTGCGTAGGGCGCGGTCTGGGATTCTCAAGATCGGGGTGCGGTGAGCCTGACAGGCACATCACGGGAAAAAATCCTTAAAATCCCTAAAATGTCAAATTAAATTAAACCCAAATTCACCGATGATCTTCAGGGTGTAAACAATAAAGAAAACTTTTTTTTTAGTTTTGAGTATATATTTATGCACCTACAAAAACAAATCAAGAAAATGTAAATTCGTAAATCATCTTTCAAATATAAATCCAAGTAGGGTATTTTATCCTCGAAAAAAATTATAAAATCTGGTCAGACATGAAGTTGAGATGTTTGGGGATTAAAATCAGTCGGAATCGTCTTCATTCAAAGCCGTTTGAGGTTCGCAAGTGCAGGCGGAAAAGCATGCTGTGCACAGTGGTTTCGCATGAGAAAGGCATATTCCTCGGTTGCATTTCCCACAGGAATAGTTTGTGAGTCGGCGTTTTCCCGTTTCCACCGTGCAGTCACAGCATCGTGACCTTTTTTTGGGGGTGGGGGTGATTTTGCACTATCACCAACCGGAAGGAATCTCTTGAGACGAAATTGTAAGGAGGTGTGTAGTCCGGATGACATCTGACTCCTCCGCTGGAGTTGTCCAATACACAGTTCATGTGCCAATACTTTGAGAAAAACTCTTCGGGGCATTGGTTCCAAATTATTCCCGAGGTGAATAACCAAGGAATTGATCCCACCCAGGTTCAACATGGCGTAGAAAATAATCATCGGCCATCGCTGGGAATTTCTCTGAACGTTGTATGTGGCGCACATTTGGTCTGCCGTGTCCACTCCACTTTTGTGAGCATTGTAGTATGTGATGATCTCAGGTTTTGCTTGTTCTCCAGTACTTCCATCAATAGCGTTGGTATCGTGCGTCGAAGAAACGAGGATCACACATTTATTCTTGCGTGGGACATAGGATGCCAACACTTTTCCTTCACTGAAGCCGAAAAGACTGGAGTATTGTGCTCTCCCTCTTGTGTTGACAAACTCTGCAGGCAAGACTCGCTTATTTTTTCTTACTGTACCCACATAAGAGATCTTTTTCTGTTTCAATAAATTGATGAGGGCGAAATCGGTGAAAAAGTTGTCTGCTACGATGTTACGTCCACTTCCAAACACAGGTTCGGCCAGACGCATCACCACATCACTGGGTTTGTTACTCAACTGGAATGGACCTTCTGGCTGCCGTCCCACGTATACCTCTAAATTGAGGTGTAAAACATCCTGGAATCCACAAGAGCGTAAATCTTAATGCCATACTTATTTGGCTTTGAAGGGATGTATTGGCGGAAGGGGCACCGTCCTCGGAAACCAGGTAACATCTCATCAACTGTGACGTTTTCTCCAGGAATGTAACACTTCTTACAGTTCTGGACGAACATTTCAAACACATCACGAATGGGGGCAAGGCGATCAACTTCTTTTCGTTCTCTCCTGGTACTTCGGTCGTCAAAACGGAGGCAACGAAGCAGGAACTTGAATCGTTTCACATTCATAACAAGCCCAAATTTTTCTATGCCATCACCATTCTTACCCCATAATTCATCCAGAAACAGACGGTTGGCTTTATAGGCCCCTGCCAAATACAACAAGCCAATGAAAGCTTTTAATTCAGTCAAATCTGTAGGTTTACCGTCTCTCTCCCTGGCAAAATTATCCTTCACGGAATCGATGTGATCGTTAGTGCATTTGACTATTATTTCCAGCATTTCGTCTGGAAACAGATTTCTCCAACATTCTGAAGCAGTTTTGGCACTCTTTGCAGCTCCTTTCACTCCAGGAAGGTGAGTGATCACGTTATGGCTCGAACGCCGTCTCCTAAGTGGTGGATCCTTGTACCACTTGGTGGATTGGTCACGCCCATAAAAAATCTGACATACCTTCATCTTCCTCTTCACTTGGGGCTCATCAGCTTCCTGTTCACTTTCCGTGCCCAACTCTTGCTCTTCAATTTCATCCTCGGAAGAAATGTCGCTCTCCTCGCCAAGGTCTTCAGTAAATGCTGGATCCTCATTATCTTCTCTCAGCAACAAACTCCTTATTTCGTCCATGTGAGTTGGGTTGGATAAGTTATACATTTCATTACTCATTTTGCACAAGTCTATAACAAAGGAGAAAAAAAACAATAAAAATCACTGAAATGATGACAAGAAGACTACAGGAAAAAGCAATTTCCTAGGAAAGGGGCGCGGTGAGCCTAACAGGCACATGTCCCCATTCTCACTAGGTAATATTACACGAACAAAAATTTCAATGTTATAGGTTGTAAAAAACACAAACAAAACAGTTTTTTATATTAAAAGTGAAAAAATACTGACCTTGAATTTGCAACGTAATTGAGCGCGGTGTGCCTGTGAGATCAAAATAGTTGTGACGCTCCTCCTAGACGGTCTGAGGTGGACTGACTGTGCAGTTTGGCACTACCCCGCTAAGACAGGAAACTACTAGAAGAGGGAGGTTTCGCTTGACCCTTTGAAGGGAGGGATTCGGGAAAAACCGAAGCCTGTGCCTGTCAGATCGGCCGCGCCCTACGCAGGGTTAAGCGTTACTCGAGCGCGTCAGAAAATTATATAAGGAGAAACCTTACTCCTCATAATGCACCCCTACCATGTACCTATGAACCATTTATATAGGGACGTGCGTTGAGGGCAGCCGATCAGATTAGTAAAATAATGCTCCTCAGAAAAACTAGAGCTGGTCAGATTAAGACAAGGTAAGTTAAGAACATGGAGAAAAGTGTATATTTCAATAATCCCACGATTTGAATGTGACATAAGGAAATGGTAGAATCACAAAGTTGCAGAAAAACGTCACTTTGAAATACTCCAGCGTGATTGATTTTTTTTATTTTGAAGGAAATCTTTTGAGGATAACGGAAAAAATACAATCTGACGTTTTTGATGGGCGATGTAGCTAAAATCAAAATCATCAACAAAGTGTAAAGAGGACAGCTGCTGGCTGCTGTGTATTTCCCACTCAGTGCTTCTCTTTCCTTCTCACTCTTTCATTATCTGTCACTCTAGCCACGATGTTATCCCAGCTGATCACAAACACAGATCTCTCGGTTATCAGAAAAGCATTGCGCGTATATACTATAAATTTGTGATGGGCTAGAGTATTTTCAAGTGACTGTTGTTTACTTACATTTTTAAACATTTGTACGTGCTCTACCCTCAACAAAACAAATAATGTATAGTAATGGTACACCTTTCCAAAAAAACTCACACCGTTGTGCATTTTTAATATTCACCTTACCCTTAAGACTAACTCTGCTTTAACAGCCAATTGTATTGTATTTAAAATATTTCTTATTCCAATTTGCCTCAACACTGCTATGACCACACGTTCAATCAACACTAGACACCTTATATTATGAACATAACCCGTTTCGCCACTAATTCACATAAAACCACGAACATGATTATCACAATTCCGTTGATTCACTTATTCAATAGCTCTTTTCCCACGTACATTATATTCAAAATAAAGTTCATTCATTGGTTTTTGATTTTTAAAAGTTCACTTTCAAAACATATGTCAGTAAGAGTATTTTTTTACTCACTGAATAACTATCAACTATCAGTAAATTAATAAAACCAAGGAAGAATGATTGATTCTAAGGAATACTTTTCGATATAAAATTTGCTGTTCTCGGGAAGTGTATTTGAGACATTAAAGTTGATATCTGGTGTACATGTGAACCAATCTTCAATAACAAAATTTATCAGAATTTAGTGAATCGATTACGGTTTTCAATGAGGTATGTAGGCTTGTCCCTCAATCCCGTTTATTTATTTTGTGGGATGCGTTAAGAGAGTACAAGTTTGGTTTCAAATTTTTGAGTCAGGTTTTTGTCAACAAAATCTCTCCCTGGCAATATCTTCCTGTACATATGACCTCCCAATGGCATAATTACAAATGTATCTGGGCGCGAAATAAACATTCGCGAGCTCTCCCAAATGTTTTACCTTCAAATACCTATCTGTTTCAAAAAGCGACCAGGAAAAAAACCCAATGAATAGGCAGAATAATCAGATGTTATATCCTACATCTAGAGCTCCCTCTGTGTATTAGTTCCATTGAAAGCTCTAAATGTTGAATATCTTACATCTAACTTACAACTTCTGACGTTATTGTATATTTAGAATGTTTAAACAATTTGGACTTTACTGTCAGTTTTACATAAATTAATGAAATTAAAACATCAATGGTTTGTTAAGGACTTTATTTAGTTTCACTTTGGAGTTCCATAAAATGCTGTTTACACAGAGGACAATAGAATGACGATCTCAGACACTGTTTTAAACAATGAGGGTGAAACAGATGATTACAAGGAGTGATTCGAGCTCTGGACATGGTGCTAAGACAAACCGCACAAATGTCTGCCCAATTATCAATGTCTTGCCTTGTAGCAACGCGAAAGCTTCTGTATACTTTTTTCTCCGCCATTAATGGTTTCCATTGATTAAAATATAGGTCTTTCACACGCAAATAAATTATAAAATACATGCTGAAAGCTGCAAACGCTGTATAATTAACTATTAACGTGTAGCTTCCAATTGCAAACCCGGAAATAATCGTGTAGACGTTCAAAACGAGTGGCACGTAAAGATACTCCAAGTTATCCAGACACTCTAAATTGAAAATTTCCACTAGACACGGCAGCACTTCCAAGAATATTTTCTCTGTGCACAAGTAGTAAACAAACGTAGAAATATTGTAAGACAGCTTGGGCTGGTAGTTGATACCGTGTTCTTTTAGACACAACACCACAACGATGGCTTTGATCCATTCTAGGAAAATTCTGCACATCCATTTGACGTAACTACCAAGTGACGGTACACCTTGAAACAAGTTTATTCTGTTTCGGATCCAGATTTCCTTCAGTCTGGAAACGAAGTAACCGAAAACGTTATAGAAGAGAATTGTCGTAAGACCAACAATAACACTTCTGTCGTCAGCATTAATCAGCTGTTGCTTGTCGTCGTTTGCAAGCGCGTGATCGCTATTGAAAAGACTGTCGCAGAGTATGAAGAAACAGATCTGAAAAAATAAAACAGTAAAAATGAGTCATTCTGGTGGAACTGAAAGGATTCAACAGTTTGTTGTGTCTTGCGATAATGTAATTATTCTTAGATGAGTGTTTACATTGATTTGGTCTTCCTGGAATACTATTGGGAACAGCCCATTTATTTGTAGATTTGTACGATGACTTGCCATTTTGTTAAAATTTTTACTCTGCACGAAATTTTCTGTACAGGTTTTTTGTTTCTTACTGTTAATATTTATCTATCATTTTTCCACTAACTTTTCGGATGATTAGGCTTTGAGACCCAGTTATGTGTTAGGTTTCTGATGCCACAAACCCCTCTTAAATTTGGGTGACCATTTAATCCCTCTGGATTAGTTAGTATTTTGCAAGCCATCTGCTCATCGTTCTTTTTGTTAAGTCCCATTTTAGGGACTTTACTTTGTAGATCAGATCTATTACTAGGGTTCTACTTGTGATTTTCTTTATATCTAATAAAATATTAGTCTTCTGTTTCTATAGTACTATAAAACCAATTTAAACAAATGCAAACCTAGAAAACAAAAAGTGGAGCCCTGGAAATTCCTAACAAATATGTGAAGGTAGAAGGCAAAAACTGGAGGTAGAAAAGAAGATCAGTAAAATAAACACTACCAAGTAGTGCCTTATAAGAAAGAATGAAACTAGTAAACAAGTAAAGAATGAAAATCATGTTAGGCGGAAGGCATTTATGAAGAGTGGAAATTAACAGCCATAATTTCAAAATTACTTACGTTTGGGTATCTAGTTTTAGAATAAATGTCTGAATGCACAAGAAATTCATAAAAATGGAAAAATGAGGCATACAAAGAGTAAGACTTCAGAACTTACAAAATTACTTATGCATAGTTTTTGAGGAAAATCTCTAGATTATCAATTAAGTCACAATAGAATAATTCGAGGGATATAAATACGTACGTACGTACGTTATTTTTAATAAATTTGGAATTGACGTTAAGGAATTAAGATTACACATCATTCAAGAAAAGGAAGCAATCAGTTGCTTAAAGGGTAATGAAGGCGTCTAAAATCAGTAAAGAGAATTATAGAAAGAATGCACCTAATTTCGTAAGACCATGTAAACAAAATGACTAATAAACAGCGGCTCAAATAAGTCATGAAGTCCACATGTTTACACCAAAGTATAAGAGGAAGGCCAAGCAAAACTCGGCAAAGGAATAGAAATTGGGATAGTGATGTAGGATCAAACGCGATAATACATGTATATAATAATCTTATTCAGCCAAATTCATTCTATCACTATTTCAATAGGTAACCTCGCTTACATAGTAGTCTCATTTCTTTCCATGAGAGTTTAGATAGTTGTGACCAAGTTATCCTGAAATTCTTAGGATGATTATTTCGTAGTTTTGCCAAACATCTAATCCATTGTTATTTCAGGGATTTTACTCTGCTTTCCTGGTTTTACTTCTTATCATCTCATTCGGTCTCTCCTTTTTTTATGTTCATTCATCTCTTCACAGATTTTTATATAATTTGTTTTTAGCTAATTACACTTATCAGTATCTAGGTTTCATAGCATTTGCTAAAACTGGCACAGGGCCGTATCTTCAGCATTTCCATTAGGTGGGAGGACAACAAAAATGACAAATATAATACCAATTTCATTGAGGGGCTTAAAAAATAAAGAATACTGTCTAGGAGTGCATAATTAATTTATGGTCAATATTAAGAGGTTCCCCTATATATACCCCTGACTAATACCGCACATTTATCAAGAACTGGAGAAGGCGACATTCTACACTTAAAACTATTTTTTAAATTTAATCCGAATGTCATTTATGCAAGTTTCTACCTGTGTAATTTTAGTAGAAACAAACCTGAGATAAGTGTTTTAATTGATCCGTTCATATAAACAGCAGACTCATTGGTCTTTGATGGCAGATTCCAATCTTTTTAATATAGTACAATACCTCATTAAATTGGGAAAAATATGTAGGGTTTAGTTTAGGTTTTCCAGTAAACTGTGACAATATTCTCTATTGTTTCAAAATTTTGGAGTTATTGGGGAGGGACTGAATTCTCGATTTTCGTATATTTTCTTCAGTAGTATCTGGAACGACGGAATATGATCAAGATGCGATTTGTCCTTTCAAGAAAGTTCCAGATTCCTAGCATGGGGATAGAAAGCCTAACCTAAGCATGTGGATGCATATTATCTCAAGTTGAAATTACCAAGAACATTACAAATTAATAAGGTAAGAGCATCTATATAACTTGCTGAAGAGATATATCAAAGGAAACATGAATTATAGCTCACTGAAACAAGATAAAGTAGAAACCTTATCATAATGTGTTTGCAAACGCTGGTATATGTTGAATTTTGTTGCTATATCCTGTATTACTAGCACCGAGTCAGAATGAATAGATAATAGTGATTTCAAAGTATTTGCGAGGGTTTTTGACAAATTGGAGTCTACAAGAACAGTTGTTATAAAGGATTCAATCCAAAAGAATAGTAAGTACATGATTACTGCGCTGAAAAGTCTAACAGTGTTATAAGGCTGAAGTTGTTCGATATTAAAGTCTTCAACTTAAATTCCACTTTATTGGTATTGATCGTGCGGAAAGTGAAAGAAATTGGTCTAGTATCCACTGATAATTGTTATTCTGTTTCGTAGTGAAATCAGTAAATACCCTATTCAAAATTTCTGAAATTACACCACAGAAACAAAATCACTATTATAGCATCTTTATTTTAGATGTTCTTTTGTAATTCTGCTGTCTTGATTTGATTGTTTTCGGCAGTTATATCAGCATTACTTGATAGATATGCCAGATTTTTGCCTCTCATTGAATTCTTGAGACTGACTCATTTTATTTGTTTTTTTCATTCGATATACACAGGGTAAAGAGGAGAAATTTACTAATTTGCCACAATGGTGGGTAAAGGGCAATAAATCTCTTTACCTGATTTTAAAATTTATCAAATTTGAACTTTACCTTTCCTACATGTTTTATTTTTCAGTTAAACAACTTTGGCTTGACTGAGATTTCAAAAATATTCGGTACCATTACGACAAAGGGTATCCAAATGAATGTTATATACATGTAAGGAGATTTATTGCAATTACCTCCTTATTGATAATGTGAATAACAAATGTGTTGCCAATTTAAATTAAGTCTAGGTTAACTTACCTGACAAACGAAGGCGTATATAGTCTGCAGTTTAATAAAAAATTGTTCCATACAATGTATTTCATCCATGATTTCTAAGGTAAGGTTGAAGAAAACGTTCATCAAAAAGGGAAACCATCCTACAAAGATCAAAGTTAAATTCACAAATGAATCACCCACAGGAAACGTTTTTGCACCTCATCTTACTTTGCTGATAAAGAATTAAATCTTCGGAGCTGTTGTATTGGGGAAAGATTGTGGACATCACTAGAATTTTGAATGTTTTGCCAAAAGTATATGATGGGTGACTTTGAGGATTTCAGTTGAAAGTTGTCATTGATTTGTCAGAATGAGTGACACATTACGTAAATAAAAATACTTATTGATAAGTAGACCACACAGTATATATGGGCTATTCGTTAAGTAAGTCTGTTGCAAGGCTAAATCTTTACTCCCTATTTTTGTGAATTTATGTATGAATGACCTGGGTGAATTTTGCTAAAAATATAAAAATCGTTGAAATCACTGAGGCACGGAAGTATGGAAAATGAAATACAAAATAAGATACCAGGGGTAAAATTAGCAAAAAATAATTTGGTCAAGTGCGAGTTGGACTCGCATACTAAGGGTTCCGTACCACCTTCAAGATTCTAAAATTCCAGTTTCAGAGAAACAGGGCATGAGTGCATTTTCTTATATTTACATTAATATCTTTTAAATGAAGCGTTTTAAATTTATAAAGAATATACACTTTCATTTTCCACACATAGACTTTTTATTTTATCTGCTTCAGAATTCACTTGATTTTTATAAGAATACATATGTGTTTAATCTTCTAATTTGGCTCCCAAAAATTAACATTAAAGTTTTATTTTACTCATAAACTTTCAGGGAGGCCTTTTATAATCTACTGTCTGAATTTTGAAGCTCTGTAGATAGGAAGACAAAGGGCAAAGTAGGTCAAGTTTTAAATTATAAATTATTAAATCTCTTATTCAAATTATTTAAAAATACAAATAAAATATAGTTTTCAAAATTTAAATAGTGTAGTTTTTAAACTGGGAATAAGTCGATGTTTAATATTTTTGTTAATATCTTTGAAACAAATTATTTAGAAATACGATATATTTGTCATTCATATAATGAGCCTTTTATCTGATGTATTACATGATAGGTTTGAAAACTGATTTTTTAAATATTTTTGTTAATATCATTTAATTTATTTATTTTAAAAATATGAAAAAAATGTATTTGTTTTCGCCATAATGAGCCCTTTCATTTGATATATAACATGATGCGTTAGAAACAATTTTAATTTTATATTTTCCATTTAATTCTGTAAATTGCCCCCCAAAATTAAAAATAGAGGTTTCTCCTTATTTTGCCAGTAAACTTCAGGTCGGACCCTATACCACTAATTTTTTTGCAAAACTTTACGATCTATAGTTTCAGAGATAAGGGGGGGGGGTAAATTTTGGTATATTTTCGTTAATATCTTTTTAACTATTTTTTTAAATATGAAAAAATATATTTAGGTTCCTCAGAATGGGACCATTTATTTGATGTATTACATGATGCGTTTGAAAAAAAAAATTTTAATTTTCATTTAATTCTATAATTTGCCCCCAAAAATTAATATTACTGGTTTCTCCTTATTTTTCCTGTAAAGTTCGGGCAACGTTCTATATTTCGCATTTTTTTCAAAATTTTAGGTTCAGTAGTTTCGGAGATCAGGGGGGAACCGTCGATTTTTTTAGTTTTCACCCCCAAAAGTACCCCTAAAATCAAAATGTCTTCTTTTAGGATATGTACTCCTGATCGGGTCACCAAACTTTACATTGATGCCAAATTTCAATCTCTTCTGTCCAGTAGTTTAAGAGAAAATTGCTGTGATGTGACAGAGGCAGAAATCCTGAGTGATATAAGGGTATCCGTATATTGTATATACGGAACCGTAAAAAGAAAAAATGTAGGATTTTGCCGTGGTTATCTGACCTTGCCCAGGATTTTGTAGCTCATTTCAAGGCCAAGAGAAATCAAAAATTAGAATCCAGAGTTTTATTTTGGAAGTGGAAACACCGGGGATTAAAAGGAGTGACTCTAGAATTGGTTTGAGTCGGATAATTTGTCAGTAATGTGGAAAGATGGTGAGAGGCAATGAAGAGTGGAAAAGATGAAGATGAAGAGAGATAGTACTAGGTTATGATGTAAAATGGCGGGATGAAGACCAGTGGGAATGTTGTTAAATTACACGGGGACGGGAAAGTCATATTGATGGTTACGATCATAAAAGAAGATATAAAAATAACTATAGGAAAAAGCATTCGTTTTTAATTACACTGCGAATTTGGAACTGATAACTTATTTGTCCTTGCAAACTATTTAATATATATATTACCCCAAACCGGTTTGCCTAAGGTTAAGTTTAAAGTATTATCCAAACTCCCGAAATTTGAAATTCCATTCTAGATTTCCGCGTATTTTTTTTCCAATCTGTTTTCCACTTTATTCATTCCTCTTGCACCGGACAACCAACAATACACTGTTTAAGACAATCGTCAACTGATAATGTAACCACAGCGCCCAGCATGCCACCGAACTGACCACTCATATTGTTATGCCAAGGTCTCCTAGACAACGAACTACCTGTGGCGTCTGAAACTACAAAGAAATGCTTATCTTAATTTTTTTCTCATGATCTCCAAAATGTACCCACTGCCAACTGACCCAGCCAAGGTTATCCAATATTCACAAAGACCACCTGTTTCTGCTTTGCTAAGTTTGCTTTAAACGAATTTAATGATTTCCCTGATTTCACCCAAAACAGTGAACATTTCTACCTTGACGGCAATGTGAACAAGCAAAAATCTCCTATTTGGGGATAGAAAATCCACATCTAGTGGTCTAGAAAGCAACACATCCTTCTCAAGTTACCGTTTGGTGTAGATTTTACTGGGTTATTTTTTCTTAAAAAATGATAATGAAGCGAACATTTCTGCTACTGAAGATCGTTATAGACGTATAATCATATTTTTTTGTGGTCAAATTAGATTTGATTTAAAGAAATCGTGTGATATCTCATCCTATACTGCGCAGCAAATTCACAACTTCGTTACTAGCCTCAATAGCTTCCATTCTCGTTATCACCATTACCATCAAATATGACTTTCCCGACCATGTTAAAAACGGTAGCTTGAAACCTCCCTACGCTACCCCATTTTCAACCGTAGGAGTTCCTACTATTTCCCTTTTGGCACCATGTCATTCATATCGATTTTTCTTTGCCACCTCCCAAATTTCCTTATTACCCACAAACGCTAATTAATTTCTAAGATTTTGCATGCATTTTTCTGTATCACAGGGATATCAACCTTTTCTGTGGGTGTTGTGCTAGAGAATGGTATTAGTACTTTTTTCATATTTTTGTACAGGTTGAAACTACGTTTCTGCAATTTTTCAGCAAACTTCACTTAATCACCTTTTCCCAGGTATTTTATCTGCTGGGTATTTTGAGATACATGCTTGTATTATCTAATAGAATATTTGATGAAGATATTAACTCACTTATTTTAATAATGTGTTAGTTTTTTCCACACCGCTACAATATGTATTTCATCAATTGGTTGCTGTGTAGAACCAATACTAGTACAAAATGATAATGTTTCCATTAATTCCCCACCTTTTAGATGTGAAAAGGGCAATATAGTCTAAGCCACCATAAGATTACTACGTTCATCTGTTAATAAGTTGAAACTCAATTTTAATAGATTACTAACTAATAGGGATGTAACGAATATTCGCATTAGCGAATATTCGCGTGTTTTTTAATATTCGCATTCGTATTCGCGGTTATTCATGCGAATTTTTTGCGAATATGTTTGACAATGAAAAGCGTAAATATTATGATGTTGTGATTTCAAAAGTTAAGTGATACAGGTACTTGTACTTGCAATGAGAAATAACAGTTGTATGATGACATAAATGTCAACTACATATATACATTTCATCTGGAATCCTGACAAGTATATGTAATCAGGCAACAATTTAATTGCTAAATAAAATTAAGCAAGTTTTGTCAGTTTCATAACATGATATTGGGTTTTATGGCAAAATGAATTCCGAGATTTGGAAGTTTCAGGGAAAACTAGCTCACAGAGACTCAAAGTCAGGAGTCATACTGCATATAACGCCGTTTCCTTATGATTTTTAGGACAAAGAATTCTTAGGTTAACGAAAACCTGTCAAGAAAATTATGATATAATCTTCTGGAGATGGTGTCAGAGTGCTGACTTAATTTTTTAAATCAGTTTATAAAACAAAATTGCAGACATATCTAAACTTTGACAAACTTTAAAATATGCTGGTACTTTCTTGGGTCACACTTCTAGTTTTAACAATAAGTGTAAATATTGAATATTTGTAGATACAACAGGAGGTCACGTTCAAGAATCTGTCAAAAAATAATTATTATATTACACTATAAAGGTGCGTATGTTTTAAATCTCCTGATAACAAATTTTCCTTCGTTGGGTTTCTTTTTTTTTTTTTGGTTGGTAGAAAAATATACAACCTATTGTGTTTGTGGAATGCTCAGACTAGCTTCAGACCTTTTGTCAGAGCTGTGCGGTTCAGGCCGTGAGTTGCATCAAAGTGACAGGCACACGCTGAAACTGGGGGCGAAAACAAACCACTGAGCGATCGGACAATATAAAATCGCTACAAAAGCCCTAATTTAATTTCCAGTAAGGACACAATGAATGCTTTGTAGGTGTTTACATGGGACACAGCCTATAAAACCCCATTAGTTAGAAAAATTGAAATAAAAACACCATAACTGTCGAACTGGCGTTCTTACACTCCTTGGGCCTACTTTGGGCCAGCCTGGAAATTGTGATAGGTAAAATTTCTTAACAAAATTGTAAGTTATGCTTTTTTATTACATCGCCTAGCAACAAATTATGACAGAACTCGCCATGTATCATTCTCTAATTTAAAGTATTGATGCAAATTTTATCGTCATTAGCTAGTATCATTTTCGCAGCTGTCAATTCAAATTAGTAGCGATGGCCAACGAAACGAAATTTGTGTTTAGGCCTAGTTAATTTTGCAAAATAAGAGAAATTAGCTGTCAGGATGTTAAAAAATACCTCGTCATAAGTCAGTTATTTTTTTGACCAATTCTCATGCATTCAATCTCATTTTACTCAGAAATATACAAGCTTGCAGAATCTTACTTTCTCTCCTTCGTCACTTTGTTTTGAAACTGATTTTTTTTAAATATGTAAATGAGTCCATAAATAATATAAGTTATAATATGACAATAAAATTCCTTTTTTGGCAATCCGTATAATTTTAGTTTTTATTTGACTCCATTAATTTAATTATATAATTTTTCTGTTTAATTATAATATCTTCTTATAACTTCTCCCATAAATCAAAAAACTTTTTTGGTTCACTCCAATATGATGACAGCATAACTGTTGAAAGAGCGTTGAGTGTAATGGTTTGGTGTTAGTATACAAAATTTTGTTCTTATACATCTGTGAGATAACAAATATTCCACAGCTATTTCAATTTATATATTAAAAATAGAAGAGTGGTTTTATATAATAATTACGAAGCTCAATTTAGGTTATAATTTTTGATTAAACCAAAATAAGTATATTTTGATCTGATATTTGCATTCGCATTCGTCAATATTGGAAGAGAAAATTCGCGAATATCGAAAATCGGATATTCGTTACATCCCTACTAACTAACTACCCTGTTGGTTTGCCTATCAGAATATGGCCGTAAGGGTTTTTAATTAATTTTTTATATTAATTTTAATACGTTTTTTAAATTATTCTTTCTCAATACTTTAATACACATATTATAACGAATCATATATCAAATTAAAGCTATTTATTCTCTCTAATCAATCAAACAGGATTTCATGTTCAAACGTGACTATAAATTAACGTTGCCAATGTTAGAAGGTACGTAAGAGCAAGAGAAAGTGTGAGGGCGATTTTACCCCAGCCAGAAACAACCGAATAATTATTTAGGTATTTAGTACATTTAACGCGAAATGAATTTCGACATCTAGGAGTTTCAGGAAAAACTAGCTCACAGAGACTCCAAATTGGGAGTCGCAATGTGTGTAATGCCGTTTTCTTGTGATTCCTCAAATATAAATCACACCAAATAATTTGTAGGTTAACTAGAAATTCCTTTCGCGATAAAATATTAAATTCAGTTATAAGCAGTAAATCCATAAATAATATGCGAGAGGGGAGCGCAAGTGATGAAGGTTCTCGCATAGAAACAATATATTGCCTTGCGTTCCTATGTAATTTCTATCCACGGAATCACAGGGAAGTTTCATTACACTCAGTACGACTCCCGATGTGGAGTCTCTGTGAGTTAATTTTTCCTGAAACTACTAGATGTCATTCCTTCATTTTGCAATAAAAATAACGAACTTAAGAATATATTTCAATTTTTTGCAATAGCTTTTGTATTTATTACTCGTTTTCAATTTAGCAACTCTCAATTTGTAAATATTTTATTGTGCATAAACGGTGTTTTTTTTAATTGAAAATGTGATTATTTTTTAAATTAAATATTCACTGGTCCTGTCCCTTTACGGAAGATATTAAGGTAATAACAAAGAAATGGTAAATATTTAATTAGAATATGTTATATTATTAAAATAAGACCAGGAAAAATTATTTCCAAATATATGTTTTTTTTCTATTTTTTAGTTGCAATTGATTCGATAATTAAAATGAATGGAGCTGAATTTTAGGTTTTATTAGAGTAATTGTAAAGTTTTATAGTCTTTAACGCAGTTTTGTGCAGAAACTTTGGGAGTTTTTCATATGGGGGTATAAAACAATTTTATCAAATTCTACGATACTTACCTACAACAGATGTTCACGTATGCATAATATTCCACTAACGTTGAACCAGTGATACGAAATTGTTGACAACGTTTGGCTTTCTATTTTTAATCTTTGGCATCAATCGTTGTGTAGTTTGGAAAAGTTCAATGTAAAGATTTGTAACCGTTTAATTTGTTTGAAAAATGTTAAAAAATATTTAAATTTTAAATGAAAAAGGCACATGTAGAATTGTTGATCCACGATATAGGAATGGTAGAGTACTATAATTTGATGTTTTTAGTGATGAGAATTCTTAATTGGAACATGAAACACTGTCTTAAAATAAGGAAATATCATAGTGGTATTTGGATAGAGGGGCTGATTTCTACCGACCCAACTCTATTAACGTTTTTGTTGTGTCTAAAATGATGGAGGAACTTAATGATCAGGAAGAAATAAATTCTTAGAGGAAAACCCTTTCCTTCCCTATAAACAAATAAACCAAATCAGTGGTAAATTTGTCCTTGGTTCTTACTCATAAATGGTAGGCAGTTGAGTTTATCCCTAATTCTGGTATATTTAAAATATTTTAAAAACAAACAATTCACTTGCAATTTTAACTCAAAAACACTTAGTATTTCGTGCATAGACAGAAATTACTGTAGCTTCTGCAAATTCTGACTAATATCTTTTATATAAAAAGTAGGAGGCCCGTAACGGTTCCATGCGGCATACCCAACTAATATTATACCGTTTTTCAAGATTTTTTTGTGGAATCAGTTTTTTTAAAGCACTTTTCAGATTTATCAAAACCATGATTACGATTATATCCATATCGGTGAGTATTAGAAGTTGTATTGATCTTTCACAAGTGGATTTGTTTCGAAACTGAATTGATTATCTATTGGTATTTGATGACCAAAAAACTGTTCCTTAATGCATATGCATACTATCACAATTTTTTCAGGCAGTGGTAATGTATTTATGTTACCGAATTTTTCACATTTTTTTGTTACAATTACTGTCTGCGTAGGTACAGTTACAGAAATCCGTATTAAATTATTTATAATATTGATTATATGTTTTCAAATTATATTCTTTCCAGGCCTTGTAACTTCAAATTATGTAAAATCCGATGAGTTCTCGTATTTAATATGGCTCGCTATCTTTTCAAATTTAGTTTTCCTCATTCTCATAAACTTTTTAAGCGTTGTTAATATCTCCATAATTTAATAGAATACGCTAAATTACTATTCCATTTCTGCTCAACAATTTCTTTAATGCTGTCAATAATTGATTTTTGATGATACTTTCCAGGCTTCCATAATATTGTTTGTTACATGAACTGACCACTTTAAGAATTTTCTTGATGCAATATTCACTTTTTTTTTCTCAGTTCATCTGTGATTCCTCCAATTTTAAAAAACAACAAAAATAAAAGTTGTGACAGAAGCAAACTTGGAAACGCACCCTAGTGCATTGGATCAACTAATATAGATCCGTGAGAAAAGGAAAAATGCAGAAATTGACCAACAAAGAAACTATCTAAAGTATTACTATATCCAGTGTAGTATATACTGAAAATTAGATGAATTTCATAGGTTTCCATTACAAATTTCAAATATTTATCTGTTCCAGAAAAAAGTAAACCGAGAGAATCTCCTCAAAAATCCTTTCGAAATTTTACGAGTAGATTCAAAGGTGATTCCGTATATTGTTCTACAACGTGTGATATATTCGCTTTCTGAAAAATAAGAAAAATAAATGCAAAAATCGGCAACTCAAATCTTTAAATTTAAATGTCAAAATACACCAGAAAATAATCTTTTTAAGTAGATTATTGAATTACGGATATCCATTAAAGCTTTTTTTATATACTGCCAAAAATATACGCTTCTTGATTTTTGGAATTTTGAATAACATCTACAAGATTATTGGTATAATTTATTATATTTAAGGCCCATCTATAAAAATAACAAAAATAATAATAATACCACCTTAATCTAAAAATAGATATACATACAAATCTATACATAATACTATAAATAATGATTGACGAATAACATGTAACAAATATGTAAACATTATGATAATGATAATGAGATGATTTTATCAGTTTCATAACATCATTATTAGTTTGTTGATTTTTTGGAGAATTTTTTTGTACAAAAGATGAGTACAGTAATTAGACTGCGATACACTGTTAATTCAGTATTGAATATTCAGGATAACGTTATAAAATTTATCCTAATAATTTATTACTAGTGGCGGTACATTGTTTGAAGAATACAGAAACTCTGAGCGATTTCGGCCGATGTTGGTGCAAAAGTAAGTAAATATGTAGAGGAATCTCTAACAAATGCTAGAGTTATTTAATAAACCTACATAAATAAAATTGCCGGTCTGTGATTCGGAAATAATTGCTTTTGTCTACGTTTATATGGCTATTGCGTTTTCCTAAAATTAAAAAAATATCTATTTGGGTGTTTGTCCAGAATAATTTTCGAAACGGCTAGTCAGATATTGAAGGGTACACATGGACATTAAAAAATATTCATAAACGCGATTGTTGCTGAAGTAAATTAAATATTTTATCTGACAGTATAGTACAGAGAGTTATCGCAAAAGTCTATAAAACTATAAGTCATAATAATTCCCTTAAAACTTTCCATTCGGCGTCTTTTGTGAAATAATATTCTTATTCGCAAGAAATTTTAGACACATGTTACCGCGTGTTACTACAGTTACATCCAGAAACATACAAGTCAGATGTTTTTGTAGTTGCTTGAGCGCCTTAGCCTTCCTGGATCCGCCAGTGCTTAGAATTTCCGAACTGCATTATTAACCGACTTCAAAATGAAGATTCTCAATTCGTCTATATCTATATATTTTTTTTATTTTACCTTTATTTATTATCCGCAAACGGCTCAAGGAATTTCAACCGTTTACACGGGATCCTGTTCAGGGGGATCGCGAAGTGGGTCCATATTTTTTTCAATAACATAAGGCTTATACAGTAGGCTTTGGTGGAGTCGCTGGTGGCAAAAATATGGAAATTTTTCTATTCTAAACATGGGATAGATTGAAAAGAAATTGGACTAGTTCCGGGGGATCCCGAAGCGGTTCTATAAATTTTTTTTCAATAACATAGCTTGTACCGTTTTTTTTAGAAAATCGGGAGAAAAAAGACTTTCTTATACAGTAAGCTTTGGTGGAGTTGCTGATATAAAAAATATGAACATGTTTCTGTTCGGAACTTGAGGTAAATTATAAATAAATTGAATTAATCAAAATAAAGGTGAGTTAATCAACTTCAATACGAAGATGTTCGATTAGTCTGTATATACAGTGTGTTTTCATAAATCAAACGATTTTTAATAATAATTTTAAGAGAAAACGTTCTTTATAAACAGATTTTCATGGCCTAAAACGTACACTGTAATCATTCCATGTAACTTTTTTAACTGTAAACGAGATTTGTCATTTAATAGGAATTTTGATTAAAAGTGAAGTATCTTTATTTTTTTTAATATCTAAAATTGTTATCAAATTGTTGCATAAAAATTGTATAATAAGTATTTATGATATTTGTGTAACTTTTACAACTATGTACTAGGTTTCAAAGAAATATATCAATTTTGTTTAAAAGTGAGATACCTTTATTTTTTTATAATATCATCTCAAATTGCAATCAAACAAAGTTTATTAGAATTGAAAAGTCAGTTAATAAACTATGTGTTATATAATATTATTTAGATAAAAATTTATTATTTATAAAAATATTTGCATGTTTAGAAACATATACAGTAATCATTACATGTTACTTTTTCAACTGTATACGAGGTTTGTCAGTTTAAAAGTAAAATACCTTTATTTTTCATAATATATAAAATTTTTATCAAACCGCAGTAATAAGAAATATGAAATTCATTTAATTATGCCACCAACATTGTATAATAAATCTTCATGCCACATTTCCAAATTGTGTACTAGGTTTGATCAAAAATATAAATTGTTTTTATTTTTAATAATAACTCAAATTGTTCTCAAAGTTTATTAGAATTGAAAACTACGTCCTATCAATCAGATCTTTCTGAAATATTGCTAATATGATTATTTGTTATAAATATAATAAAGTATAACACCTAATAAGTACTTTTAATGATCCCCTATAAATTTCACTTTATTTAAACATGAAAATTATATTGTACTATACGGCTTCCCTGACTTTTTTAGACTTACTGGCATGTTGATAAAAGAGGTCAGGTAAAATTTCTATAATGCTCACTATTTAAAATATATTCATTTGAAACTGACGCTTTAAAATATTTCGTTCCGAAGTAACAGAATATTGTTTAAATAAAATGTACATTGTATTAACATATGATTACAAATATTACGGTATTAGAAACTATGAAAATTTCTTACTTGTAATAAAAAAGTTTGCAGCAATTTTTAAACTAATGACGTTAAATACTTGAGAATGATCCAAACATTAACTACGGACATAAACCAACCTGTTAAAAACGACGTTTCACATGAATTAATTTAGGAATAAGGCTTGCCAAGAAAAATCATGTCAAATACTCCGAAAAACAGTGACTGATACCAGTTTATAATCCAACTAAAATTTTTTTGTAACATGTTTTTGCCACCTCACGCACTAAGTAAAGGAATTAATTCTCTTTTTAATCTATTTAACATTAACTATTGATCAGGCACTTCATGAAGTATTATTTTAGTTTAAGTCATAAGTTCAAAATGTAGTGTTCTTGATACTTCTCAACGGGGTCGCCAGATAGGGTTAGGCTTTTAACGAAGCGCCAATATCCGCAAGAGAGGTTTGGGGGAGCAGTTGTCCCCCCACCCCTGCCTGGCGATACTCTTGCTACTTCCTAGATTCTTGCTAGATTCCAAAACAAAATGTGAATTAGTCTCAAATACGTGTAAAAGTAATTAAAGTTTAAATTTAGACTTTTCCAAGTATTTCAAACAAAAACTAGATAATAAATAACAAGAAACTCCTTTTATGAAAAATCAGTCTTTTCATCGGGTTATCGTTCCTTCAATGCCTAGATAATAATATATTTTAAAATTTTTAAGTTAATATTTAATAGTATAAAAAATTCATTAAAAATTAAAATTTCAAAACGTTTTAACAGCTAATACTTTTTTAAATTTTTCTACACTTATCTAGAAGTCATTCCAAACAGAATAACACCGTTTTGAACTTATGAACTAGACTATTTTGAAATAATTTCACCCCTAATATTTCAATTTTATATCATTTTGGATGTTATGAAACTGTTTTGCTAATCGTTAGTGTACAAACGTATATTCTCTTTTACAAATGGGACAGTTCGATGAATTCTTCAAACATTGTCTTAAGCAACTGGCATGAAATAAATGCTGACACGGTGTTACCCTTGCACTTTCCATCGGACTCAAACACACTGCACATATGTCGTCACAATTTTCAATTTCGTCCGCTGTGGCGTATCGGAACTGCCCCAATATCGCTTGTTCGTGTCTCAAGTCTTTGAGACAGTTCATCACCATGTCTTTAGCTCTCAAGTACACAGTCAAGTAGAAAGCCACAGAAGTGAATCTCAGCTGGCTGTGGAAAGACAAGAAAGTCACCAGTATGCTGGCCAAGCCTACTGTGTAGTATCGCAAAAGCACGGGTGCGTATAAAGGTTCTAGAGCTTCCAGGGATTTCAGTTTCAACCAAAGCAATAACGGAAGAAATAGATCAACGAAAACTTTCTCTGTACACAAGTAATAAGTCCACGTGATAAAAGTGTACAAGGCTGTAGGTTGATAATGCTCTAAACCCTGTTCCAATCCGAAAACGAGCAACATGAATGTGACAGTGATTATGAAAGTCACTGCTTTGGTCCATTCTAAAACTATCTTCGTTGCTGACATTGCAACATGTTTCATGTTACTGTGTTGAGTCATTCTAACAGTAACTGACCAATCCTCTTTTTCGATGAGTTCTTTTATATAACTCGTGCAATAGGCAATAACGTTGTAAAACATGAGCGAGTACAGCCCCGTGATTTTCTTCTGAGGACAGTGGGTGCTTCCGAATGAGCAGAGCAGAACCCTGTCGCACATCATGAAGAATACAAGCTGGAAAAAAGAAAAAAAGTTTATCGAGTTTTTTTTTTGAGAAACTTTGCCATTTACCTGTGTCGTTAAGTTGGAAATGTTGGTCATTTTCATGAACATCCTCTCACATCTGTCTAGTGGTCCATATATTTTGCAGACCAGGTTCCACGTTGGTTCGGAATATTTTGAAGCCAAGTCTGAAAAAATACAAATTTTATCTTTTCGGGTTTTCGATTATTAGAAAAGATTATTTATTTTTTGAGCTCATATGCACCAATTTATATAATAAATAATATAAACTTGCAAAAATACGAATGTCTTTTGTTTTTTGCTTATATAATGAAAAGTAATGGAGTAATGTCGTCTACAGAAAAGTTGTAGAGAATAAGAAATCCTTCTTAATAAGTGTTTACACATCCTGATTGGATCATTTTTTACATTGTAAAGTAAAAGTAGATTTTTTCAAAATTTTATAACTTTCTGGTAACTAATACTGGAATATTAGTCATCGTTAAAACGATAGTTTATGATGTTAAGCTTTCAGGATATTGAGTAAGTAATTTTTGAACAATTTGAATTTAAATAATCTAGAGAGCTACTTTGCACATCCCACCGTATTAACGAGACTAGTCCGTCCGAGATATACTAAAGGTATTTTGAAAGTTCATAAATTCCACTTCAATTTGTCTTTGCTATAATGCCGAGAAGTTGGTTTAAAATAATATACAGACATTGCATTAAATGTACGAATATGCGACAGCCAATCAGCGGTGCACTGAAAATAGGTGTCAAGGCACCTGGACGGATATAGAATTTTTTTAAGGTGAGGGCACGATATGAAAATTATGGTAAATTATATTATTATATGTTTTTTATCAGCAGTTTATTATGTTTTTACTTATATAACTATTGCCTGCTCATATTGGTCTATTTTTTCATTGGTTTATTAATCTAATGGTTACCTGTATACAGTTTACTGATATTAATTAAATGACTGACTGGATCCGCCACTGTCAAAACATCGGAGGGCCCATCATATAAGCCAAATTTCAAATGCAGTATTAATACATTTTACGGCACTATGACAATCCAAGATATACGAAGTGAAGTGCATTTTATAAACTTTCATAATATATTTTGCAATCGCTATCGAACTGTCGTGGTTAATACGATATGTCCTGCAAAATATTTCTACAAATTATTTAAAATGCAATTCTGCAAGATCTACTTAACGTACAATATCGATCATCAGCGTTATTAATCTCAACGTTATAAGCTATCACTAGGAGGCAGATTAAGGTTCCAGCTGTTATTACAACTAAGTTATGATTTTTTTTTAAATCACTCACCTTAGATCGGTTTTTCCAGCTTTTGTTTATGAAAAATTTATAAGTATTCATTTTGAAGATTTTCCAATTCTCTACAATTTTTCTATTGACGGCATTATGAACAGATCGTTACTTTTTACACTATAAGCAAAAAACGAAAATACTCCATATTTTTTAAAGGTTTAAGGCTCAAATAATTTACTTCTACGTGTTTAATGGATGTTAAAATTATGTCAGTTATGACTTATAAATTATTATTTACGTGATGCGGTTTGGTGCTGAATTTTATGTCAGCTAAAAATCTCTTTTAACTGGAGTAATAGGAAATAAAAGTTTTCTCTTTTAAATTAATTTATTATAATGGGAGTTTCCATAAAAGCCTAAGATTTGAATTGCCTGTCACGTTTGACACACTTGACAGATCGAAAGATGTCGGATGGGAGTTAGTAAATATGGAGCATTACAGAACATCACGTCCTGATTGTTAAATATTATTATCAAAACGGTGAAAGTTTTATTGCCAATATTCGTAAAATTCGTCAAATATTCATTCATCAAGGCCCTAAAATTAACTGGTTTACTGACAACCTTAGAGACATGAGGGGGAGACTTCAAACTCTCAGTCTCCTTCATAAGCAAAATCCAATTTTAGTACCCAAAAACATGGTCAGTTATTATAAAAAACTGTATCGGACAGAGATAGCAAATTCTAAAAAGCTACCCATGACAATTTCATTGCTAATGCTTCAAACAAGGTGTCAGCCATGGGAGTATAATAAAATCTCATAGGAACTCCGCTCCAGCACCAAAAGTCAGTCACCTCAATGCCCAGGTTTTCAATGATTTCTTTGTGTCAATTGCAGACGAGCTCATTAAAAATCTTTCTTCCTCTAATAGCTCCTTCAACGAGTATTTATCAAATCAATACATTGGAGATAGCTTCAAATTTTACTCAGTAACAGAAAAAATGGTTTCAGGTAAAATTTCCGACATTAAAAATAGTGGTAGCAAAGACTGTTATAATATCAACTCTAGAATCCTTAAATATCTCACAGATATAGTTAGCAACTCTCTGACTGACTTGTTTAATCTCTGCATCCGAGAAAGCATATTTCCTTCTGTTCTCAAATTGGCAAAAGTTATACCTGTTTTTAAAAATAAAGGAGATCCCGAAGATGTAACTAATTACAGGCCTATATCTCTATTGCCACTAATCTCAAAAATTCTTGAATCTTTATTGAAAGACCAAATGATTAACTACTTTGAAGTAAATCATATCTTTACACCAAATCAATTTGGTTTTCGTAACAACAAGAGCACAACTCTGGCTATTAATCGACTAAGTGAGTTTGTGGCAGAGGGCTTTGAAAATAAGCATACAAATGGTACATTCCTTGGCTTAACGAAGGCATTCGATTGTATAAGTTTTGAAATCCTTTACAAAAAGCTATCTCACTACAACTTTGATTCGAGCAGTATTACCCTTATACAGTCCTATTTAGAAGCAAGAGAACATTTTTGAGACTCAGCAGTCCGCGAATCGCAGGATTCAGCATGGCGTACCTCAGGGCTCTGTATTGGGTCCTCCGTTATTTCTCATATACATAAATGAATTGTCAAACTTTAACAATCTATTGAATCAACTGATAATCCTGTTTGCTGATGATACCACAACATTGCTGGGCTATCAACCTTCAGACCCAATATTGCAGTGGACTCAAATTAAACAGCGTGAAATAGAGAATTGGTTTTTAGCCAATAGGCTTAGTCTCAACATTAGTAAGACCCAGAACATTACATTTACATTACAATCTTCACCATCGACTCTAGAGAGTGATGGACCAGTGAAGTTCTTAGGGGTCTACCTTGATCCTGTGTTGACCTGGGAAGCCCATGTTAATTTTCTTAGCTCCAAATTATGTAAATTAACTTTCCTTATAAGGAGCCTGTCAAAAAATGTATCTAGGGGCACATTACTGACAGCGTATCATGGATAGCTCCAATATGTCCTACGCAATTTTAAATTGGGGGCATTCTCCGTGCTCTGCTCAAATTTTTAAGTTACAACGCCGTTGTGTTAGAATTATTGCAGGCTTAAAACACCGCGAGTGTTGTAGAGATAGCTTTGTGGGGCTAAAACTACTTACCCTACCTTGCACTTTTATCCTTCAGTGTCTTGTCTATATGAAACAGAATCAAAACAGCTACAAAACACATAACGATATTCACTCCCATTCAACCAGGAAAGGAGGAGAATTAGTTCTCATTTACCACAGATTGCAACGAACGAGAATGGGTACTTACTACTATGGCATTAAATTTTTCAATGCACTGCCAGCAGAAATAAAAAATTTAAACGTACATCATTTTAAAATAAGAGTAAAAAATTATCTTTTAAAACAAGCCTTTTATTCTTTTGAGGAGTACTTAGGAAGTGATTTCAATGTATAAATTTTTAATGTGTTTGCCTCTATAATGTACATTGTTGTCTATATATCAGTAAATAGGACATTTTATTTTCTTACTATTTTAATAACATTTTATATATTCTTTTGTATACATATTTAATACATTTCATACTTGTGTACCTTATACAGAGAAAATCAGAAATAATTATTTCCTTCTGTTGCGTTTATCAGTTTTATTTCAAATATTACAAAAATTTTTTGCGACGAAATTCTAAATAAGGGTATACTTTCTCTGCTAAGTTTCATTTCTTCAGAGCTGTTATAAATGTTTAAGGTGTTATTTTTTATAAAATCGTTTAAATGTTAAAAGAATAATTCACCGTTATGCCTTATGTTGAGTTTCATCCAACCATTCATGGCAAAAATTATTATTAGAGTAAACATTATGTTAACATGATCCTGATTGTACTGTAAAGTAGGTATGTGCCACTCCTGGTCATTTAAAATTAAACTGAAAATGACTGAACAACTAATTAATAATGCAACTAAAATTTTTTGTTATGTTTTGGTTTGCCTGTTGCAAAGAGTGTAAAATATAAGAAAGTTTGGTTAGAGTTCAAAACTTGGTGTTTACATATTTCAACGATAATGTCATAGAATTGAAATGTCGTAAATTTTCCAACCCCCTCAATAACGATTTCATCCCTCAAATAAATAATAACTTCCTCTCCAGAATCCTTAGGATGATATTTCAGGTTTATTAAAAAAATTGCAATGGTCATTTAATTTAAGTTAATGATTAATCTGTTGGTTCTAAGATTAATATAATAAATTATCTTTTACAAAGCTGATTTTTTTATATATTAATTTAATAAATTGTCGTTTTTAATAGTGTTAATAACTGACGTGACATCTATAATTATAAAACTACTGCATTCTAAGATTTCATTATTATTTATTATCTAAAGTTTTAGAGGCTATAACATTAATATATAGACGTTATGTGTAAGTAAATCATTCAATTTATTAATGAAATATCTCCAGCCGTAAACATCGATAATACTTTTGAAAATTTATGCCAAGGCTCGTTATATTTAGAACATTTTAGAATTTTTCTAATGGACCTACTGATTGAAAACATCCATTCTGTTTTTTTAGAGCTAACTCGATTTTCAAAACATTAATTTGCAAATGAGCTGTTGAGATTATGAATTGATTTTTTAATAGTATCAATCAGGATGTGTAGGTCATGCCAGAAGCGTAGGAAAGTTATGAGTTTACCGAAATTATTTTATTGTATTTTTTATATGAGTTGTAATAATAACTAATAAATAGAACTTCAGTGTTTGATAAAGTTTTTTCATTTGATTAAAACTTGTTTTTACATAAAAATTTGATTTGTGTAAGTACAGTGTACAGTGTTTTCCAAATGCTTTTAGAACACCGGCAAGTGTAAATCAAAAAGTTAAGTAATGTAATTTTTGCCCCCACTTTGTTTTGTAACGGATAAAGATGCGACATTTGTAAAGAAACAAAGTATAGCAGGGTAATTTCGAAAAATTGCCCGAATTGCTAATTGTCATTTACAAATGTTCTGAAGGAGTGCCGTTGTTAATAACTGTTTGTTATTAAATAAGTCTTATTTTTAGAATTTCTAGTTTTTTGCATAATTTCTCTTGTCCACCAAGTAAATTTGACAGTGAATGTTTTGCAGTCACTTCAAAATGAATGTTCCGCTTTTGAATTCGTCTAGCTCTATTGAAGATATTCCGATTTCAGCATTAATAATAGTCACAGAGATAGATTCCTTTAGATGGGGTCTCCTAGCACAGAGGGACCAAATTTGCCTGAAAATATGTTTCACTGCGTAAAGGTATTTTCTCTAACAGTCGTGTTTACTTATTCATCGCAAGTTAGTTTTCATCTTTCTTGATCTATGACTAGGTCTTGCTGCTATAACTCAGGATTGTTATATCCATATAAAACTTTGTTTGTGTTTCATGTTTAAGTGTTTCTAGATACTGTTCCGCACATAAATCCATATTTATTAAGTTTTTATTCAATGTGTTTATTTCTATCATTTGATTTACTGCAACCTAGATATTTAAACTGCGATAATGAAATATTAGAACAGGTTCTAATATTTCATTATTATTAATCTTAGCTCATACATGGTATTACTTTGGTCATAGTAAATGATATTTTCATCTTCTTCAGATCGTGTTCTGATTCTATCATTAATACTAGGTCATCTGCATAAAAAGTCGAGTGTAAAACAGAATTTTAGTCGAATTTATTTTTCCATTCTTTTATGATGTCGTCATATAACGGGTGGGCCATCTAAATTTTTTTTTTGAAAATGCTATAAAAAAAACTAGTGAATATTTTTCAATTTGTTTTGTTTATTCGAAAGACAATCCTTCCGGTTTTTAATGGAAAACAATTTCATTCAAATGGCTTCCACGGCTGGCCTCACAGTAGCTAATTCGGCCGGTCCAATTTTTCAATACATTTTCAATTGTATGCGGCTGTATTTCGGCGATGCAAGCACGAATATTGTTTTTGAGCGCGTCAATTGTTTGTGGATTATCGGCATAACACTTGTCTTTAAGAGCGCCCCACAAATAGTAATCCAGCGGTGTCAAATCGCAGCTTCTTGATGGCCAATTCACATCTCCAAAACGGCTAATTAAACGATTTTCAAATCGAGTGTGGCATAACTCAATTGATGGGCGCGATGTGTGGCACGTGGCACCATCCTGTTGAAACCAGATGCCGTCCAAGTCCAATTCATCAATTTCCGTGAAAAAAAAGTCGTTCAACATGGCGCGGTAGCGTTCGCCATTCACAGTAACAGCTGCTCCTTCCTCATTTTCAAAGAAAAATAGGCCGATTATGCCGCCAGACCAAAATCCACACCAAACAGTCACTCTTTGGGACTGCATTGGCTTCTCAACGACCACATGTGGATTTTCCGTTCCCCAAATTCGGCAATTTTGCTTGTTAACATATCCACCGAGGTGGGAATGAGCTTCGTCCGAAAAGGTGATTTTTCGGTAAAATTCCGGGTCTTCGTTCAAGTGCTCATTGGCCCATTGTGCGAAGCGATAGCGCATTGGATGGTCTGTTGGCTTCAACTCCTGAAGCAATTGAACTTTATACGGTGTCATTCCGAGGTCTTTATGCAAAATTCTCCTCAAAGAAGTGCGCGAAATGTGCAATTCTTGCGATCGATGGCGAGTTGATGTGCTCGGAGTATCGGCCACACTTTGTGCTACAGCAAAATTCCCCTGTGTACGCAATAGGAGCACGTTCCCCCGTTTGTACAAATTGCACATACGGAGCGGACGGCGCTTCTTTTCGGCCCATAGAAGTACGGCATTTTCGCACACATTCGGCAACAACACACTCACTTTGGGAATAATTTTTGAGTATTTCCCAACATTGTTCAAGCGTATATCCAACCATTTTCGTTCACGGGAGACTTCAAACTAATTTTCTGTCAAAACAGATCTGACATAAATGTTACCGTGTTGAAAATGACCGCTAGTTCAAAAAAAAGTTAGATGGCCCACCGATTATATGTTAAATGAAATTGAGAAAATACTACCTTGTCTGACACCTTTGTCTGTTATTATTTCTGCTGTATCTCATTAGTTTATGTAGATGAGTACTTTAGTATTTCGGTATCGGCTTCTTATTGCTCTTATTAGTTGTTTTGGATATCCCGTTGTTCCATGATATGTTATAAGTTTCATCTATTTAGATTGTAGAAGGCTTTTTAAAAATTTATGAAACTGAAATATGTCTCTATTGAATTCTCTGTGTTATTCAATCACTTGTTGCAGTGTGAATATTCCATCTATTCTTGAGCCTCCTTTTCTGAAACTTGTTCTTCTCCGATTATTATATTATCTCATTAGTAGGTGTTCATTTACTGAAATATTTTCGTACTTTGAATCCATGTATATGTGAGGATGTCTTTATGTCTATAGGAGAGAAACTAGTACGCAGCGGTTGTGAATCTGGTGTTACAATAGATAATCGCAAAATATTGTCTGTTAACATGCGTCTGTGAAAACTTTGTCGTTATTGTTTTTTTTTTCACCTGAATAATCATTTTTTCCACTTGAAATCCAGCTGTAAATAACTTTCATTATATTTACATTTTCGATTTTTTATGTCTAAGTATGACACTTTGTGACGTCGGAATTTACTAGATCCCATAAATGTAAATACAATTTATAAATATAAGGCGATTTTACATTACATTTGTATAACACGTGCTTGTTTGAATATCGTCAATTAGTAATTAACTATCAGAGCAAATATGTTTCCATTCATTACAGTCGTTGTCTGTCTATGCATTGAGACTACTACCAAAACACAACTGGTCTATTTTTTTCTGTGAATAAACTAATAATAGAAACTCATTATTTATAGTTATTTGATAGAAGGAACTACGTTTCTTTCAAAGCGAATGCACTTTTATCTCACTGAACCAATATTAATTTAAACATTAAAATCAACATATGTCTACAGATAAAATGTAATTATCATTTGCATGTCTTTGTCTTTTTTTACGAAGAAAATCTGACCTTGAATTAGCTATTCATACATTGTCGGCGAGTTAATGACTTCATTAGCAGGAGAAAGTTGACCCAAGTAACTAAACAGTCAGGAATCCCGCAAATTGAGGAAGTATATTCAGATAAACGTCAGAAGAACAAACACCGTCATAACCGATGGCAAATCTCTGGGAAATCTTTGTTGCAGAAATATTGTAACAATGTGATTCACTGGTCAATCTGTGCTAGACATTTTCAGGGCGTAGGTAATATCTCCTAGAATGCTGGACATTCAGCAAAAATTAGAGTTGACGCTATGGAGGATGGTACCGATATTTCCAGCTGTTATGAAGATAATTGAACTAGTACGAGATCCAAGGTATAAATGGGTGGATGTTGTTGGCGTAGAGCTAGAAAATGCCTTCACCATAGCCCAGGTGCACATAAGTTTAAATACTGGAATGGTGAATGTGCTCCAAGAATATTTGTCTTAGGACGAATGCTGTGGACCTTGCAGTACGATCTGGTTCTCAGGCTGTCCCTATCAGAGAGCTTGGCTTTGGCAGACAATTTGACGATTATTGTAAGAGCCACAAGTTGGCGAGAAAGGAGAACTTAGCTTAAAATGCTATAAAGAAATGATCGAAAACCATTGTTTTCAAGTGGCGCCTCACAAGTCTGAATGTGTTATTCTGAGAGCTCTTTCTCTAAATAAAAGAAAGGTGATTTATTAGTTATTTTAAGTGTGAACGGGGGAGGAAAACAAGTCAAATGGATCCATTTGCTTAGAATTGTCGCCAATAGTAAATTAATTTTCACTGAGCGTAACCGCAGAGAAATCTCTCGTGGCGTCGTTAAGGAGAGTTATGTGCACTGTCGTTAAGTCGGTGGTTTGGTATGGTGTATCAGGCTGGTTGCAGATGACTATGGTTAGAAAAAGACAGATGCTTTTGCGGGCTATACACAATCATTGGGCTTCTGCCTGTATACGTGGGCGGAAGGAGAAGAATTTATGAAAAGAGTGAAATTCCGAGAAGAGGGAAGTGGTAAAGAATGGGGTGAGCGAAAATTGATGAATATATGGCAGAGAGCGATCAGTTGCAACAAAGCCCAGTAGACAAAACACAACTCAAACCAGATGTGAGCGCGTCAGTTGGTTATCGACAAAAACCAACTATTTCTTTTATTGAACAGATGCTTGTGGACGATGTATGCGTGTACTGTTATGAGGTTAGTACTTTCCATTATACTTTTTTCAGATGGTAGAGCGGTACATTGAAAATGTGGAACAGTGCGTAATATTGTGAAATATTTGATAGCCAATACAGGGAATTGGGGAGTGTTTGTGGTGGTTAAAAAGAAACAATGAGAAGATCATGATTTAATAGGTATAAGTGTGACAGTTAGAGACAGATGAAACAGCTAATTAGGTGCAAGAGTAGTTGGCATATCCGATGTTATATCTTCACTGACGGTTACTGGCACTTTCAGAAACCTATGGAGGTGTTTTCGTGAAAATGTGAAAGGATCATAAAGCAACTAACGATGAGTGGTACAGATATAGACAACACCTTACGAACACGGCATTCGATATTCTGACTAGGATAATTCGGAGGTTGAAATATTTGACGAGTTGTCGGTTGTACATTCCAAGAGAATTTTTTCTATATTATTGAGTCGAAATCTGATTATACTGATTCAAACACATACCCAATAAACAGTATATTTTTTGTTAGAAAAAAGAAACGAGTCGTTTGTGTGAATTTTTGGTAATTAGGTTTCTCACACGTCATAAAACATCTGACTGATTACGTGTCGCAAAACAACACAAACAAACATATATTATTCGTCTCTGCCAGGCCAGAACTAATAATTCGATAATGAGTTGAAGAGAATTTCGTGGTCGTGACAAATGACACGAATGATGTGAAGCCACGTTGTGAACTTTATATCGTACGTTTGACCACACACGTATTTCAATTATTTAGGTAAATAGGTCCCAAAAGTTTAAAACTTATATTGTAGTATAGAAGTTTTA
This sequence comes from Octodonta nipae, assembly GCA_034190945.1. Lineage (NCBI taxonomy): Eukaryota > Metazoa > Arthropoda > Insecta > Coleoptera > Chrysomelidae > Octodonta > Octodonta nipae. The sequence goes on along the minus strand of CM067216.1, from coordinate 205,063,870 downwards.
GTATGATTAAAAACCAACGAGGTTTTTATTATGAACAACTGAGTGAATATAATTAACAATTTACGAATAATGTTTCTAATATTTTTAGATATCCAAGTTTTATTATTTCTTGTGGATTTTAGGAAGAACACAACATTTTGTGATTTTGTAGGTTTAATGGCAGTTAAAACTGAATATTTTATACAAAAATAAGACTTCAAGTATCATAAATGCGCACTAGTTCAACACTTCAACTTCAACACTATAATTATTCTCTTTGAAGTGTCATTCAGGTCTACAAATTTACCGTTATGCATCAAATACATAAATAAGTGTTTGAGATGACATTCTATTGTGGGAAGCGCGATGAAGGTTCCCGATTAGAAACAATATATATCATAATATGATATTATCAATATATATATATATATATATATATATATATATATATATATATATATATATATATATATATATATATATACAAAAGAATAACACCTCAAAGAGAGTATTCAATATATCTGACATTCTAACGTAGGAGTTACGGGAGAACAGCAATTACACGGAACGGCTCCAGCTTCGGAACCTCTGTGCTGTGTATTTACATCACGCGGCCACTTCTATAATTATAAAATTCATGTGAATTTAGTTATTTATATATTTATTTATATCAATACATTATTAATATACTAGTTATACTGGGCCACGCACCGCGTGGGTCACTCTGGTTAAATGAAAATAAAAAGCACACGTTTCTAATGTTTAACTTGGAAATGCTTATGTATACATTATTTATATACACAGGCTGGGCCATCGAAAAATGTACCGAAAAGGAAAAAATGTTACGTTTCACTACAAAAAAGTTTACTTCAACGGCCATTGAACTCACACTCGATCAGCTGGTTCTTTACGTTGCTATCTACTGAATTGAATTCATGCTGTACGTCAGCCTTTTTACACCGTCATAGTTGTTATTGATCTTTTCCGTCCAATTCTAGTCTGGGGTATACTTTTTTATTAGGATCGAAAATTTCGATACTTGTTTTTTTAACCAGTAATCGTATAACTACCTCTTTTTGTCGGTAAATCAGAATGTTTGTGTATATACTATATTTTAATACTCAGGCCGGGTCATCGAAATATGTACCGAAAGGTAAAATTGCCAAAAAAAAATTTGGAAAAAACTAAAGTACATAATTTGTTTCTAAAGGCAACAATTCAGGAAAAAAATATTATAGGTCAACCATTCAATTGTGCACCTTTTTTTTTAAATTCAGTCCGTGCATTTACAAGGTCAACTATTCAAATGTCACAAATACACTTTCAGTAACACCCAAAAATTAAATGGACTTTATTTAAAAACTTGTTCACTAATCTCTCTTAAGTGATGTAGACTGTCGTCGAAACGCTGCCATACTTTTCTAGCGCATTAATGTTTTGCCTTCGCACGTTTTCTAGTGTAGCGAGTGTATAAATTGTGTTTTTTTTTAAAAGAGGTCTACTTTGTGTCGTTGCTGCATGAGAGGTAACGTCGTCGTTAAGGACATAACTGAAAAACTGGACCTACATACAGGTGACAACGATACATCAATGAATTATACAGTTGATGAGAATAGATTACATTAAGGCCAGAGATTAAAAGCGATGAAGTCAGTCTTCAGATCGGAATTCTGTCGTTGTGTTAATTACCAGCTACTGGCAACTTAAGAAAAACACATACACAAAAGCTCGGTTTGGAACATATCATAAGAGCAGGCGCAAAGTTCAAAATTGTAACAAACTAGTTAGATTAAACGAGGCACTTGTTATATCAATATCAGAATATCGTGTAGTAATCTGATGCCAGAATAACCATCAACCCCTTCCTTTTTTGATCCGATCGTTCCCAATAAATCTGTCTTCATCATAATGTAGTACCAGACGAGGTGAATAACTTTCATCATTGTCCTTGGACTGCGGCATATTTGATAAACAACATCAGTGAACCTATGAATACTTTCGTATGATAACTTCACTGATTCTTCGACCACTGGAGACTGTACACCCAGACATTATCATGATGTTACATTTCAGTGGAATTTGGTTTTAAGTCCCATCGTGTTTTTATCCTGACACTTGTTAGCTAACATACACACCCTTGCCAGTGCTTGGTGGGCAGTAAACTTTACCGTACATAATCTACATTGACTTGGTCTACATGATCATTAAATTCATTAAGAAGCCAGTTCAATTGTTGTTGTTATAATCTAAATTTTGTTGAATACTGTAGACAAATGAGAAATGCTTTTGTAGAATTTTGTTTATTTCACTTGAAGTTGGGGTCTTGGTTGGAATGGTGCTCCAAAACGATTAAACAGCGGCTTCAGTGGTGGCCTCATATTTGTGAATAGCAAACTCTTCAGCTACTTGGTGAAGCAATCAACGGCACTAATTATGTGACTGTTACGTCTTTTGGGTTTAGGTAATTGGTCCAAATATGTCAATACCAGTTCTTACCTTCTTAGGATTACTTATCAAAGCTGGCTGGTTGAACAAAAGAACCTCCAGTGTATACTGATATTATTCTTTCATTATTTATTTTCGAAGTTCAGTTTATTTCCTATTTATTCTTTACCTTCAACTGACTCTAGTATTCTGTCAATTTTACGTTGTACTCTCAACTAATTCTTGCATTTGGTTTTTAATGCACTTACCTTACCTTTTAGTTACAGATATTGGTTCCGTTATTTTTTGCGCTTTTATTTTAGCTTCCAATTGTTGGATTATGTTGTCGTTGAAATTTTACATTTTGTTTGCTTTTTTTTCACCTAAAATTTATATCATTCGTTTAAGTAATTTTTAACCCTTTTTGCAATTTCAGTCCAGAAATAAACGTACATTAGACAGCAAATTACATTCCTCCGCTAATGCTTCCTACAAGATGTGTCACCATCTTTTCTTTTTCAGTCTCTGCTGACACTTCGAGGGTGTAAAAACAACTATAAAAATGAATAATCCAATAGCTGTGATCATCTTTCTGAAACGAGATCGGCGCTGGTACAGAAGGGTAGCAGGGTGAGTTTTGTAATTAATAATTAGATCGTTTCTTAAACATTTTCATTTACGCTTACTATAAATTTACGTTTTTTTCGTCTTAGATGGATTTTGTGTTAAGGTGAGTGCAATGGCGAACGCTTAAAATCATATACAGCAGTATTTATGGTGAAAAATGACTTGGATGTGGATTTATTCATTTAACTAACCTTTTTTCCATGCAATATTACTTTTATCAAGTTAGAATACATAGTAATAAACTATTATATAGTTGCTTAGTTCAAAAATATAATAGTAATTAAGTTTTGTAAAAAATTTATTTTTAGATTTAGTAATACCCAGAGTAAAAAATTTTTAATTGAGTAATCTGTTAAATGTAAAATCACCGTTAACAACCATTTTCCATCAAATGATATAAATAACAATTTTTTGCAACTTTTTTATTCGTCTTCTTCCCAACAACTTTAACCACTCGATGTTATCACTCGCACTCTAAGGCCCAGATGTATTAAATCTGAAAAGAATCTTTTGGCAAGTTAACAGGTACCTGGTTGTTGTAGTCGCAGTGTTGCTGTATTCTACAAGTTTCAGAACATGATTGCTGAACTTACTTTGTTGATCTAATGCCTTACTTATATCTGCCAATCAATCAGTGCTCTTCCTCCTTCACACGGTGATAATGTTGACCATTCGAAAGAAATCTTTTGGTAGCGATTTTAAGTTTTCGATTATGGAATTTGAACTTTTCATAATATTTCGATGTCAGTTTGACATCAAATAATTGAAATCAGTTTTTACTCTTGACTTTGGTCTTATTATTATAGGTGATAATTTTTTGTTTGGGGCTGTGTGAAAGTCAGATACTTTAATATAAACAATATAATATTTGAAAAATAAATTTTAATTCGCTCCGAAACTGTTTTTATTTTCAACTGAAACCGAAACTGAATTTTTGGTTACGTTCAAGATATTCAACGAATATTCGATTAAATTATTTTATTTATTATGAGGAGCTACCCTGTTTTTTAAACAATTCGTTTAAAATTTCAAAATTTATTTTAATTTTTCCCGGATCTTTCAAATAGACTTTCATTCAAAATATACAAAATGTATACGGCGCAAGTTAGTACCCAAAGTAGCGTGTGTATAAATATATTATAGATTTTTTTTCTTACCTAGAACTTTGTTTCCAAGTTGCCTTAACCATCTTACTGGATACTTGTAGTTTGCCGATATTAGCACTGGTATGACTAAGAAGGAGTATGTAGCTAAAAACCAGCCACCCACTCCTACTAGTAGAGGACTATGGCCTCGTGAACAGTAGGGCAGCAGGAACATCACGGAGAGTAGACAAACTGAAACAGAATAAATAATAATATAGCAAAGATAATAATCAGTTATAATTTAAAAATAGGTATATTAAAGTAGACTTTAAATTTTGTGGCTAAACTTTGTTTAATGGAAACATAAATTCTATTTTGTCCTAAAAATACTGAAAAATATCGGTTAAAATTCATATTGGGTAAAAAATAGTTATGACAAATGTTTACAGTGTTTCGTCCTCTTCTTTATTTATTTTCTTATATCTGCTGAGGGTGTACACTTGATTGGCTTCCGACTCTAAGACATTCACTGTCGGCCATATTAATTATTAAATTAGAGATTTTTAGTGACAATATTTAACCGCAAACCACTCATGCCACGTATTAACTACGATCACTCGATGGGGATAGACAAATCTCTTGGATTTTCGTTCCAGTGTCGTAAAATTATTATTAATGTTTTATTAATGGTTGTGAATATTGGCTTGGAGGAGCTACCCTTACTTTTTCTTGGATGTCTCGGCAGTAATGGATCCAGCTTTTAGAAAATAGTAATTTAACAATAACAGAAAACAGTAAAAAGTAACCATTACCCTAATTACCCAATGGAACGACCAATATGCATAGGTAAGAGGTAGAAAAAATAGATTATAAAAGAATTAAACACAATTTTCATCTTCTCACATATATGTATTTTTAATGCAATCCTATTTTGAACAAATTGCGTGGCATATTTCATAATATCTGTACTATATCCCAAGCGGAGGGAGGGGGAAATTGTAAAATTAAATGGAAAATAAAACCATCTATTTTTAAGTGTATCAGTAATATATTAAATGGAGAGGCCTGTTTAGTGTTTATATCACATATCATAGAGGACTTGAGTTGCCTAGATGAATCTAACAACATCCTGATTGTATAAATTCATCTATACGTTTGACTGATATGAAGTAATAAATATTTTTGCACAAGTACTTTCATACATAGATAGACGTAAATCCAATCCTCCTTTTGCGGGCGGATAAAAATCGATTAAGAAACTTATTAAAATAATATTCGAATCGATATCACAGACATAAGTAGATTACTCTTCAAGACAACGGATTTTATCATGATCATCATAAAACAATTTTGTTTTTCTAACACCTACTATTATAATGAAACTACAATGATGATCCGACACATTATTTGGCATTAGCTTCTGCTACAAATAAACAAACACTTCCCACACGATCAGTAAATTTTTTCGCATATGCTATGAATGAAAATCTAGCTAAAATTAGAACAAACAACACTGTAATAAAAAGGTACGGAATTTAATTTATTAACTAGTAAGACTAAAATAACTAAAATAAAGACCTGGAATGCAATTGTGAGTTGTGATTAATTCTCGAAAAACTGAGTTTTTTAAAAGATTGTCTACTGAAATGAAGATCATGCTAATTAAGATTGATAAACATTTTTAATTAAGAATTATTTAAATCTCTTAGGTCATTTAACAAATTATTAGATTTTTTGAGCTTATTAATTTCTAATGATTATAAGAAATGCAATTCCTTTATTTTTTTTCTGATTGCAATAAATTCAAATTTTCGTTAAAAGGGTGGAATCAGATCTTTTATTTGGGAAAGATCTTGTAGATTTTTGCACCAAGCAACTAATTGGCATCTCTTGGACGACGGCCTCCATTCTCTCGACACGTTCCTCTCCTCTAAGGCATTTGGTTCTAAAATAACCTATTTGGTTAGATCCCATTTTCCAATGGTTCCAGTTCAAAGTTGTATCTAATACGGTAACCATGGTTTCTCTCACTGGCCCATAGATTTACCTTATAGACCAATCAATTGAGCAAAAATAAACTGATAATGTGTAAAAAATACTATCAGGATACCGACTGTGCCATCACATTAACAAAGATTCCTAGCGATATTTTGCTGTTTTCCACTCGCAGCTATGGTTTCTTACTTTATTATAAACAATTGAAGCAAGAGAATTACGTTTTTTTTTCTTAGCATGTTTATAAAATCAAAAATAATAAACTAATCTCAATGGTGTCAACAGGTCAATTGTAAAGCATGAAATTACCAATGAAATGAGCCCAGGCTGGAAAATGTAGCATTTTTAAAAAAAAATCCAATCTTCGTCACTTTAGAAGCTGTAGAACTGGGCTTGTAGGAACTCATAGTAATTTACATCTATTTTATGTGTGCCAAAACCAGGCTCTACCGGTTTATTAGTTTTTGAACAATTGTGATATAAAGTTTTGTCTTCACTATTTTTGCATTGTGCCCCCATGCGTCATAGATAATCAAATTTCAATTTTGAAAAACGTTGTTGAAAGTAGAGGTGTCATTCTACAAAGCCTCTCATTTTTCACTAAATGTCTGTGAAATATCTGAAAAATGTTAGCAAACATGACAAAAAATGGGCGAGCGTATGAATGTATCCAAGGAGTAGGGAAACACGGTTGTTGAGGAGAAGCGTATAGTAATATATAGTAGAGGCACATACATAGATCGTTTTAATATTTAAAATCCTCACAAGTAAGAATTTTTTTAATGACCGCTCTCTATCGATGTTCCGTAAACCCTAAATCCACAAATTATTATTATTATAGCAAAAACGTTTCCGAGAAACCATTTACATATAAATATATTAATAAACAAATCTTAATTCTGGGGGGCAAATTACAGAACTAAATGGAAAAAATTAAATTAAAATTGTTTCTAACGCATCATGTTATATATCAAATGAAAGGGCTCATTATGACGAAAACAAATATTTTTTTTTCATATTTTTAATTAAATTAATTAAAAGATATTAACAAAAATATAAAAAATTTTGATCCATTCCCCCCCCCCCGCTTATCAACTAAACCATTGGCTGTAAAATTTTGAAAAAAAAAATACAGATATAGCGCCTCACCTGAACTTTACTGGAAAAATAAGGAGAAACTCCTAATATTCATTTTAGGGGGCAAATTATAGAATTAAATGGAAAATAAAAAATTAAACTTGTTTCTAACGGATCATATAATATATCAAATCACAGGGCTCATTATGAATAATACAAATATATTTTTTTTTAATTTTTTTTAAATAAATATTTTAAAATATATTTTAAAAAAATATTACAAAAATTACCCATTGCCCCCTTTATTCCTCAAACCATAAGACCTAATTTTTTTATGTACAGGAAAAATACGAAGAAATCTTTAATATTAATATTGGGTGCCAAATTATAGAATTAAACGGAAAATAAAAAATATTTTTTTTAACGTATCTTGCAATATATCAAATGAAGGGGCTCATTATGAGGAATACAAATATATATTTTTCATATTTTTAAAATTAATGGATTCCAAGATATTAACATAAAGATATAAAAAATTCTCATTTCTCGCTTAATTTCCGAAACCATACTACCCAAAATTTTGAAAATAATTAGGGATACTGGGGCTCACTTGAAATGTATAAGAAAAATTATTAGAAAACCTCCATAGTAATTTTAGGGACAAATTATACAATTAAATGGAAAATAAAAATTCAATTTTTAAACGCATCATGTAATATAACAAATAAAAGGCTCATTATGTGAATTATAAATATATCATATTTTTAAATCATTTGTTTAAAAGATATTAGCAAAGATATTAAACATCGACTTAATTCCCATTTTAGAAACTACACTATTTAAATTTTGAAAAATATATTTTATTTGTATTTGTAAATAATTTGAATAACAGATTTAATAATTTATTATTTAAAACTTGACCTATTTTGTCCTTTATCTTCCAATCTATAGAGCCTCAAAATTCAGACAATAGATTATAAAAGGCTTCCCTGGAAGTTTATTAGTAAAATAAAACTCTAATGTTAATTTTTGGGAGCCAAATTAGAAAACTAAATTCAGCGAATCTTGAAGGTGGTAAGGAACCCTTAGTAAGCGAGTCCAACTAGCACTTGACCAAATTATTTTAAATGTATTTTGTACGATTTTGATCGATATTGCATATTTCATTCCATTCCATAGAAAAAACATTAAAAAATTCCGAGAAATAACTAAATATAATTTTACAGATAGCAATAAATAAATGAGTTTAAACCTAAAGTAATAGGTGAAATAATTAGAAACCGGAACCTAAGAAGGGATTCAACGTTTCTTCGGACACCAAAGACACTAACGTTTAACTTATTTTGACTAATCAAATATAAACACAGCTCCAGTTTTTAAGAAACCAGTAGATTAAGGTGGTATTCAAAACAAAAACCCGTTTAGAAAAGTAAGTCAAAAATTACAAATTGAAAATCCACACAAAAATAAATTGTTAGTATACAAATTAACATGAGGCTCATATCAAAGAGGTTTAAGTACATCAGTCAAAACAGTAGAGAGTGTACCAAAAGCATATTAGAACATACAATATTGCTAAATCAAATCTCTATTTAAGAAATTTAAGTTGTCACATCACAAAAACACGTTTATACTGTAATTTTATTCAACAGGATTTTCTCATGTACGAAATGCATTCCTTACAAACACCTCTACTACTAATTTATCATATAAATTTTGTGGAGCATGTCATAAATTCTATTTTAAAACATAATAAATTTTAATAAATCACAATAGCGATACGTGAAACTCTATTTTTGTGATGTTTGTGCCACCCACGCCTTAAAGGCGCCAACTATCGAAAGAACCCAATTAGAGTTACATAATAAAAAAAATCAAGTTGGCCTGAATTGAATAATATGTCTTCTAATCATATTAGTGGGCGCCTAATAATAGAATATCCATTAATAATAATATTTTCGGAGAGTCAGAAGCTTCCTTACTGTCACGACTTGATTTGATATGATAATGTCATAAATTCTCACAATAAACAAAGTTCAAATTTCCAATTAGCGTTAATAACAAAACAACGACGTCACGTGGGCAAAGATTACTATGAGAAAATGCTAGGCTGCTATCACTTTTGTATCGCCGGGTCTTAGATATATTTTGAAGAAATACTGTAATTAAAAAAATATATATATATTTTTTTCCTATCTTCGGAAAAATGAAGTTATGATAAACGCTAATTAATTACCTACCCTAGAATTTGGGTTCACACTATTGTAATGTCATTCAAAATGACAAATTATCGTTATCAGAAAGCTTTACGTTTGAACAAAACAAAATAAGTTAGAAAAGTTACTTTATAGTAAATCTTCATGACAATAGCGAAACTTTATAATTTTTTTGCATGTGAAAATGACTAAAATCTAGGGAGTTCGTTTTCGATCGTCGTACCATACGAACGCATTTATTTTGTTGCTTTTTGGTGTTACGATGTTGGAAGTTATCTAATTTAGGTCGTAATAATTTACCGTTTTGGATTCTCCTAAGGGACCCTTTAATTGTTTCTTTCGAGTTTACTAAAGCACTTTTTTGTTTGATCCATCCAAAAATATTTTAATGTAAGGAACACTGCACCTGCTGCTACTATCGGAACTAGTCTCAGAAGAAAGTAGAACCGGGAATTCCCCCCTCAGGGCTTCGATTAAGGTTAGTGATTAACTATTAATGATGACAATTGCGTGGTGATTTTATATTGTATAGATCGATTACTTACAAGGTCCTTCGTTCATTATTTGTTTGAATCTGCAAGATGTAATAATACATTTTAGTGATATTCCTTCGGGAACACTACCTATTTTGGTCCAGTTTGAGCCGGATAATACAAGTTCGGGATATTCGTTCATCCACGTTGGAAATAATTTTGCATATTTCTTATCGCCTTAAAACATTGCTTACAAGTGAACGTTTCGACACTTTTTGAAGCGAAAATAGCGTAATGAAATGCAAAACTTGAAATTTCATTTCTTGGAGACTTCGTTCCCACCGACAACACACTTGCTTGATCCTGAAGTAGCCGATACAACTTAGTTTTCTTTGTACAAACAGGGACCAGTTTTTATATTAAGAGTCCCTTCGTTTGTAGAAAATCAATAAATTTTACTAAACAAACTAATATAACATCCAATTAATGTACAAAACCAGCACAAATTTGCTTTTTGTTCTAATTAACATTACAATTTTCTTTTTGCGATATTTTAAATTAGAGACTTGACTTACGACAAAAGAGTACAAAAACGGCAACTTTATACATGGTAGCGACAAAACAAGGATGTTAAACTATAACTTGGCAAAAAAGATTAAGTGGTATAGGCCAGGATGACAAACTTATGTGGAGATTAATTTTTAATTTGAAAAAAATGTGCAGCTGAAATCATTAAATAACAAATGCAAGTGAACATAATGGCGCTAGTGTAGAAAGAGAAAATTGCTAAATATAAAATCATATTAATGTTAAGCTATCGGTTTTGTATTTTTTTCAACCAAGGTATGTAAAATATATATATTTTAATTAAAAATTAACTTACCTGTCATATGATCCTTTACAGTTATATTTAAGACAAGTATTAAATTATACATTACGATTAATATTTGTGTCGTAACAAAATACCGACAATTATTTTAACTCTGCTGAAATTTATATCAATTACTAAGAATGACACAATGAAAGAGAAACAGACAGAGAGATAACTAGAAACGGAGAGCTTTCAAATCATTTAACAATTTGTCTTAATCGTCTAATTGTTTTTTTTTGTTTCCTATCATATTAGATTTGTACAGTAGCGTTACATTTGACCCTTAATTTTTTGTAAAATGTCAAAAACTGCTGAAAAAGTTGTAAAATCATCTCCAATCTGACTTTAGGGGATTAGAAGACATTTATTTTGTTGCCGAGAAAGCTTCACGAGATGACGATGTTGATTTGTTTTTGTTTGAAAGACTGATATGATTGATTCAATTAATTATAATTTTTTTAATCATAAGATTGTTGATTTCAAATAAGAACGATACCTCTTGGTTTTCATTGTTCATTTTGCATTTGCATTTTTTTTAATTTTCACATTCAGGTGGTGTTCAGCTTTTTCTTCCCTTGATCATCTAAGGACTGATATGATCTAGAGGGCGAGTTAAGAACTTGCCATATTTGTTTTTCTTGGACCTTGAAACTTTAATGTATTACTTGACCCTTACTATGGCTCACAGCTAGTGCTTCTTCGTTCTGAGATCTATTCTTAAGGGCATATGAAGGCCCTTTTTGAGTGTTGCTCATTCCATTGTATTTGGTATTACCTATACTACCCATATCTCTAAAATATGAAACAGATAAATTTTTACAGTCATAAGTCCTCCAAACTGATTTTTCGCCCATATGGAATAGTTGACAGATATAGCTTTTCTGTGGTTGAATTTACGTAACATCAGTGCCTTCATCATAGAGTCATGTGTTTGTTCCTTTTGCAGGCATGTTATTGGTCGATGCCTCTGGATCTATTTCAAAATTGTTGTGATTCTTCTTCTATTTGTCACTGATTTTCTGTTTTGAGAATTTTCAATTAAAAATTGTTGCTGCTCACAAAATATTTTTGAGATCCGAATGTCAAAATCATCTCCATATCTTAATCTCGACTGTAAACCAAAGTGATAATATGTAAAAACTATTATATAAATGTACAAGTACAAGTAGTGTTTTACTGGAGAGATATAACAAGAAATAAGTCCACTTCAGATATAAAATATTATTAGAACCTTAGCTGGCTAGTTACATAATGGAAACCAAGAGTTGAACTAGTGGACCATGACCACGCATAGAGAATGCCAAGTGAGATCTTGACCAAACGTCGCCGAGATTCAAATTTGGATTATACTAACCAACGGATGTTTTATAGTTCTTCACACTGTTCCATTCGTGAAACCTGGCGACTAGACATGGTGATGCCAGTCAGTTCTCTGATATCATAACTTCAGTTTTGATTTGATTATTTTCTTGATCTCCTTACCATTTTGGGATCCCATTAGGTGATTCTTCAGGAGCATTTACTGGAGCTCGTGTCATTTGAGTAACTTTAATTTTTCTATTAAATCTTTACCATAGTTTGAACTCTAATCTATTCCGTTCGATTCCGATCGCATACCTTTGTGCTGCAAAGAATGTGTTTATATTTTCTGTTTTCCATGTATTTACAGAAGAATTGTGAATTTTAAATTAGTATTTGTAAAATAAAATTTGATATTTCTGTAATCAAAAAATAGACACACAAATGTGCTGAAACAAACAAAAATTTATTACAATAAACCCATCTTTATTGTAATAAATTTTTGTTTGTTTCAGCACATTTGTGTTTGCAGTACTACAAAATGAAGTTCTTAATATAGAGTCCTCGTTATCGTGCAGGTTTTTTCCATATGATACTCTTCATCATTAGATATTATAGCTAATGTATTTATTGACTTGCAAACAAAGGGGACATTATCTTTCTTGATACTTTCGTTTATTTGCATACCAAATTCTGATGATGCAAAGCATTTTGTTATTGAATCTTGCTTTTTATTCTATAGTATTGTCTACAATCTTCTTTATCTGTGTAAAGTTTGATGCTACCAATATAATAGGTCCATTTTAGTTAAAAATAGAATGATAAAGATATTTTATCTGTTAAGGTTGAGAAAAAAATGCTTTGCTTTTGTGATCGGCGCATGGAACATGATTATTGGAGGCATGAGCAGCTCTGATATGAAAGAAAATATGGTGATGAAAGCAACACTCTGTAGTAAGAACAAGTTAATCATTAGTACAAATGAGAAAGTGTAAAATTCCACAGACTGAGTTAAAATTGATATAGTAAGACCTTTAGGTATAAAACTGAAATATTACAGACAATAATATTAATAATAAATAAATTCCTTATTGAAATGCAGATGAAGACTTCTACTCTCTCAAAAGTCCTGGCAATTATAAGACTAACAAATTCGTTAATTAAAAAAAGCTAACAACTTTTTAAGAAATTTGTTACTTACCGATGTGAAAGAAAACTTTGAAAAAACAATCAAGTATCCACAAATAAGTGTTAGTATGGCAAAACACGCAAAGAAGAAATTGTAGCACTCGACGGACTCCTGGTGCTTTGTACATTGTACATCTATCTGAGAGCATAATGTTGACCAATATACAGAGCAACAATAAGCTGCAAAGGTTTTCTAGTGTTCTTAGATAATATACATTTTGACCCAAAACAAATTTATAATATGTAATAAAATCAAGCCCACGCCAAACGAAGAAATCTCTACATGGCATATGTGGCTTTTGATTCGGTTCCACATGATTGGCTCATTCAGGTGCTGGAACTCTATAAAGTAAATAAATGTATTTAACTTTTTAGAATATGTCATGACTACCTGGCAAACCAAAATCTTTCTGAATGAAGCCGACTGTTCGATACAAACTGACTCTATCCCAATCAGAAGGGGTATATTCCAGGGAGACTCTCTTAGCCCGCTGTGGATCTGCCTTGCCATGAACCCACTCTCACAAAAACTGAACGCGACTAACTTTGGGTTTAGTCTCAAACACAACAACGTACAAGCACTAAAGATAAACCATTTGTTATACATTAACTTAAACTTAAAGTGATGGCAGCTACGAAACAACAGCTGCATGATATGCTCAAAATAGTAGAAGGGTTCTCTAGTGACATCCATATGCAATTTGGCCTGGACAAGTGCCGAATTATTAATATAGTTAAACGCAAAATACAGCAGGGGCCCTACGAAATGTGAGATGGCACCTCAATTGAATCCATGGAGGAAGGCCATACTTACAAATACCTTGGAATAAAGCAGGCTCAACGAATTGATCACTCCACCATGAAAAAGAACCTATCAACAGAGTTCTATAGAACAGTAAGACGACTGTTGAAAACTAAGCTTAACAGTAAAAATCTATTTCAGGCTATTAACACCTATACGTGCTCAGTACTCAGTTACTCATTAGGAATAGTTAAATGGTGCAAGACTGACATTGAACTACTACAACGGAGTGTTCGAGTTCTAGTAACAAAAGCTAAGCTCAAAATCACCATCCAAAGATCTCTGTCGAACGTACAATGTTGCCACGGTATGAAGGAGGAAGAGGATTGGCAGATATAGGCAAGTTACGAGATCAACAACAGAAACTCGCAGAATTTTCTGATCTACACAGAGTCATATGTCTGGTTGATGACTCAACACCTTTGCGACTGACAGCACAACAAGTTCAAGTATACCACCAGACAACTGATCAGAAACTGCTCAAATGGAAAGAGAAGATTATGTCTACAGTTCAGCGTCGAACTACTGGTTGATCTCTGCTCATATGTTTCCTGAAATGGAAGGCTTTATATTGGCAATCCAAGATCAAGTAATTCCAACTAAGAATTATCTAAAGTACATCGTTAAAGGCCCTTCTATCAACAACGACCGATGCAGATATGATTGCCAAACATCTGAATCTATCCAGCATATCACAGGAGGTTGCCAAGCGTTCGCTGCAACGTCACGATGCTGTGGCAAAAATACTGCACCAGGAACTAGCGCTTAAACTTGAGCTATCACAGTCGGTAAGAACACCCTACTATAAATACACACCAGAATCTATTTTAGAAAATAACAACTACAAGCTATAAAGGGACCGGACGATATTGACCGATCGGATTGTTGCTCACAATAGACCAGATATAGTTTTGGTAGATAAAGTCTCTAGAAAAACAACCTTAATTGACATAGCAATCCCTACTATGTGTGCCTTAGAGGGAGTGTGATGCCATACATTGTATGGTCAAGTCGGGATAGAAATAAAGAAAGAATATTGTACATTTGACAAATAAATGCTATGGTTCAAAATCCTCAATCGAAAAAGAAAAAGAAGGATAGAGGTCAGGTACTGAAAAGGGGCAGTGATACCACAAATAGGGTAAGGCATCCAGGCTAGATAGGGGGTGTAGGGAAGGAAGATAGGATATAAGTCCATAAATAAAAATTGGAATATCCAGAATAATGGACAAATGGCGTTTCTGGATGTTCTAGTTACGTGAAATCACGATAGTACCGTTGGCCAGATCCGTATCCCGGAAACCAACACATAGAGATCGTTATCTCTACAAATATTCTAATCATCATCCCAGTCAAAAGAATACAAATTGTTATTGGTAACATAATTTAGAGCGGTGGTAAGGGTTATGGCATAGATAATGGCAACGCAGCAGTTTTTCTGTGTACCGAAAGTGAATATAAAATCAAGTTAATTGAAATAAAATACCAGGATATGTATTTAATGTTTATGAAATTGTTATAAGTTTAAAATAATTTTGTGACATTTTTGATTGAATACGATTTCGATGTCTATTAACATGCATTAGCTATTTTATATTTTTGACGGTAAAAATCATTTTGTCGCTGAAGCCATATAATATGTTTTTTGATTGATCTTGACACCCCATTTGTCTTCTTTATAATCTTAAAAAAGGAAAGAAAGTTTGAAAGATGATGATTTGAATGATCCATTTTGCAAAAAATCGGAAAAATATTATACCCGCCTTCTTATTGAATCATAATATATGGCGGATGCGGTGGTCTTAAAGCATTTCAATTGTTCTTGTTCGAAATCGAGGATGGAATAAGTTCAAAATAGATTGGAATTTCATCAAAATATTTAATAATTAACCGCTTTCCAGCTGTATGTTTTTAATTTGTCTGCATATATATAGGGTGCACTTAAGTTTGAATAGTATGGACAATTTTCTCATTAATAATATTTAGAAAATAAGTTAATTTCCTTTAAAAAAATTGCAATATCTGATACCTAAAATAAATCATCCCATATCACTTTTATCAAAAACTGTATACGAGGTTTGTCAAAAAAGATGCATTTTTCTTAATAGTAAAGGATTTACCATTTCTTTGAGCAATATCCAAACTGGTTATGAATTAAAGTTAATTAACGCTTTCAAAGGAAAAAAGTTGCCGATTTTTAGATGGGTAAAATCTTACGAGTCACATGTTAATTTGAGGCACACATGAAGGTGAGTTCTCTGAATTGCTATCATTTCCGGCCATTAGTGTCCTTATCGTTATACAAATGTATCGTTATGATTATACAAAATGTTAAGTAGTTCCGGAGATGGTCCACTACGTACAAGTCTTTATAAACTAGCTGTCCCGGAAGACCAGTTCTGGTAATGGAGCCACGGTTGTATTTAGTCCAGTCGCGTCTTCGCAAGAGTACGATTGTCCAACTTGTCAAATTTTCCCAGTAACTTCGCCAAGTTTTTCCAGCTATTCCCGTGGTTTCGCTATGCTTCATTATTTTCTTCTAGCTATTTTCCCGAATTTTCCAATTTTCCAAGCCACTTTTCTAGTTTTTCTTACCTTAAAATCCTTGTTTGGTCAAACTTTCAAATAAATCATTTGTGAACTAACAATAAACCTTATTTTACTGAAATAAATTATGCCATCAGTGAACATTAGATCCGCAGAAACATAGTTTACTTGTGATTGATATGTTTGGCATCAATATTTGGTTGACATGTGAGTTTAGATAGAAAAATTGAGGTTCTTATGTTTTCTGGGCAATTTTTCCAATTATTTTCTTTATGGGAACCTTTCTCGAACTTCGATGATAATTGAGAAAAAATAGCTCTAGTAGTTCACTAGTAGTTCAAGTTTTACGTTTAGCACTTATTTATAAAGATTGTGCAGATTTTGACTTTTACGTAGAATTTTCACATTCTTTTATACAAACCATGTTCTAAGAATTACAAACACAACAAAAAAGAATTGACCAAATAGGCGGAAGTTTCTAAAGTAATGCGTTAACATACAATTTGCAGTTGGTTTTTATCTATATAGCTTGTACAATAAAAACGTTGATTGTTTGCCATTATGTATCTATCTTATATCTAACAAATCTACATGTACTCCAAGGTTTCTAGAAAATTAACTGGAGTTCATATATAATTGTAAAAGGGTCTACTTACCAGTTTCTGCAATCTTTTCATCGCGTTCTTCAGGATCCAACTTATGGATATTATGTAGACTCCGTAACCTCCCCCTAACCCTCGTTATCATACCCATTTCGCAAACGTTCAAAAACAACGAAAACCTTTTCCAAAATCACTATAGAAGTTAAAAATTTGACACAAATCTGCCACGTTAGCAAACCGATGACGTCCAAAATTGTCGAGAGGACAAAGCGATCTTTTCGAATACAGCACACTATTGAAACGATCGAATCAGAACATCCGGTGTAGCATTTTGCGCTCAGCGACGCGCTTTTTGAGCCGAAAAACACGAATGTTTGTCGAAAAATTTTGCGTTCAATTACACGTCCACGTAAATATTTACCCCACCGAGAAAGAGATCGTCGATTTCGCGTTCTAATTTTATTTACGTGCCATAATGCCTTTTGCCAAATCAAAATCTCTCTCTCTCTCTCTCGCTCGAGATGGACAACCACATGGCGCGATTCGAGTTTATTAACACACGAAGTTATTTTTATAAAATTTGGACGGATAAACAAGTTTTTACTTTGTTTTGCAATTTATTTGGATTTCGTAAAGGGCGTGGTATTCGAGGCGTATGTGTCGACGCGGCCAACGATACTTTAAATGTGCAAAAAACATTGTGACTGTTTTTTTAATCACGAGCCAGGACCTCGTGTGGGCGTATTTTTGGAATTGCCTTCGTCGATTCATTGTAAACTTTGGGATGAATCAACGGAATGACACAAATAAGTTTAATTAAATATTCAACCTTTGCCCACTTGTTTTTAATACATTTCTGTCTCAAATAAAGATATTCGCCCATAAATTGTGGTCATGTTAGAAGAATTCGAGCGGACCATATTAAATTTTGAGTTCGGGTAGCTTCCTAGAAAAACACCCATGGTTTAAATTTTGCTCAAATTTTATGAAATTAATTTCGACTGTATTTATTTGCACCATAAGTTTTTTCTTGAATATTTGTGGAACATCCATGTGCAGGTCGATATATTTTTTAATCCAATTTTCTCTTATGATGTATGAAAACAAATTAACCTAAATATGGTTGAACTTCTCTCTGAATATCGATACGTTGTATTTGCGTTATTTTATGTCCTTGTAAGATGTTCCTCGATATAGAGTCGCATTCACTGACCTTGAAGCTCTCGGCCCACCTCTGGATCTGCATCTGCTTTGATGAACTAGTTTCAGTAAAAAGTTTATGTCATTATGCCACAATTGATGATGGAATACAGATTATAATTATAATATATACCTAAACATAACTATTGGTATTAATTATATCATAAGTATATAAAGCTCTGGTCACAAGTACTAATAGACTATTACATTCATCCTATCATTTCTTAACAACTTAAATCCCAATGTAATGTTTACTTCCTAGACTTAACCCTAACACGCTACCCCCTACCCCCACAAATTATCAGCGTGTGATTCCATGATTTATACGGTTTACAATCGCCCCTGTCAGAGAATAGTTTAAAACATGAACTGGAAAATATAAAATTAATAGGTCATAACAATGGCTATGGCCAAAAGTTGATTAATAAACTAATCTACCAAAAAGAAATTTTCTAGGTAGCATTATTCGAATAATTGTTTTCCGTAATGGATTCTGCTTGTTTGTTACTTTAGTACACTCGCTATAAATAATAAAGATATTGAAATAATCTTCTCTAGAATAATTACTCCTATTTCGCGTCGTGAAACATAATTGGCATTTTGGATAAAACATTTTTAAAAAATATGTAACCGACTTCCACCTGTAACTAAAAAGCTAAAAATAATTGTAACAAAATACAACTCTAGCAAATAAATAACACATTCAATGTTGTTAGGTACCTACCCAGGAAGTAAAAAATGTAAACATTAAAAGTTGCTCATTCTAGTACAAATTAATTAATTACCTACCAATCTAGTATATTTTTGAAGTCGGTGCCAAGCAACAATCAAGTTTGATGAAGTAGTAGATAAGTACGCAATGAAGGATTTTAGATTTGCTTGGCACCGACTTCAAAATATACTAGATTGGTAGGTAATTAATTTATACAGAATGAGCACCTTTAAATGTTTACATTTTTTACTTCCTGGGTAGGTACCTAACAACATTGAATGTGTTATTTATTTGCTAGTATTTTGTTATAATTATTTTTAGCTTTTTAGTTATAGGTGGAAGTCGGTTATATATTTTTTAAAAATGTTTTATTTTCAACTTTTTAGTTTTTTTGAACTCAGGTAGTTTTCATTCTTTATTTTTTATGTTGTATGTATAACGTTAATAGACAGAACCAGGTAACATCGAAAGCCTCAACATTACACAATGATACATTTTCATTTAAATTGACAGCTAAATGTTTACGAACAAAATGTACTGGTACGCGTTGAACTTAATAAGCCCAAAATATATTTTTGCCTTATGTACCACGCCATGTAACCTTTTTTCAACTATTTTTGACTACTCTGTATAACTATAGATAAATCCACTGCGCCCTATGTACCAACCATCATGTACATACGACTGGGCACGGACAACCATAAATTTGTTAGCTGCCCTCTGTAAACTATAGGACGAAGTAGAATCCATCCCATATTTACGGAGTCAAATCCGTCCTATATTCCAACCATAGTATATAACTCCTTGTGGGCTACCACATAAATTATTTCATTTTTAACATTTTATATTATCGCCCTGTGTAACATTAATTCCTCTCCATACTTTATGCAACTTCTTATGGGCTATAAAATAAATAATTTTTTATTCACACTGCATAAATATAATTCAACTCGAGCATATATTTCAACCATCCTGTATATGATTTGCTTATGTCCACATCATATAACAGTTTTTTATAATCACCCTATATAATTTTAATTTCAAATTTTTTCCAACATTTTTATAGCACCAAACGCCCAGTCCACCCTATATTCCAACCATCCTGTATATACTGCTGCCTATGGACAACTATCATTCTACTCCGTCCTATATTTCAATCATCATATAAATGCAACTCCTTCTATCACTTTACTTTGTGATTTTGTAACTAAACACCCTGTGTATAAACGCACCAAATAGCAGTTTAAAGTTTGACATGTGTTGTCACTGGCCTAAGCCAGGAGAATCTGACAACCAAAAGCACCGTCTTCGCAACATGGAAAAATTTTCTTTTAAATAGGTATTTGCAAAGTATACAAACAAACAAAACGAGCTTGGTACTCATTGATTTAACGAGCCCAAAATGCTATGCTTTACTACCTATATGCTTAAGATGTAAATAGAAATTGTTCAAATTCGCAATTAAAACTTCAAGTGCCTAAAATTACCGCACTATTACGTTGGAATTAAAATATTTATGAGGTAATGTCCGTTATGTCATTTCGATGAAATTTTTGGTAAGAATTTTGTAATTTTCGGCGATTTTCTGCAAAACTGCAAGTTGCACGTCGCATAAAAGTATATAAGATCACCTAGGGATGATACTTAATAGATTAAACGTTAAAAAACTATACACATCCATAAGGAGTTATCGAAAAATCGACTAAAATATTAGGGATATTGGTCGATTTCCATGCACGCATGTGTTCATTCACAATTTTCATCACTTTACCAATAGAATTCTTTTCCAAAATTTGAAGTTTCACCAATCCGGATATATACTCCATTAAACAAGACCATATTCATTCAAAACGGTTCACCACAGAAGAAGAAATCAGGTAACATACACACAAAAAAAGGTAAAAAACATACAGCATGAATTGATAACCTCCTCCTTTTTGGAAGTCGGTTAAAAATTGAGTAACTTTTCGTAGCCCCCAGTTATTTTTCTAGCGGTCACGGCTAACTTGATTTTTCCAAGCAAACTCGAAATCATATTTTAATGGTCGGAAAACGGTTTTTCGTAATTTAATCGAAAGTTATGAGGTTTAGATGTAGGGATCGTAATAAAAAGTTTCCTTTATTTTTTTGCTGAATAAGATCCCGAGAAAAAAATAGAGAATCACAATTTGAAAATTTTGAGTTTTAAGCATTTGTGAATGTCATTTTCACTATTTTGTTAAGAACACCCTCTAAGGGGTGAATTTTTAAACGCTGTTTGCTGACTTGAGTCGTCCAACAAGACATATCAAAAAACCATTTTAAAACAGATAGCGAAAATTGTGGATTACCCGCAGGACTGCATCTGTCATTTTTTAAATAAAAATGCAAATATCTTGAAAATGGTGAAATTTGGAGATAACATGGTGTTAATAAAATTTATCTAGAATTTTACATAGCATCCAAATATTCAATAAAAGGCTATTTGATATAAGAAAGTTGTGGTCTACTTCCGGTATAATCGGAAGTGCCACCGTTCTGAAAATATTTTAGTCGGTTTACCTATGTTTGTCAAATTTCCAGAATTTTAATACCGATATTTTTTGAGTTACAGGTAACCGCCCATCTTCGTGGGACACCCTGTATAGTTTTCGACGCTTTTATCATATTTTGTTATCCTCTTTGAAGTTTTTTGGGAATATTCCCTATTGTTTTTCATAATCTTCAGTGTTAGAATTCATCTTCATTTACCCCAGGAATGTGTTCTGAATTTGATTCAGCATTTTTGTGACAGATTTAAGTTTTTTGTTAGGGTTTAAGTAGAATTGTTTATAGAGAGCTGCAACAATTGTTGTTATACCTTTTTTGATCCTCTCCATGTTTTGATTTTATGCATATGAATATAATTATAGGAATTAAATGAAAAATATGACCTAGACTGCAAAATGTTTAAATGGATGCTATGGCATTCAGCTGTATAGTTTCAAGTCTAGAACACACCAATAATAAATTTATTTTCAATAATGTCGATATATTTTTTTGCGAAAATTAATGTTATTTCTGAGAATTCAGTAGAAATATTAAATTCACTTCATTTTACCAATTTCTTGTATACAATGTTTCAACAATTTTTACCTCTGAAAGAGTGAATTTTTACGTTATTTTCCATGATCAAGGATTTGACCAAAGCAAATGGTATTAAATGAAAATATTTTTAATGAAAATCGAGTATCAGTAAAAATGCACGGCCATGTTAGAATAATACACCAATAAAGATTTTCTGAAAAAATAATTATCATGACATTTGTTTGTCTTAAATTATTCTAATTTTTAAAACGTTAAAGCTGTTGGCTGCGAGAAAACTTACAACAGAGAAATATAAAAATGCCAACAACGAATAACTGTAATATCTTTCTTCATTTAGAAGTTATCTTAATTTTAGACAAAGCGATATATTAAGAAATGTTTAGTCTAGAGCACAGTCGCCATTACATAATAAAAGAGTTGTCGCATGCAGTCAAAGCGTCTAATGAGAAATAGTGCATGTTATTGTATGAGTATCGGCGGTGTTATCATTTTTTTTAAGACCAACAGCAGACGCTTCGTCAATCACAACCGATAGCTACTAATTCGTTTATTTATTTAAAATTGGTTGGGAAATACGAGGTCTGACCATGAAATAACTGGACGGTTTTAACAATTTGCTTCATTGAAAACTTATTACGACTTTATCACTGCATTCAATATACTCTCCTTCAATATACTCCTCTTCTTTATCTATAGACCATTATTTTTCCACTGTTGAAAGCAGTGTTGCAAGTCATTAATTATCACCATCTTCAGTAAGTCTGCGGTTTTTGCCTTCTACAAACAGAGCACTTTTCATCATTGGGAACAAGTAGAAATCGAATGGAGTGAGATCTGGTGAGAATGGTGGATGCTCCGAGCACTCTTATGCGTTTGTTGTTCCACATACCCGGTCTTGCTACCTCGCCTGTGTTTTGGTGATAAGGGTGTCTTCCAGGACGTGGAAGATAGCATCAGATCTTTGAGGATCGTATTGAAAAAAAATCCACATTCGGTCATCTGTTATGACTTTTTTAGTCATTTCAGTTGCAGATGTAATATTTGAAAAAAAATGGGAGTAAGGCAGGGGTATATATTGTCTCTCCCTGGTCTTCAACATATACTCCGAGAAGATATTTACCGAAGTACTAGGTGGAAAAAAGGCAGACATATTATTAATTGACATCAGCATTAACAACATAAGATTCGCGGATGATACGCTAGTTTTTGCCGAAAATGCTGAGGGTCTCCAGGAAATTGTTAATAGTATCGTGTCGAAAAGTAAACAATACGGCTTGAAAATAAATGAACTTAAAACTAATTGCATGATAATTAGGAAAAATTGAATAATCAGATAATAGTAAATAACAGAAGGATGAAACGAGTTGAAACTGGCACGTACCTGCGAACAAATATGACTAGCCAGTGGGACCATTTGCAAGAGATTAAGTGTAGAATCGAGAAAGTACGAGCAGCATACATTAAAACGATTAAAATTTTTCAAAACCATGTTTCAAAGATGACACTCCTAAAAAAACTGGAGACGTTTGAGATGTGGCTGTAGAAAAGTAGGCGTATCCTAAAGATACCCTGAATCCAGCACGTTACTAACGCGGATGTGTTGGATAGAATGGGCAAGAACAAAGAAATACTCAATACCATCTACCTACCATTGGGTAGAAGGGGTCCAGGAAGAACAACAATCTCTTGGTTAAGAAATTTACGTACTTGATATGGAATGACAACAACGAAACTGTTTCGCACTGCCCCTGCCGTGAATAAAGTAGGGATGGCCATGTTGTCTAAAGAAGAAGAAGAGGCTCGAAATAAATTTCTGGATTAAATTTAGTTATATTTACTAAATGCAAAAATAATTATTGGGAAATTCTCAGTTGAGGGAAGCGCAATTGAAGAAGTTTTTTCACTTGAATTCAATGTATTAAAAATCTCATATGATAATTAACAGACGTCAAAAATACAAAGATTCTCAATTCAAATTTTGGCATTAACATACTCGCTTTTCGAGATTTTCCAATCTATTGTTTCTGGTCGAGAACATTTATCAGTTGCGCTCCCCTCAACTAATGGAATTCTCGAATAAATATTTATGTATATAGTACATATAATTGAATTTAATATTTTATCGCGAAATGAATTCCGACATCCAGGAGTTTCAGGAAAATCTAGCTCTGAATCGGGAGGCATACTGTCTGCCATTTCCCTCTGATTCCTAGTTAGAAATCACACGTTTCGAGTTGGACTCGCAATAGGGTTCCGTACCACCTTCAAGAGAATATTCCAGTTTCAGACAAGCAGGGAATGAGTGCATTTTCTTATACTTACCCTTATATCTTTTAAAGGAAGCGTTTTAAATTTATATAAAATATACACTTTGATTTTCCAAACATAGACTTTTTATTTTATCTGCTTTAGGATTCGCTTGATTTTTATCACAACACATATGTATTTAATTTTCTAATTTGGCCCCCAAAAAGTAACATTAGAGTTTTATTTTACTAATAACTTTCGCCTTTTATAATCTACTGTCTGAGTTTTGAGGCTCTGTAGATTGGAAGAAAAACGGCAAACTTGGTCAAAGGATACAAAGTGTACACGAAAATAATACGTAGGTTTACTAAAATCCTGTCAAGAAAATTATTTTCCGTTTAATTCTATTATTTACTAGCTTCTAGAAATTTTCTAATCCATTGTCATAAACTGGGATTTGATATATTACATGACCCGTTAGAAACAATTACAATTTTTATTTTCCATTTAATTCTATAATTTGCCCCCCAAAATATATTGTTTCTTCTTATTTTTCCAGTGGTCAGGTGAGCTATACTTCCACCTTCATTTTTCAGCTTATGGTTTCGGGAATGCTTTTATATTTTTGTTAATATCTTTTAATTCATTTATTTTATAAAAATCGAAAAAATATATTTGTTTCCTTCATCATGAGCCCTTTTATTTGATATATAAACTGGGTTAGAAACAATTTTAATTTTATATTTTCAATTTAATTCTATAATTTGCCCCCCCCCCAAATATTAGGGGTTTTTTTCCTTATTTTTCCAGTAAATTCAGGTGAGGCGCTAAACCTCCATTATTTTTCAAAATGTTATATAGTACATGTAAATTTTTTATATTTTTGAATTTACTTTATATTTTATCGCGAAATGAATTTTCCGTCATCCAGGAGTAATTCAGGAAAATTCTAGAGCTCCACAGGTCAGAATCCAATATCGGGAATCGACCTTTCATTTAATATATTACATGATGTGAAATTTTTTTTATTTTTAAATTTTTATTTAATTCTATAATGCCCCCTAAAATTAATATTAATTTCCCTTAATTTTCCAACGCTCTTATTCCTATTTTTTTAAAATTTTAGCTCTGAGTTTCGGAGATAGGGGGGGAACGGTCGATTTTTTTAGTTTTTCCCCCCAAGTATCCCTAAATACAAAATTTCTTCTTTTGCGAAATGTCGAAGCTTTCAACCTCTTCCGTCCAGTAGTTTAGGAGAAAATGGCTGTGATGTGACAAAGGCAGAAATCTGAGTGATATTATAAGGGTATCCGTATATTGTAATTACGTAGGTTTATAGCCTAGCTTAACTTCTAGAGATTTTCCAATCGATTGAACGCAAGAGAATATATTGTTTCTGGTCGAGAACCTTCATCAGTTGCGCTCCCCTCAACTGATTGAATTCTCGAAAATTATTTATGTATATAGTACATGTAACTGAATTTAATATTTTATCGTGAAATGAATTCCGTCATCCAGGAGTTTCAGGAAAATCTAGCTCACAGAGACTCCAAATCGGGAGTCGTACTGTGTGTAACACCGTTTCCCTGTGATTCCTAGCATAGAAACTTCACACGAAAAAATGGCGTAGGTTTACTAAAATCTGTCAAGGAAATTACGATAGTAGTTTTCCAGATTTTCCAATCCATTGAGCGCAAGACAATATATTGTTTCTGGACGAGAACCTTCATCAGTTGGGCTCCCCTCAACTGACTGAATTCCCGAATAATTATTTATGTATATAGTACATATAATTGAATTTAATATTTTATCGCGAAATGAATTCCGACATCCATCGGTCGGTGCCAAGTGCCAATTTAAAAAGAAAATAAATTATTTTTCAATGGTTAGGTTAGGTTAGGTTAGGTTATAAGTTATACTTTGTATCAACTTCAAAATAAGTATTTATTTGTTGCAGAAAAATATAGTTTTTGGGTCTTTAAGTTCCTTTGTTTTCTTCTGGAGTCGGTTATTGTTTTTTATTTTATTTATAATATTTAATTTAGGCATTTCTTTGAGATGTAATAGGAAAACCCATGCTCATTGAACTCCGTTTGGGTTTTTGAAGAAATATTAATAACAAAATAATATTTTTACGTAACATTTATCTACTAAATATCTGTTCTTAATTACAATGTCAACTTTATTCATGCCTCGATCACGAGATATATCATCAAACAAAACTTCGATAACCAATATTAATTAAACAACAATTTTCTAACGTCCTGAATCGATGACATCTTTTCAAAACAAATCCAATCGAAAAACAAAAGATTAATAATAACAAAACACAAAATCACTGTGCGGCCACCGCTTATGGAGTGAGGGTATAGCTAATAAACAATGAGATAAGAAAAGAAAAGGGGCCAAAGAATACCTCGAATCGAGCTCCTAGACTTCAGTCTATGGTCCTTCCTTGACTCACATAGTGTGGTTTTAGGTGGAGGACGGTTTCGTTGGGTCTTTACTGCATTTAATGACTCTGATGAAACCGTTGTGTAGTAATTAAACTAAGAATAGTTGTTAAAGTATGTTAAAGTTAGTAAAAGTTTTCGGTCGTTAAGTGCTTTAGGGGGGTTTCTTTCAACGTATTTTCACGCGGATGTACTGTAATGACTTTGGTGTTTTTTTACTTGACTTTTATCTTTTTGGAATGTGTATTGCCATAAAAGTTGAGGTAAATATAAGCTTTTTGATATCTAACTCAGGAATTTGCGGTCTGCTTTTAAAAATTAATGTATGCAATTACATGTGAGCATGTATGAAGCTCCTTTTATTTTGAGTTTAACAAGATTCTATTTTTTGGAAATATCAGCTGCCGCCTTTCCATAAGAAAATAGTATAGTTTGGAATTATAACTGCATAGTTTTTCTTTGAGTTATTTATTTATTAACCAGATTAAAAATTTCATAGCGGTATCTGTCTAGAGGTAAAACAGTACCTCTGCGCTGGTCCGACTACATTTAAACTAAAACTTACAACTAAAACTTAAATCTAGTGATAATTTGAAACTAATGGTATATAATTTTGGGCTAAAAAAATAAAATTTAAAAAGGCAATTAAATGATTTTTTTAAAAACAAAAGTGGTTAAACGAAATTCAACTTTACAGAAAGAGAAGAAAAAACGATGAAACAGTATTTCAACTAAAGTGCATTTTGATCCTTTGCTTGTCTTAAGTTTGATAGTGAGAATCACGCAACAGCCAATGTTTTAAATCGTATTTTAAATACTAAGTATTTACACTTGTTTTAAGATGGTTTGATAGTTTATTAAAAACATTAATAGGACTATCTAAAGCCCTTTTTAGAAACTTCCAATTTTACTTTAGGTTTTATGATACATTTTTCCCTGTGACACTATTTCAACCAACTGGAAAATTCCTTTCAAATACTCAAAATAATGAAGTGGGATTTTATAGTTATAACTTTGATCAACATTAAGTATACTGTGATAGCTATTACCAGTGATACCTTTGATAATTCTTTTCAATAGATTTATAAGTGGTTCGATGACTGGTTCATAAGCAGAGCCCCATACCTCTGTGGCATATATTGCCAAACTATTAAACATTCCATTATATATTCTTAACATAGTCTCTATGTCTGTCATTTTTAAAATTTACTGCCTTCAACAAATATCGATTAGGCTATTAGTAATTATTTTAATGTGTAAATATTTGGATTTTCAATGCTGGGCCAACCTCATTATTTTAATTTTAACTTGAGTTGGCAACATGTCATTGTAGCTAGGAAATTTTAACTACAAAGATTTTTTCGGACTTTTAAATATAGTTGGTTTATAATTAACAATATTGCTATTGTTTTCAACAAATAAATTGTAATAAATGACATTTATAGTTTCAGTCCATGAATTCTATGCCATTCCAACAGCAGTGTCATCAGCATAAGCAAAAATGTTGTCACGAGGTATTATTGAAAGTAAATCGTTAACATAGATTAATAGTGGACCTGAGATAGTTCCTTTGGGTACACCTTATTTAACAAGTCGTACTTCAATTTTCATTTACAGACACAGAAATAAAGGCAAAAAATTAAACCTTTTAGAATCATTGGAAAACTTAAAAATACCGCTAATTTGTTAAACGACCAGATAGTAATAAATAATTCTCCTTTAATAAACCCATTTAGTTATCTAAAGAGTTATCCTTTCACTTATAATAAACTCTCATTTACATAGACCTATTCAAAAAATAATAATTAAATAATAATATATATAAATACAACGTCTTCAAGAAATACCCAGTTAGTCTAGTTCCTTGACAAAGACATTAGTCGAAACGCGTTAAAAAAAAAAAACGAAAATTGTGGAAATTGCGATTATAGTGTTACCAGTTAATTATTATCATGAATTTCCACAAAGTATCGGCCGAATCAATTCAGTATATGGTCAAATGAGAACATAGGTACTCGCGGCTAGAGTCATAGCTGATTCTGCTCTGCAGTGAAGAAAGAATGAACATCACCTGTCAGCTTTTCCTTCAAAAATGTATATATCAATGTTTGGACCGCTTTGCATACGGGACACTTGTTAAGTTATTAATCGGCAGATTTTATATCAATTATGGATACAGAGCAATTTGAAAGTATTAAACATTTTGATATATTTGATATTTAAAATTTTTATTTTGGATACATTTGACATTTTTAATTTTTTAACTGTTTATTTTTTTAAATTATTAAAATCTAGATATTAAAAAAGTCTGTTGATTTGTTTGATGTTTTTGACTTTGTTGACATTTTTTTTGGACACCTTGTTCATTTTTGTCATATGTCATGTTTCGCACCTTTAACATTTTTCAAAATTATTCTGTAAAATCAGTTTGAACATCATCTTACATTTCCCCGAAGAACTATTCCTCACTCTCCTTATAAATTAATTTCCACCAATTCACTAAACGCGTTTAAAGAAAGAAACCATTCAGTTCTCATGTTTGCATTACTTTTTATTCCTGATCAAGAGATTTCCTTTTATAAACGTGACAGTACATGTCAAACGAAATTAGAGCACACATAGTTTGTAACACAATGAGTTTTACAAATGAATAAAAGAGATGAGATATTGTAAGAGTTTATTACAAATTAGAAATAGAAATGATGCCTAAACAGCTCAACCCCGCTCCCTTGGCTACGGCCTCGTGTGCCAACCCAATTAACCTACATTAAAATTTAAGTTTATATACAACAAACAGTAAAAAACCTTTTTGCTTTTGTGTATATGCTTCCCAATATATTTTTCATATTGCACTATATAACCTTGTTTTCTTAAATAGTGTGACCAGTGACAGAAACCAAGCTGGTGTTTTACTTCCGGGTTCACGAAGTGTTCGTCTTATTGTCAATTCATTAAAAAACTAATTATTTATTCTCCGAATCGTTGGTTATAATAACCTAAGAATTGATATTACTAATATAGAATTATTAATACACGATTATTCAATTTAGGTGCACTATGAATTATTCACAATCATTGTTATAATTATCAGCAAATATTAATTAATAATTGTTCAATTATATGGTCGCTTATGATAAATATATTAAATCTTATTTACTGAAGGCAAGGCATTCATCTATTTCTAATTACGATAAAGTGGTCATTCTTACTTATTTACGTAAACAATCTCATATGGTTAATGAACTAACAAAATCATTATTTTTAAAACAAGACAAAAATCTTCCGTTTAATGAATGAAAAACAACAAGTGCATTAATTTAGCTGTTACTATTATTTATAAAAGAAAATTCTTTGACATCAGCTTTTGCAAAAACAAGCATCGAGGTTTTATTAATGTTTATATGTATCTGCCCGCTATGTTAAACAATGTAGTATGTAATACTCTGCAAGATATATATCTGCCATAGTTTCATTGTCATCTGCATACCGATTGCTGTTAATCTTGATACCATTCACTCCATTGACTCCGAAGTTGGTTGCTCAACTCTTACTGGTGCAGACTGATCCGTTGAAGGTTGGAGATGACATTTATCTCCTATTGGTCTACTCCGTTTTTTTTCAAAATTTCGATCATTTTGTGATGCTTTACGCACACGTAGTCGATCTTAAACAGGCGAAAATATTGACGTTCATGTCTCTGCACCTCTATGTGATATTTAGAAGAACAATGCTTCATTTGTGCCGAACGTATATAATAGCTCTATGGTGCCGAATCCTCTTTTAAATCCGAATTGTGGATTATCTACCCAGATGTCACATTTTGTATTCAGAAAAATATGATGTTAATTTTATCCAATCAAATGGAATTTGACTTGTGGTGTAGATGCTATTAATAATGGATGTTAAGATGTCTAGACCTAATCCTGCTTGATCTGCGATTGCGTTGATACAAGACTATCTTTTAGTTTTTGTGTGTATATGTGTTTGGCCAGCTTATTACACTTGTAAATTTATTTGATCAGCAATTTCATCGACAGTTTCCAGTCAGTTAATGTCCAATGTTTGAAATAAACAATAATTGTCTAGATCGATCTACGAACCATTTTTATTTACTAGCTGTCGCCCAGTGGTCGAAATTCGACCAATTGTGTCAAGATCTCTGGCAGGTTAAGTAAGCTGAAAATCTTATCGTGACATTCTATCCTATGACTTTAGGGAGAACAGCAATTACACGGAACGGATCCAGATTCGGAACCTCTGTGTGCTAATTTCTCGAGAATCCTAGATGTCGGTCTTACATCTCGCTTCTACAAATAAGTAAAGAAATTCAAGTTTTTTCAGATATAATTCATAGGACTTTATTTGTGTTCAAATTCGTAATTCTTAAATTAATATGACAACAAAGCAACCGCTAATGGGCTACCCTACATATTTATTTTTTCTAACCTCCCTGTATAGCTATAATTGCACTCAATTCTCAAACATTTATTAAACTCCTTGTTATAATAATTCCATCTTATATATTTCCATCACCTTGTATATGCAACTGCTGATGTACCACGCATAATATTTTTTAACATTTTTGAACCACCCGGTAAACCATTCTGTATATGCCACTGCCTGTGAGGCACCGTATTTACTCTTTTTGTTTATGAAATTTGTTACTATCTTCTGTAACTATAATTCTACTCTGACCTATATTTCAATCATCATATATATGGAACTCTTCGTGGGCTACTCCATAAATCATTTCCGTTTGTAACATTTTTTATCATCATGCTGTGTATCTTTAATTCCTCTCACCCTATATTTCATCTTCCCTATATATACAACTGCTTATGGGTTACGAAATGTTGCATTTCCATTTCCGCCACCCTGTATATGCATCTCTGTAATGGGCTTCCCTATTTAATTATTTTATTAGTAATAATTGCACTGTACTGTGTATTTTAAACACCCTATATATGCAACTGCTTATGTGCCACCCACGAAAAAAATGATTTTGAACATATCTGGAATCGCCCTGTATAATTATAATATACAACGATTACCGTACCACTAAGCAATAACAACTCTTGCATGCCACTTCCAGTAGTACATGCTCTAAGTATAAACAACATTGGTCCCTCTATATATAATTACTCAATGTTTTGAGTTGTTTGGCGTTGACATTATGACGTAAATAATGAATTTTTATTAAATTTTATTTAATAATTGAACCATTATTATAAATTAATATTAGCATTCTGCACTGAAGATCGTCAGTAGCTACTAAACAAAACAAAAATGAAGAAAATCGGTTCAGAGACAGAGGAGAAAATGGTACCTAATCGTTTTGTCTTGGCCTATTTATATATAGATTCTAATGAATGATTTTTTATTCAACAGTTGTTTTACAAACTCCATTGCATTTAGTAGAATTGAGCCAAATCAAACGTTTGATAACATGAATATGTACACTTACAACCAAAATGTCGCCCTCAAATTGAGGGGCTCCGGGCAAATTCCTGGATTGACCGCCCATGTAGCGGGCCCTGTCCCCACTTTTAATTTGACAAGATAGAATTTGGTGAATTCTGCAAAAATAAGCCATCTCTTCATGATCTTATGATTTTTCAATTATTTTCCAGATGTTTTACTTAGCCACTTTTATTATCTTTTTTTTTTGTCTGTAGTATAAACCGTTCTTGAGATATAGATGACAGCCGGACTTATTTGTCCAGACGAAATGTTTATAGTTCGCTTGTTAAATATTTTCATATTTAAATGGAGTGAATTATTTCATACGGATATAGATATGTGTGATATATTTTAGCCAACACCCTGATGAAGCACGTCTATTATTAGTTCGATATTACAACATTCTATAACACTGAAACTATAGCCAATTTTTATTATTGTCCCCTTTCTAAATGCAGTACCATTTAAATTATTACAATGTAAACGGTTCTTGACATGTTCAATGAGACAAGTTAATATAGTAAAACTAGCAATTCACTTCCTGGAACATTTTTAAAAATATTCCATTGTTAGGATCATTTACTGTAATCAAGATCTGTTGCACAAATCGTCAAACGATTATTCTGTTAGTTTTTTTCCAATTGACCGATTGCGTACAAGAACATTCTGTTGCATTAATAATTCAATTATTTCAATTTGAAAAAAAATAGGGAGCAAAGTATGCGTAACATTGTTACGATAATGAAATTAATGCGAAGGCGTTGTGAGGATATTAAATTAAAAGAATTTGGTCAGGTGCAAGTAGTACTCGCACGCTAAGGGTTCCGTACCATCTTTGGCATTTTCGTATATGTACTTCATAATATACAGAGTGTGCCAATAGTGCGTCGACGGAAGATTATGGCTATATTGATATATATTTTAACAATTCTGTCGTCAGGAGTAGTCAGGGATACAAACTAAAAATAATTTTTTAAATGTCAGTTTGTTAAGACTTTTTTCATCATAGATGTTACCTAAAATGGACTGCTTGGGGTTTATTCGATATTTTATCAAAGAGCCAGAATAACAATGACGAACTATTTTTATTGTGCCAGATCTCGGCAGTCTAATTTTGAAAAGTTTAACCATCGATAACTTTATTGCTTAAAATAGACCCCCAATTTTTTTGCACATTATCTGATAACTCATTTAATTTCCCATCGTCCGATTTCAGGTTATGTGTATCTGTTTGTGACAGTTTCTTCAGAAACCAAGAAATCAAAATGTATCATGTATTTTGTGTGATTTCTTATTTTTCATAATATATTTTTGATCTTATAAGACCATGGAGTTTAATTTCCATGCCATCTTATGTAGAATTTCATTACCTTTCCAACGTTATAATAGATTATCTATATCTTTTTCTAATACTTTCCTTTTTATTCTTAATTCCATATTAATATTTATCTTCAACACTCAGAAGTAAAGTTTGCCATGGAAAACAAACATATAAATCTTTATGAAAACAAATTGCACCCTCATTAACTCATTTCTTGAGTGGTAGTTGTGAAAACATTCCTTATTCTCATTTTCATATATTCAGCTGTCCTTGGTTGTTCAATATATTCTTTTTGTTTAACGTATCCCCACAGAAAAAAATGAGGGTCCACTATTAAGCCATGCAGTTACAACACGAGCAACGTGAGGAGGTGCCCCATCTTGCTGAATATGCTTATCTGTTAACGGAACACCTTCTAGGAGTTAAAATAAATGGTTATCTAAAATATGTATATACATGTTGGAATTCAAAATACCGGCATAGAAAAATAGAACAACAACACGGTTGCCGAATATTCATCGTGCCCAAAAATTACCTGTTCATCTCTTCTGACTATGTACGTAGGAAAGGTTGTGGCCCAAGCAATAACAAAAATTGTATTTGTTACGCTCTCGATCACGATATTTTATGTTCGACTTGCCAAAATAGTTTTTTAAAGCATTCTCCAAAAATGAAAACCTTATTGATCATCTCTTTTAATTTAATTTAATTCTCCATTATCAATGTTAAGTGCTTCTTGGGAAATAACACCACAGTTTAAAGAAAACTGCTGTATATTCCAAACGTTTCAGGGTTTAGACCCCGTTGTCAATGGTTAAGAAACTACGGATTAAAAAGGCACAATTCTAAGATTTAAAATATTTGACAATGTGTATTATTTGATTTTTGATGTAACTAAGAGAATTTTATTTGTAATATACAGGGTAGCACAGAAATTTCTGAAGATCATATAATCATAAAGTTCCTTTCAAATTGGAAGAATTTGAAAGGGAGATCTTCAGAATTTTATGTGGCGCTCCTATGTGCGACTTTGTTATAAGATAGTGCATTAGCCAAAAATGCGACCAAAGAACTTTGTTGATTCAGTGATCCCATTAAAATCATAAGGGAAAACCTAGGAAAAACCTTATGAACTATCCCGATATTGGGTTGTTCACAAGGACATGACCATTAGCAATTTCT
Source organism: Octodonta nipae (assembly GCA_034190945.1). Lineage (NCBI taxonomy): Eukaryota > Metazoa > Arthropoda > Insecta > Coleoptera > Chrysomelidae > Octodonta > Octodonta nipae. The sequence continues at coordinate 205,029,044 of CM067216.1, read as the reverse complement.
TCCTTAATCATCGGCAACCAGGAACGACTGAATTCTACGAAGGTAATCGTTGTGTTCTTCTTTGTGTAATATAACTGAATTTTGAAACTGTATTTTATGACCAAGGTCCCAAGCATGTTCACAAATTTTGGATTTTTCAAATTGTCGTTTTTTTTATGTAATTTTTGTGTTCGTTGATTCGAACATTCAGAGGTCTAGAGGTTTCTCCAATATAGAATTTATTACATTCACACGGGATTTTATAAATGTAATTTTTTGTATTTTGAGTTTTGTTATTTGGTTTGGTTTTTGATATAATTGATTTTAGTGTATTTCTTGTTTTAAATGATGTTTTGATATTATATCTGTTTCCCACTCTTTTTAGTCTTTCTGATAGACCTTGTATGTATGGTATAGTTATTGTATTAATGTGATTATCTTGGGAGTCAGTGTTGCTTGGTGAAGTTTGATGTTGGTTGTTAGGGATTGTTTGGTATTCCATTTTGTTTAACTCGTTATTAATCAATTTATTTTGGTAATGATTGGCAGAAAGTACATTTTTTATTAACGTTTTTTCTTCATTGAATTTATTGATATTAGAACAGTTGGTTTTTGCTCCGTCATATAGAGATTTAATGATAACTCTTTTTACTGAAATTGGATGATTAGAGTCAAAGTTGTGATACCTCCATTATCAGTACCGTAATTTAACAATGAAAACAAAAACAAAAATATCGTAGAGAACAATTAAAATTATTGTCAAAGTAAAACTAAGGTGACAAAACTTTACTGTTTTTTACAGTAATAAAAAAAATTAGACAAATTAAAAACCTCATATTTTCTGAATAATAATAAAAACAAGACTTGATTAAGTCTATATTTGACACTGACCTAATTTAAACCGAGGTAATATGGTTGAGACGTGAATTACAACATAACAAGTTGGAACAATAACTCAAATCAAAAATGTAATAAAATCAATAAAAAGTTAATGAATATTTCCTGGTGCAACTTATTTTGTTTACATGTGAAGAGTACAATATTAAAAAAGCAACAATAAATGCCAGTTCAAATAAGTATTAAGAATATTAAGACTATTGGAAGTGACTGTTTAGAATATTGTGTATAAAAATTACATAATTTTTTAATACAAGACAATGTATTGGGTCTATGCGGGACTTGCCATCAGTTGTACTGACCTCGAATAAAAGAAAATTTTGTTACACACCATATGAAATAAATTCAGTAACTTCTTGTTGAATTATACGATTTACAATATGTCTATTTGAAGGAAAGGTTTTTCTCAATGGACTAATTCTTTTAAGTATGTAGAAAATGTCATATTTAAAAAGTCCAGAAGCTATTGTAAGAAAAATATATTTGTTTATTGAAACACCTGTATAGATTGTTTTGGGTGTCTTGTAAAACCACTTTAACTGATTTTTTCTTAATTAAAGCACTTTTTTTGAAAAGTCCACTACCAACATTTATTGAATACTTCAACTTGGTACATATATAGACCAATCAATAGAGATTTTTTCGTGCAAAAAAATACAGGATACTGCCTGTGCCATCACATTAAGAATGATTTGTAGCGATATTTTGCTACCTTTTCCACTCGCAACTATGGTTTTTTACTTTTTTATAAACAATTGAAAAAAGAAAATTGCTTTTTTTTTCTTTGCATGTTTATAAAATGAAAAATAATAAACTAATCTCAATGGTGTCAACAGGTGAATTGTAAAGCATGGAAATACCAATGAAATGAGCCCAGGATCGATCCGATAAGATCTTTAGTAACAGAGAAAAACAAAATATACTGGAAAATTTAGCGGTTTTCTTTATATTATTATAACTCCATCAATATCTAAGTTTTATAACTGGGCTTTTGGGAATTGATAGTAATTGATATTTACCTTATGCATGACTAAACCAGGGGCTATCGGTTTATCAGTTTTTGAATAATTGCTATCTGAAGTTTTTAGTCCACTATTCTTGCAGTGTGTCTCCATGCGACATGGATCGTCAAATATCAATTCAGAAAAAAGATGTTGAAAGTAGAGGTATCATTCTACAACGCCTCTATTTCCATTTTTCATTAAATGTCTGTGAAATATACGAAAAATGTTAGCAAAAATGAAAAAATTTGGTGAGCGGATGAATGTGTTCGAGTAGTGGGGGGAACAGGCTTGTTGAGGAGAACTGCTCACAATAATTATTATCTATAGTAACTGTCACTCTGACAGATGGTGAAAGAATTTAATCGTTAAAAAAACTTCTATACAGAGTGATTTGTTCGATTTTATTATATCAAATGAGAATTGTTTGATTATTATCATATTTATATTTAAATGGTTTCTCGGAAACGTTTTTGCTTTAATTTGTGGTTTTTGGGTTTACGGAATATTAAGGAGAGCGGTCATTAAAAAAATTCTTACTTGTGAGGATTTTAAATATTAAAACAATCTATGTATGTGCCTCTACTATATATTACTATAGGCTTCCCCTCAACAACCGTGTTTCCCCCACTCCTTGGATACATTCATACGCTCGCCCATTTTTTGTCATGTTTGCTAACATTTTTCAGATATTTCACAGACATTTAGTGAAAAATGAGAATAGAGGCTTTGTAGAATGACACATCTACTTTCAACAACTTTTTTCAAAATTGAAATTTGATTATCTATGACGCATGGGGGCACAATGCAAAAATAGTGAACAGAAAATTGTATATCACAATTGTTCAAAAACTAATAAACCGGTAGCGCCTGGTTTTGGCATAGATAAAATAGATGTACTTTACTATCAGTTCCTACAAGCTCAGTTCTACAGCTTCTAAAGTGACGAAGATACGATTTAAAAAAAATGCTACATTTTTCAGTATTTTTTGTTTTTCCCTGTTACTGACACCACTGAGATTAGTTTATTATTTTTGATTTTATAAACATGATAAGAAAAAAAAAACGTAATTTTCTTGCTTCAATTGTTTATAACAAAGTAAAAAACCATAGTTGCGAGTGGAAAACATAGCAAAATATCGCTGGGAATCTTTGTTAATGTGACAGCACAGTCGATATCCTGATAGTATTTTTTACACATTATCAGTTAATTTTTGCTCTATTGATTAGTCTAATAAAAATTGAAGTTTGATGGAGAACTGTCTAAAACTAGCGTTGGTAACTTCTATAGTAACAAAACAATAACAATTCAATTTTATTTATAGATTTATATAACATTTTCAATATTTGCAGCAATAATGTTTTTGCCTCAATCGCAAAAATAAGTAAAACGTGGGATACTAGAACTCAATGTTTGCCAAATCACATAAATATTGTTGTAAGCAACATTTATATGAGATTTATATAAAATCTTTTAAATAGTGCATAATTTTATATCGCTTGTAATATTTCAGGGGTATTTATAAAACATTTGGCACTAATAGAACGATTTTGAATACGAATTTATTTCACCTTTTTTTCATTCACTTTGTTTTCTTTTAAATGACTGAAGGCTTCGCCTTCTTTGTTTAGAATTCTTATAAAATGCACAACTAGTCATGAACTAGGCGCAAAATGATGTTTTTAGACTTAGCCAATGGAGAGTTTTTGCAGGTTATTCTCCTGGAACATATGAATTCTTGATAAATAATTCCTTGAGCATATAGTTGCCATAGCTTTCAGTAGGCTTCCAAAAACATCAGAAGTTAGTGAGCCATTTAAACCCTAAAGAGGTGTCATAATTTTTAGGTGCCAGCAAACATGGCGTCGGTCTCCAGTAGCAAACCCAACTTCTTATCATGTCAAGTGTATAAGTTAGAAACACATATAGGAATGTATAGTCATTATAGAGATGAGGGTACTGCCTTTAAAGTAGTTTTACTGAAGGCAATAAATAGTTGCTACTTTGGAGCGCTATGTTAACATCACTAGATATTAAATATTCAGAGAAATTTTTGCACTGGAAACTGGAGGTTTCATTGTTGTAATTTCAAAACTAGTTCATTTTAATAATACAAAAAAATATATATTTTTAAAAATTTTAGAGCGTGTAATTTCTGAGATAAAGGGGAAATAAGTCGATATTTAATATTTTTGTTAATATCTTTTAAACAAATGATTTTTAAAATATCAAAATGATATTTGTATTTCTCATAATGAACCCTTTTATTTGATATGGTACATGACATTATATTACATATAATTCTATAATTTGCCCCCCAAAATTAATATTGGGGTTTTCTACTAATTTTACTTATAAAGTCCAAGTGGGGCCCTGTACCCCTAATTATTTTTAAAGCTTTGGGTATTATGGTTTCGGCATTAAAGGGGGAAATGAGATTTTTTTATATTTTTGTTAGTATCTTGTAAAGAATTAATTTTAAAAATATAAAAAAAAAATATTTGTATTCGTCATAACGAGCCCTTTCTTTTCATGTATTGAATGGTGCTTTTTAAAAAAGTTATTTTTTTATTTTCCGTTTAACTCTATAATTTGCCCCCCAAACTTAATATTAAGGGTATCTCCTTATTTTTTTTGTTAAGTTCAAGTAAGGGCATGTAAGCCTATTATTTAGATGTTAGGTCTTGCAGAACGAATGTAAAAGTGAGGAATGAGTAATTTTTTATATTTTTGTTAATATCTTCTAAACAATTTATTTTAAAATATGAAAACATTGCAATTGTATTTTTTTATTTTCCGTTTAATTCTATAATTTGACCCCCAAAATTGATATTAGGGATTTCTTCGTATTTTTTCTGTTATGTTCAAGTGAGGCCATATATGCCTATTTTTTTAAATTTGAGGTCTTATAGTTTCGGAAATAAAGGAGGGAATTGGTACATTTATTATATTTTTGTTTATATTTTTTTAAATATTTATTAAAAAAATGTATTAGTATTCGTCATACTGAGCCCTTTGATTTGATATATTGCATAATTAGTTTAATTTTACATTTTTCATTTAATTCTGTATTTTGTCCCCAAAAATAAATAATTGGGGTTTACCTTATTTTTTCGGTAAAATTCATGTAATGCCCTATTTTTTTCAAAATTTTACATTGGATAAATTTTCTTATATTTTTTAAATAATTAATTTAAAAAATATGAAAAAAAAATCTTAATGAACCCTTTAATTTGATATATTGCATGATACGTTAGAAACACTTTTAATTTTATATTTTCTATTTAATTCTGTAATTTGCTCTCCGAAATTATTAGAAGAGATTTTTCCTTCGTTTTTTCGGTAAAATTCAGCTGTGGCCCTATTTCTCTATTTTTTTTTTCAAAATTTTACGTCATAGTTTCGGAGAGAAAGGGGGGGATGGGTAATTTTTTGTATATTTTTGTTAATATATTGTAAATTAATTATTTTTAAAATACGAAATAAATATATTCGTGTCCATTAGAATGAGCGCTTTCCTTTGATGTATTACATGGTGCGTTTGAAAAATTTTAAATTTTAATTTTTTTATTTAATTTTAGAATTCGTCCCCCAACACCAAAACTAAGGGTTTTTCCTTTATTTTCTGTAAACTTCGGGCACCGTTCTATATTCCCTATTTTTTTTTCCAAAATTTTACGGTAAGTAGTTTTGGAGATAAGGGGGGAACGGTCGATTTTTTATCTCCAGAAGTATCCCTAAAATCTTTTTTTTTTCATTTCCAAAATATACACCGTTACCAAATTTCAACCTTTTCCATCCAGTAGGAAAAAATCCTGTGATGTTAAAGATGTAGAAATCCGGAGTATAAGGGTATCCGTATATTGTATATACGGAACCCCAGAAATTGTGTTCATACATTAGCTACAATACTACTTACTTACCGGCTTTCAAACATATAATTCACTATTTAAGTTAGAATATTATATATAAACATTTAGGAGTTTACAGTATTATATTTTGAAAGGCCAATAGTAAAAAGAACGTTAAAAAACCATTACTCAAATGTCTCACTAGATAACAGAGCTAATAAAACGACACAAATTTATTCTAATGGTGTTTTGATTGATAAGCTAAAGCTTATAGACATGAATGGAAACGACCTATAGTTAAGCGCATTTTTCAGTAGCCCATGAACTTTGAACCAAACAAAATTTGACTTGAACAAAAACACACCAAATTACTTAACGCACCTATTTAAAGCACACGCACACGACCTACATAAATATCTTTATTTATTAATAGCGTTAGCGCTTATTCTTGTTTCTATAGTTATAAACAAATTCGGCTCGATTTTGATGGGTGTTGAAGTCTACTTTTAATGAATGACAAGAGTAAATAAAGATATCGATAGCAACAAACATAATATCGAATTTTGTTCTTTCTTACACACAAACAGCTAACCAGGAAATTCATAATAATCATAAAGTAATAAATTTAATAATTTGAAATGAGGATTAATTACTTAGACTTATTGCATCAACGAAATATTTGGTTGAAGGTTTATTTGTTGTTTGTTTAAATAACAAGAAAATAAATTTTGGCCCATTTATACAGTTTTAATCAATTAAAAATATTGTAACCTGATAGAGCACCCGAATTAGATCACAAAATACATGAAGTAAACATAATTTTAAACAAGAGTTTTGGCGGTGTGAAAATTTTGTTTAGGCTAAGTGTAAAGTCTTTGCATCTTTTTACCAACGGCTATTTTGATGGGGAATTTTGTTTACAAATAATTCAGTATGTGAAAATTAATTTTGTTGTGATTAATATCGTTCACAAAATTGAAATTCTCGCTTATAGTATTAAAAATTAGAGTAATTAAAAAAATTAAAACAAATTATATATTATAAATAGAAGGCCATAGATGGGCACTAATGCTAGCCAAACACCTAACGATACACTTGCGCAAATTTATATTTGTGCACGTTTACAGTTACGTATGTTGTAACAATTTGTACATATTTGTAAGGCTTTTACAAATTTTGTATTGCCCAAGTTTACTTGAACGTGTGGAGCTTCACATTTGATCAATACAGCAGTAACTTATATTACTTGACCTTTTTTCTCAATAATAGCACCCAACGTCTGAACAGAAATTGTTGTAGACATTTGTAGGGTTGCATTAAGTTTGAATTTTCAATTTCGAGACTTGCAAAAAATTACTTGAACTTCTGGGGCTACACGCTTCAGTACTATAATAGTAACCTACATTACTTTACACGTTTCTGGAATAATAACACCCAACCCCTGAGGAGATATTGTTGTGCATATTTGTGGGCTTTTACAAAGTTAGAATTTTCGATTAAGGGGCTTGCACAAATTTACTTGAATGTCTGGGAGTACACGCTTCACCACTACAATATGATGCGTAGCGACAGAGGCCAAAGAAGAGCTTTCCAAATATTTTTAATTTGGACGCTGGGCTCGCTATTTATATTTTCGTTCGAGAATACATATGCTGTCTCTATGAATTTTCTTTTGTACCAGTGCTCTTCCTTGTGAATTGCTCTAGCCTGGTCCCAGTTGATATTATGGTATTCGGTCCATGCGTGATTAGCTTGCCCAGACTTCGTTACCTCTGCCCCTTGAGTAGCTGTGCGGTGTTCCTTAATCCTGGTGTCCAGCGGTCGCTTTGTCTCTCCAATGTAAATATTGCCACATTCACACGGTATGCTGTATATACAGTAATTTGGTATTGCTGGTACGTCAGGCCTCGTTCTTGTTATCATGCTCCTCAAGGTGTCGTTGCTTTTGAAGATAATTCTGATTCCACAGCTGTGTGCAATTCTTCTAAGTTTCTCTGACAGGCCTTTAGTATATAGTAATAGTAGAGTTGCTACCGTGGTGTCCTCTTCTTGCCTAGTTGGTTTGTCCAGCTCTTCAAACGCCTTGGTAATGATCGTTTCCGGATATCCATTCGCCAAAAGGTCTTCTCTAAGTTTCACTTGTTCTTCTTTGAAGGCTTCTGGTGTACTGCAGATACTTTTGGCTCTATGGATTAGTGTTTTGATGATGCCAGTTTTCGTTGCTGATGGGTGGTTGGAATTGTAGTGAAGATATAATCCTGTATGCGTAGCCTTCCTGTAGACTGTTGTTTGGATTCCGTCCTAGTCCTTTGACACTTTACGTCAAGGAATGGTAGGCACCCACTCTCTTCCATCTCCATTGTGAATCTAATGGATGGTTGGGATTGGTTCAGGTGCTCCAGGAAGGCCTGTAGTTCTGTCTCTCCATGTTGCCAAATAATAAAGGTGTCATCGACATACCTCAACCATAGCTTAGGCTGCTTCTCGAAACTCCTCAGTCCATTTTCTTCGAACCATTCCATGTAGATGTTGGCGATGGTTGGTGATAAAGGGGAACCCATAGGCAATCCATCTTTTTGCATGAAGAACCGGTCCTTCTCCTGAAAGTAACAGTTCATGAGGCAAGAATGGACTTGCTTGAATGTTGCAAAATAACTTTCCTGCTGTTAGTCACCTTACATTAGTAAAAGTAAGCCAGTCTTCTTATTTTTCCTCCGTTTTTCTTTTGCCTTTTTACTACTGATTCTCATGTTTATTACTTAGTTTTCGTCTTCTCTATAGTTTGTCTTTTTCGTTCATTTTGGTCATGCCTTTAATTTTATGTAATCATTTTCCCATATTCTATCTATCTCTCTCTCATTCTCCCTGTCTCTTTCTTTATTGGTTTTCGTATATCTGTCATTATTTTCCGATCTTTGACCTTCAAGTAGCATTTTAGATTAATGGGGCTTGATTTTTAAATTTTATATCCGATTTTTTGAAAGATCTAAAATATACGTTTAATTTTTTGAGATTTTTTATACAGTCCTCAAATAATCCCGCAGCCGTACAATTTGTTTGCATTCAATACAAGATCTTTACATTAAAAAATAAAACAGTATGAGTGAGTCATTCGTCTAGTTAGAAAACTAGGTCAAATTGTGTAACAGATTATCTTTCCATATTATAATTCTTACAAACTTAGTTTGCTTCTTGTTTTCCGATTATTACAAATAATTAGAATCGTATTGAATTGAAAATTAATAATTTATATTATTTTCAGGGCACGTCACGAGAGAATTTAGAGTCAAGGGTAAAGACGTAGAGTACGTCTATGATAATGCCAGCCAACTTGATCTGCGTTCTGTTGGCAACTTCTTTAGTTATCACGATTTTTCCTGATACGTAAGTATTTCTCACTAATTATTTGTATACACTATATCTGGTTAAGATAGATGACGACATGATCCCATATAAGTTTTCTATAACGTAAGACAACTTTTTTTTACAAATTCGAAAAAATAACACCTAAAATAGTAGATCGTAAACCTTAAAGTCATTCATAATATTTCTTCGCGAATATCCAAATTCCAATGTCAATAAATATTGTAATAGTATTAAGTATTAGAAAATAATTAACGACATATTTCTGGAACGATATATACAGGCTGTTTATAAGAGGAGATTATTAATATTAACCGATTTCAAAAAATAATAAAAAAGATTTAACAGTACACAATAATTACTTACTAATTACCAATTGTTCAAAGTTGAAATAGGTTTCAGATTTCAAAGAGTTTTTTGTATTGAGAGTTGCTTCGTGTATAGATGTTCAGTATGTAGCTAACTACATAAGTATTCATCGTGTAGTATTTTTATGAATTTGTGAAAGATGAATTAATTAATGCATTTGTATTTAAGGTTTAACCTATATTAGCAAACTTAAGCTTGGTTGGTGTTTTTATTAGGACCTTAGCTTCTCCGCTCTCCAAGCAATTCCCAGATGAAAATTTATTTGAGTGAGACTAATGTGTGTATCAAAATGTAGTGTTTCGATTCTTGGGTTAATTAAATATTTTAATTTGTCATCTTCAAATATGACTGTATGATATATGTTAACCCTATTGCCCTAAATTGTAAATACAAAAACAAAATTGAATGAAAATGTATCATTGTCAAACAACTAAAATGGTACTATTGGCATGTTAATACAGTTTTCAAGAAATCCTATATAATATTTTATAGTCAGTTACTAGATGCGAATTTATTGAATTCCAGGGTTTATTGTGGACGGTGGGTGTGCAAGCCTTGTCAGAACATTGAAGAATGTGAAGCTGATCCAGTCGGATTGTGCATGTGGGGAGAAACTAGAGACTCTTGTAACAGAAGAATATGCGCAAAGGTAGGCCAATTACAAAATTATTTTCCATCCCTTCTGTTTCAGTTTTTTAAATTGTGCATTTTTGTAATTTGCTTACTAAATCTGTAAATGTTAGCATCATGAGATTTTATTCATAATTTAACTTTTCACTTAACGTAATATTATGTGAATAAAATGTATTGTGGCTCTACATTGTATCACATTTCATCACATTCCTAATCGCAAGTTCTCTGCCCATCCAACGCCAGATTTTTGCCTTATTGCGTGAATAAAATAAAGGTAAAAAGTTATGATTATGAACTTGCAGTTGACATACTAAATGCCTTTAAGTTATATCATTCAATGTCAAGGAAGCATTAACAAATTCAGTCAGACCTTGTAGTTCAGAATAACATCCTGTTTTGTTCAGTTAATGTTCAATCTCAATTTCTCTGCTAATACATTATTTTCGGTTTGATATATATGTATATGGAAAATACAGAATCTGCCTATAAGATGAAGGTTGGTATAAGTAAATCCCAGGATATTGCATTCACAGACTTATTTTTATTTCGCAAAAAGTCAGGGGCTCTTAAGTTGATGTTAGGCGCAAAACATAGATTATTCAATTGCTATCTATCTACTGTAATTCCTTTGAAACATTTTAAAGGCTTAACATTGCAGTGGCGATAAAACATATTCTTGCATAACACCTTATCGATTTCCTTTGACTGTCAGGTAGGTAAGCGACTGATTGCAAGGCATTAATCATATGCTTCAACTACAAGGACCAAAGCTAGACGCCTGCCTGTTGTAACCCAGAGATTTTTCTTAGTATCTTAATTGTTTTAGGTAGTCGTGTATTTAGAAGTGTCAACAAAATCTGGGTTGTTTTTGGAGCTGGTTAAAGTCGCTGACACAAATGTTCGATCAATAAGACAACCAATTGTTTTCTGAATGATATTTGTGGCAGCATCTTCTAGTATATTTTGAAGGATTTCTTGGGAATAACACCACATTTGGGATTAAGAACTGTATATATTTACAAAATAATAAACTTTTCAAGTCCTCGTTGTAAATGGAATAATAAAAAATGCAAAATTAAGTTGAATGTTTGACAGTTTGCTATGACATAACTATTTTTTTAGATATACTGGATGTCGCAAAAAACTCCACTTGAAAGAGATTTCTTATTATGAATGATAAAATTTAGTTCAAATCATCCAAATACAGCAATTATTAAATTATATGAAACAACAAAGATCAACTGACATCATGAAATTCCATAAAAAAATAATTATAAAAATTGTTCATTAACCCTAAGAAATGTATTACTATAGAGTTAGACAGCTTTGAACAAATAACAATCTTTGGGAATTAATATCAAACTTCTATAAATTAGTGGAAATCAGGACAAGACACAACAATAACAACTTCACCATAAATACAGAAGGATTAAAAAGTATGCAAAACAGATAAAGTCAACCACCTTCAACATGTAATACCCTAAAATTAATTATATCGAAAAACAAAACCAAAAAACACTGTATTTACAATATTTCTGGCTAATTTAATACATTTTCTATATGAGATACATCATCTAGGTGTACGAACAAATGAGCAAAAACTACAAAATGAAATGGAAATTTGAAAATCCAAAAATTGTTGTTAACGATTGAAGTTGCTTCAAATAAAGACGATTGCATCTTCGACTTCAGTAGACTTGACTCGTGCCTGGTTATTTCCTTTCAAAAAACTGATATCGGGATAGTTAATAAGATTTTTCTTAGGTTTGTCCCTATGAATTTAATGGGATTACTGAAATAACAAAATTGTTTGATCGCATTTTTGGTGACTGCTCTTAAGAGAGCCACATTTCAATTCTTTCAAGTTCTTCCAACTTGAAAACATCTTGACTATTATATATGATTTTTGGATTTTTTGTGCTACTACATATGTTTTGAATATCATAGATATTCATTAGTTATGTTAATGTAAGGCTGTCAAACAATTTCAAATTTACATTGTATTATCATTCCATTAACAACGAGGTTCAAACATAGATTTCTAATCGTTTGGTATTTTTGTAAATATCGAGTTCTTAGTGTCAATAATTGTAGAATTATTTAAAAAAACATAAAAATAGGACTACCAATATCGAAAAATACATTAGGCCGCCGTCGTTTGGTCTTTGGTGATATTGAAAGAACAGTGACTCAACATCAGTTACATCAGTATTCAGCTCTTTCAACATTCCATCGTAAATCATCAATTGCTGCTCTTTTTCATCATGAGTTATTAGGACTTCGACCAATATTGACTCTTCAGGAAACAATTATCGGAATGATCAATGGTTATCATCGTTGAACATTATGATAAGCTCCTAGCAGTTGCTTTTGTTAGTGCTCCCGGAGTACTTCTTAATCTTCATCACTTCTTAAAACAGTTTTACCATTCATCGACCTGTGCTATATTCAATATTCCCTGCATACGGCTTGCAAATTCTGTAGAATTGCAAGTGGATTTTCACTAAATTTCACAACAAACAAACAAACAAATATTAATTTGTTCATCTTTTTTCACGTCACTCTTTTTTCTATAACACTAAGAAGGAAAACATATTCAGCGACGTGTAATGAAGGTTGACAAGGGTCTTTCCGATTTGAGTGCAAAAAATCTAGTAGTTCTATAGGGAATTTTTCGGAACTTTCAAAGCTCCAGAAGAAGCGCAGCTGATGATGGATATACATAGAACACATCGTTTTTAATTAAATCGGTCCAGATCGTGACAGTGTTGGTGAATTTTAAAAAATATTCCGTAAATAAATAAAAATGTAAGAGTAATATACTTAATATTCATTAAATTACTAATTACAGAATTACTTAAGTGCATCAAATAAATTGTTATAAAATTTCGGCCTAATTTCAAAAACTTCCTGGTGTCAAACATATTCGTTTTACAGGAAAACAAATTCATGCTATTCTAGCACAATGAAAGACACTAATTCTTACAGATTTTGCTCTAAAACAGGTTAACCGAGCAACAAATTAATAAAGACATTATTTCCTGAAAATAAAAGTATAAAACAAGGACGCTTCCGGCTGTCTATCTCTCTCTACGTGTACGATTACACCGGTTTTCAACAATAGATAGAGTGATTCGAGCGGACCGTTTCTACGTCGTGTTTAATATTGCTTTGTTTGTTCAATCAACACGTCGCTGCTATATTCGCTCGATCACCATTACATGAGAGAGAATGGGGCATCAGTTGCATTCAGTATCGACATAAACACGGTATGGCCGTGCCAATACATTTTATTTATTATTATTTAATATTATACCAATTATTCTACCCCCTGCGAAGTGGGTGAGGTCCAGCTAATATTACATAAATGTTATCGGGACATGACTGCTTCACACAGTACCTCAATAGGTATAGGTTGGTGGAGAGGAATGTGTGTGTGTCTTGCGGTGGGGTGGATACATCTTACCACACATTCTTCACGTGTGAGAGGTGAGGGTGGTATCGGGAATTCTCGGATATACTACAGAGGTGAAGACCGTTGTGGAAGTACAAGTAGTTGGAGACTGATCAATGATTTTGTTGGTGGTCATGGAGAAAAAATGGTCCTGGACACTTTCACAGATTATGAAGGTGTTTTAATGAGTAGGTGCTTGTCTCCTTGACAAGCGAGTGTCTTACACAGCAACACGCAATGGGAAACCAGCAGTTTAAAAATGGATTTCACCTACACCATATTTCAGTGAGAGAAAGGATGAGTTCGACCTTGGTCGAGAATTTGTGTTATACATTGTACTAACGTTTTATTTCGTATAGCCTGAATATTTCATATTTTATCTTTTTGTGTTCTCGTTTATAGCCTCTGGTAGCCTGTTTCAATCAGGTGGCATTTAGCACTCGATGTTTACAGCCATTTCTAGCTATTCTATGGTTAGAGAATTTCAAACCACTTGGAGTTTGTTCATGCTTTTTGTTTCTGCGAGGAATATTTAACATTTAAAACTGGAAGGTTGTGTGGGATACACAATTTGATATTTGAGTGTAGAAATCATTTAGGTTAGAGTCACGGCCCTTTTTCTATTTTGGGATGTGGGAAAGACTCGAACTTACCTGAGCAGGATTGCTTCCTCTATTTGAATCATAGTGGAGTGTTTATTCCATACAATCATCTTAAATTTAAATACAAGAGAAAATAGAAGTAATCTACATACTTATTGATGATTGATAGCTGCACACTATGAAATAGCCGTTTGCGATCTCAAGTTATTGGTGTGGTTTGACTTTTAAAAAATGTAACATAGAATGCCTGAATCTCAATAAGATAGACACCCCATAAGCTTTTTTTTAACTTTGAGCTTTTGAAATTAGGCCGACGAAAATTTACTTGTTTGACATGTTAACATATATTTCTTTTTTAACTTTCAGGGCCCTGGCGAAAGGTGCGGCGGTACTCTAAACATATTCGGCGAGTGCGGCGAAGGTCTTATGTGCAAGGACGAAAGATGCCATGGCTGTGTTATATCTCTTTTAGACTGCTACCCTTGAAGTTAATCCTAATGTGATATTAAAGTTTAAGTTAGTAGTCAGTATTAAAATACACACGGTCCAAAGAACATTACTGTTTATGATTTTTTTGTGAAAATATTTTGAGAAACCTTTTTTGCGTACCTATATTGTATTTATTTATATTTTAAGGCTCGACTGTACCATTCGCTATGGATCTCTATTTAAATGACTTGAAATATAGTAATGAATATTCATGGCATAATGTTTTATTATTCATTATAACCCTTACAAAGTATTCATCACATCAAATATGACAAAAATTGTAACCAGGGTTTAAGTTCTACTCAACATTAAAATAATTTTCATGAAAAACTCTGTTCCGTAATGGCTAAAGAAAGAACAAGACCAAGACTTTGAAGATGTTGGTATGGGCCTTACAAAAACTTTTTTGAATCTTAGTCTTGGCATTTTACGCTTAGTCTTGGTCTTGATATTGGTTATTAATGTCTTAATACCTTCTTACCTATTTCGTTTTTTTTTACAGGGTGGCTTAATCTAAACTGAACACTGCTACTGTGGAATTCTGTTTGTGTAAAGAATTTATAAATTTTGTAGTTTTTAGTTTGCTTAAAAGTAAATATTTTTTTTAAACGAAAATGAAAATTCACGTAAAGTTGAATCTCCTTTTAATACAAGTGTTGAAGCTCATCGCTAGTGGTGGGGTTGAAGTGACATACCCGACAATTTTGTACAAAAAATTTCTTGGATATAAAATTATATATATTTTTTCTTCATCTAGAAATACATCAATTTTTCAAAATTAAGGTGCCTTGAAAAGAAATTTTGATTACATTTAACCTCCAGCCAAAATTTTAGGAGCATTTTTTTTAAATGCACTAGATATGATTGACACATCCTATATACCTCACATATTTGAAGAAGTTAAAATGAAACCATAAGTTACAACAGTCAATTCTAAAAAAAAAATTAACAAAAAAATGATTTACTTTTATTTTTCGTTAGTAATTTTTTTTATTTGTTGATAGAAAGTCATAGTATATCAACTCCACTTTAAAAATTTTCCATTATATGAAGTTTCAAACTATACATAAACCGTATTTTATTAATCACGATCGAAATAAATTTATTAAAATATAAAAATTTAATAAAATTGCCATTGCTCTTAGTTCAATTTTAGACTTAACCATCTTTTCTTACAATTGGTGATACCCTGGGAAAGAGCCTTTCGTCTGGAACTTATCTGGCGCCTGGCGGGTATAAAAAAATATTTTACGTAGTTAGACAACTGGAGCAAATATTCTGTCTACCATTTAAAAATGTCTTCATATTCCTTGCCTTAAATATTTATGGCTACTAGTAATCCCACAATTGGCATCGCTCAATCTGGTCCCCGTGCATATTATATTGCTATTTTATTGCCCCAAAATAAAATTTATTGCTGTAGCATTTTTATAGAAACAGTGTCTGACATTTTGAATTTTTGGATTACTCAAAAAAAATTACGAAAGTGTTTTCATGAAGTTCATATTTTTGACATATATGAGGTTTTATTATAACAATTAAATTAATTAATTCCGGGTAAATAAACGTATATTGCTCAAAAAATGGAAGTTTTAAGTGCTGCCTTGACTCACATGCGTCCGTCAAATCTGTTAGAGTCTCTTAGAACAAATTTTATAAATACTGTTTTTTAGGTAGCCCCATAACAAGAAGGCACACATAAACTAAATAATAATGTATTTGAGTTGCTACTTGTATTGAAGGACACAAAGTAAATAGTAAATTGCCAATAACTTATGAAAATATTTGTTAGATTAAGGTGGTGAATTTAACATAAAAAGAAATGATTGTTTTAAAGAGATCTATATAAATCGGGAACCAATCAGTCAGTGGGTTGTCAGTGAATTTCAGGGATGTTCCTAAAATTGACCGATCTAATTCGTACCAAACGTTGAAGTATTGTTAGAGCTTGAGGAAAAGCCACACTCTTCAACTAGTCAGCTAGCTTCAAACCATGATGTAAGTAAAGATTCCATACATCGCACTTTGAAGAAGGAAATACAATATCCTTGTAAATCCATTTTGGTGCAAACAAGATGTCTTCCACAGACGTGTTGAATTTTGTGACTACATTGTAGCACTAACCCATACTTATGTTAAAAACAATATTTTCCTGACGAAGTCACATTTCATGTAAATGAAACAGTGAACAGACTTAATTGTCGCTACTGGCCTATAGTAATCCAAACAAAGATGGTAATACTTACGTAAAGACGACATAAAGTAAAGGTTTAGACGGGCATTTGTGTATTGATCACATCCTTTCTTTATCGAGGGCAGCCAGTATCTATAGTTACTGGAAGAACAAATAATTACATATTGTTTGGTTCTTTTCCTCAAAATAGTAATCTATAATGGGAAAACTGAGGAATCTTTGGTATGTCATAGACTCATTAACACAAAATTTTGTACCAAGGAGTAAACCAAATGTTGAAATGTTCGTTGAGCGATAAAAGAAAGGTTTGTTGTTAGAGTACAAAACTTTGTGTTTATACGTCAATAATAATATTTACAGTAGGATGAGGCACCACCTCATTATCAATTAAACTTACGAATGAATCTTGATGAAATGTTTCCGAACCGTTGGATTAACCAAAGAAGACCTTTTTTGGGGCAAGCTAAAAATATATTTACAGAAACTGTCCTAAATTCCTGACAGAATTGGAACAACTAATACGAGCCGAAACAGCACAGATATCTCCCCAATATTTTAACATGTTAAGTAACATTGACCATTTGGGCCAAAAGACTACTTTGTAACGTGTGCGTTTAAATGTATAGGGGATTTATAAAGCATGACCCTTTGGCGTTGGTCCGAACATTTTTTTTGGGATAACAAAATAATAATTTTTGATAAAAAATATACATTATATTTGAAATACAAAACACAATATTATGCTATTACAAATAAAATTTATATAAACTCAAATTTGTTGAATTAATTCTGATTGATGGGTAATAAAAAACATTTCAAACAATAAAATTTTTCACAAGCACTACATTTGTAGCGAGTTTGTGAGGATTCAGTTTGGGCAATGTCCACTCATGACTGTTTTTTAGTCTGTCATAGCAAGCCGAACATCTCCTTTTCTTATTATCAAATCGATACAAGTGGCCAAAAACGTTAATTCATAAAAATGGGCTCCGTTTGAATACAAGAAGTTTTTTATGAAAAAAAAATATATACATAAATTATATAAAAACAGTTAAAAAGAACATTTTTCATACATTTTTACTAAGTTTACACAGTGGCCACAGGGATAATTTTTTTAACATGGTCTTTTGCGGCTAATTGAGACCGTGTCTTGCTGTTGCTGTTGTTGTCTTATGCTACTGCATTATTTTTAAGCTTAAATATTAATTTACTTTAAATTTATTTGTTGTGATAAAAACTCTAATTTCGCAGAAAGTATCAACTCTATGATCTTATCTTACAACCTTATATTACTTTCAAGGATCTTACTATGAGTAATCCAAAAAGCCAAAAATATAGAGGGTGTTTTATTTAAAAGAAAAATAATGACAATGTTATATCTCAAAATAAGATCATCACAAAATTCTTGCACTAGCTCAAACGTGCACATGATTTCGCTAAGCAGCCTTTGACCTTGGGCCACAAAATGTCAAAAATTCCAAGGTTCCGCTGTTGGTGGGTAAGTCGAGTAATGTTTTTATGGCCAGATTTCATTGTCCGATGAATTTTGTGTTAATTCAATCCTGCAATCCAATATTTAATTTAAAAAGTGCAAAGCATGTTTTGACATTTTACATGCCATTGTAAAATAGATAGAAAATGGTTACGTGTATAATTGTTTCTTTTATTTCCAGGGACCAAGGCAAAAATGTGGTGGAGTTTTGAACTACCTCGGACATTGTGGTGAAGGCCTAATGTGCGTGGAAAACAAATGTTTAGGATGTCACGTTGAGACCTTTACATGTTAGTTAGGTTTTTTGTGATATTACTGTATAAGTTACTAATAAAATATGAAGTAATTAAGCTTAAAACATATCTCCTAACTTAAGTTTTGAATTGAAAAATGTATTATAATCCCTGAGTTCACACATACCGTTTATTTAAAAATACTTGGCATAAATGGCTTTATATTAAAGGCAATTATACAAATTAATTACAATGTGTTTTATTTATGGCCTGGGACTACGGTTTATATGCGGTCAGGTACAAGTTTCTATATATATATATATATATATATATATATATATATATATAAATAGGCAAAGACAAAATGATTAGGAACCATTCTCTCCTCTGTCTCTCAACCGATTTTCTTCATTTTTGTTTTGTTTAGTAGCTACTGACGACCATCAGTGCAGAATGCTAATATTAATTTATAACATTGGTTCATTCATTAAATAAAATATAATAAAAATTCATTATTTACGTCTATACTGTCATGCCAAACAACTGATAGTGCCGCCGCTGCCAGACCGTCAAAACTCAAAACATTGAGTAATTATATATAGAGGGACCGATCGTTAGATGCTTTTATATACTTAGAGCATGTACTTCTTGAAGTGACATGCAAGAGTTATTATTGTTTGGTGGTAAAATAGTCAATGTAGTAGATCAGTATTGACTTTTCGGGCGCGTTGCAGTAATTTTCATATTAAATATTCTGTTTTTAATGTGAATTTAATTATTTGATTAATATTTTATTATTATCACAACCTACCCGAAGGTATTGTGTAAAAAATTGTCAGACAGCGGACAATAGAGAATGTATTAAATATTTAAGTTCTCCTAGAATTGTTGGTCCTCTCTTTCTTTCTTTAATATTCCTGAACTTGATTGAAACCGCAAATGACGAAAACTTTTAGATTGCAAAGAACAATCTTCCAACTATTATATCGACTATTTTGCCAGGAGCGGTTCCAGCCAAAAATTTGGGGGGGTCAATCATTTGTCAAGACTATTTCGAATACCGATATTTGATTACATTTTTATTTTCTTTTTATTTCAATAGATTTGTCAATATGAGTGAACAATTTTGGTCATTATATCCACTTTTCCGATTTCTCCACAATTCTGTTTCTTATAAAAATATACATTTACAATTTCTTGTAATAGGGTCGAATTTCGACCACTGGGCCACCACTAGTATTTATAATTCCACTAGGATGAAATGGGACTAGAACTAGCCAGCTCATAATTGACTCATTATCGGAGCATTGACTACATCCACTGAACTACCCGCCTTTTATTGTCTTATTTATTATTATTGTTAATATAAAAATGAAACTACTCTTAATATATACGCTATTTACCATCATTAGATAAAGTAAAATAGATGAAACAATGCTGGAAAAACAAAATTAGAGTTTTTCCAATATAACTTACCTAACAACTATTCTTCAGTTAACAAATGTATTTATATTATTAGAAAAAATATTTATTTCTTTTGCAAGAATAACTTCGATAAATATAATTGAAATGTTGAAAATGATGAAGAAAAACACAATATAACATAATACCGTCTCATACAAAAAATATGAAACATTCACAGTTGTTAATACCTACACACATAATAGTAAATGGAAATAATATCACGTGCTTAATATGTTCAAATTAATTATTTACCTATCTAGAATATTCGCTTTCCAAAGACCTATCATCATTCATTAATTAATTAAATATTTCGTAATTCCCGAAGGCTTCACAAGATCCACTTCAGAGAGTGAGGCTATTACTACTTATCTAGGCATATTCCCAAAAATTAAGTGTGACAGGAATCAAATATCGATAATAAAAGTGGCTATTTAATATTTACATTATAAGCACTTGTTATTGTTAGCGTTTATTGTCGTTTGTATTGTAACACAAACGTGGTAATAATGAATTACCCTAATAAATTTAAAGATAACAACATACTTCGATTTGCAGACGGCAGCTTTTTATCGGAGACATTTTGAGACTAGGCTTATATAAATATTATACTAGAAATTTACATAAAGGGCGCTAGGCAGTTTGAATACTTTTAAATCTGCTATTTCGAATATGAAATAATGTGGTATGGTGTTTATCGGCTAACTATATAAAAAGTTGCACTTTAGTAAAATTTTTAGAAAATATTAGACATATTGGACATAGATACAGATGGTTTTCAAGAGCAACAACACCTTGAGGAGCATGATTACAAAAACGAAGCCGGATAATTCTGTACTACCAAAGAACTATATATACAGCATACCCTGTGAATGTTGCAATCTCTAGATTGGGAAGACTAAGCGACCACTGGACACCAGGGATAAGGAACACCACACAGCCACTCAAAGGGGAGAGTTAACAAAGTCTGGATTAGTCGAGCACCATAACATCAACCGGGACGAGGCAAGAGTAGTTCGCAAGGAGGATCACTGGTATAAGAGAAAATTCTTCGAGACGGCATACATAATCTCTAATGAGAATATAATCAGCGAGTCCAGCGTCCAAATTAAAAACGTTTGGAGACCTCTTCTCAAGCCACTACCTCAGGCATCACCGGCAATCAAATCCCCGATTTCATACTTCAGGGGGGCGATCCTGTACTAAATTTACCCAAATATAATTTGAAACTCAGAATTCTTGGCCTATTACATTAAAAATGGTCGTTATGAGGTTTTTATACAACCCATAAAAGTGACCTTCTTCTAGGCACTTCGAGTTTAAATTACCTCGTTTTAATATTAAATTTATTAACTTTCAGGCTCTCGGAAGGGGCGATCGCGAATATTGTTCGATTTATGAACGTTGTGCAGCACTTTATCATAACACTATATTTTAGGAAATAATAAATACTGTATGTTTCGAACCTTTTTCTTAAATTTTCCTCAAATAACAGGAAAAAGAGTTTTTCAAATCGAATTGGTACTTCCTACAATCAGCGCATTCTAATAAAAGTTTTACATTAAATATACAACTTATACACTTAACACAAATATCAAAATACTTGATGGCTGATGTCTAAGGATAAGATGTGAGACTAATTCAACCGCAAACTGTGATTAGTAGTGACCTAGTTCAATTACTTGTCACCTGCAACGGCGTCGACATCTTCAGCATCACGGACCTGGGGCAGTAGAATTCTTTAGAAAAACAGTAACTGTCTAGCGGTAGAGTACTACTTGTATTTAAATAGAGATGACTTTGGTTTCACGTGTCGGTGTGTGGAATACCAAATTCTATTGAATCCCTGTTGAATGGTAGTAGGATGTTTTAGATAGCACATCGATGATCTGGTAATATACAGAATCATCAGCTGAAATTAATGCATGTACTGCGACAGGTTTTTCAGGTTGTAACAACCGGTAATTTTATTTGTGTTGAGGTGAACCTACGCTAGGCTGTAACGATATGTGCAGCATCACAACATCAGTATAAAATATAAACTCCTAATGATAACAAAGAGGCACTATGATATTTAGAAGCTCCGTGTGTGTCCCGAATTTATTGGGTAGGTTTACAAAGAGTACTTAAGTGGTATTTTTTAAATTGATTAAAACATCTTTTAGATGACATAGTTTACATATCCCGGATGCTTAATCAACGAGACTCTTAACTAAAACGAGGTAAAGGTCTGTAAATGTGGATTTTCGATGTACGTTTTGGTCAGGAGATCGTTATTATTCAGAAGGAAACGTCTAGAAAAGCTAGATGTCTACAATTGTCTCTTTCCATCATGTATGATGAATTTTCAATGACTCGTTATAATTATTTTGTCTATTCATTGGGGATAAGTATTGTATATGGAGAACAAAGTGTAGTAAGGCAATTGAAAATTTGATGAACTACGTCGAAACGTTTCAACCAGCATTTATGATGCTTTTTGTTTCACCGAATCTTGGCTTACACCACAGCACTTTGATTCAGAACTTGGATTTGAAAATTTCAGGGTTTTCGCCAAGATAAACAAGAGTTACCTGGGAATTCTTTGAGTCGTGGAGGTTTAGTTCTTATAGCCGTGCGGAAAAATATCAACTCATCATTAGTGCAGTGCGAACTAACTTCCTGTAATCAAATTTTTGTTTTGCTGAAAGAGCGTAGAATGGTGATTATATTGGGTGTATGTTACATCAATCCGCGCTCAGACTACAGCCTTTATGAGGACCATTGTAGATATGTGGAGTTTATTTTGTCTTGTTATCCTGATGCTAAGTTAGTTTTATGTGGAGATTATAACATTCCCGATGTTACTTGGAATAACGGTAATTATGGAGTAACTATAGATAATGGAAATAACTATCCGGCCACTGTATTGGCAAACTGCTTTGGATTTCATAGACTTTTTCAAAATAATTATGTGTTAAATGCAAGAGGTAGAACTCTAGACTTAGTGTTTACTAATGATTTTAGTTTATGCACATACAATTCGGACGATTATATACTTCCATCCTCCATTAACCATACATCTATTGATATTCCACTGTCTTTTAATTGTGATAGCAATAGTTTAATTTATGAAGATTTTTATTACGACTTTAAACAAGCGGATTATTTCGCTATCAACAACTTTCTTGGTAGCTGTAATTGGCAACCGTTGTCCGACTGGGATATTGAATCAGCTGTGGCTTATTTTTATGATCAATTGTATTCGGCTATTAATTTACACGTGCCTGTTAAACGATTTAAGTCTTTCCCTTATCCTGCTTGGTTTTCTGGTCTGCTGCGTCATCTGGTAGCTGAAAAGAAGGCAGCGCATAAAAAGTTTAAGTCAACTAATAGTTATGATGATTATTTGGTTTTTTCGCATATCAGAGGCATTTGTAAAGATGTCACTAATAATTGTTACAGATTGTACATTAATAATATTGAAAATAATTTAAATAAACAATCCAAGAAGTTTTTGGGGGTATATTAATGGCATGAAAAAGTCTTTTAATCTTCCGAAATCCATGTTTTATAAGGATGAAATTAGCAACGGGGCTGAGGAAACTGCAGGTCTTATTGCTACCTACTTTTCAACGGTTTATAAATTGGATAAGAACATTAATGTGCCTCATTTTCATTATGAAAACTCTGTTAACTTTTTTTGTGTAACTATTCCAGACATCATTGGCAGAATTAATGAACTTCGGATAAAGCTCTCGTGTGGCCCTAATGGTATTCCATCGCATTTTTTAATAAACTGTGTCTACACTCTAGTGCTTCCTCTGAAAACAATTTTTAACTTGTCACTATCATCTGGAAAGTTTCCCAGTTTTTGGAAACATAGCTACCTGAGGCCAATCCACAAAGGTGGATCTAAAGAAAATATTGAGAATTACCGAGTTGTATGCTTGTAATCGGAGATCCCGAAATTATTGGACTACTTTTTTTCTCAATTCTTATCATGGCAATTTAAACACATTTTTGTTAACGAACAGCATGGATTATTCCGGGTAGATCTACTTTAACCAATTTAGCCGTCTACGAGTCATTTTTAGTAAAAACTTTGGAGAATAGACTACAAGTTGACTCTGTTTATATGGATTTCGCTAAAGCGTATGATAGAGTTAACCATCAAATACTGTTGGCCAAACTTCAAACTCTAGGACTTTATGGGCCACTTTTAGAGTGGACAAAGAGTTATCTCTCAGATCGATACCATTATGTTAAAGTGGAGGGTATTATTTCCAGGATTATAAGTGTGTCTTCAGGAGTTCCACAGGGCTCTCACGCGGGACCATTTCTTTTTAATTTATTTATTAATGACATTGGCAATATTATTAATCATTGTAATATCTTAATGTATGCTGACGATTTCAAACTGTTTAAAGCAATTGCAACTTGTTTTATTATTACTTTTGCAAAAATTTCACAACCTATCATCATTCCATACGCTATTAATTCACAAACGATACAGCGAGTAAGTGAAATTCGTGACCTTGGTGTCGTTTTCGATAATTCTCTGACTTTTCGTAGACACATTGATCTAGTTGTTTCTAAGAGTTACAAGGTTTTAGGTTTTATCAACCGTTCATCCAAAACATTTTCTCATAATACGATTCGTTTATTATATTGTTCACTAGTACGATCTATTCTGGAGTACTGTTCTGTCATATGGAACCCCTACTATAACACACATATAGCTAATATTGAGAAAGTTCAAAATAAATTTCTTCGTATAGTAGCATTTAAAATGAGCAGGGACATTTATCAATATAGTGATATTTTGTTACAAATGCATTTACAATCTTTGCAAAATCGGCGTAACTTAGCTGATATTTGTTTCCTATAAAAGTTGTTGTCAGGTGAACTTGACTGCCCTTGCTTACTAGACAGAATATCCTTGAATACGAAAATGAGAACTCGTTCTTCAGAACTTTTCAATGTGTCATTTCATAGAACTAACTATGGATTTTGTTCAGCAATGACTAGGTTATTGCGTACAGGCAATCAGAACTCCTCTCATATCGATCTGTTTTACAACTCTATCAGTGTAATCAAACGCTCGTTATACTATAATATTTAATGCTGCCGTTTGTTTTGTTTTGATGTTATCTTTTGTTCGCGACTACATGTATCTTAATTATAATTTTAATTTTAAGTAATTATATTATATTTTGTATTTTGTATTATTTCTAAAAGTTTAGTTCAATGTTAGTCATGTAAATTTTAGATTTATATGGTTTTTTGTGTGTTTTGTGGTTTTTTAAGATTTAGTCTTAGTTTTAATGTTATTTTCTCTAAATTTTTGTTTTGTATTTTATGTAAATGGGGTTACCCGTATATATGAATAAATGAAATGAAATGAAATTGTCTGGATTACTGGCTGTCTGTACAGAAATTCTTCGTCCCAGTTATTCTGAAAGAAAGAGATTTCTACAAAATGATCAACCAGTATTCCTGTAAACTATAAGTAGTATATTGTATATTGTGTTATACTTATCTGTGTTTGGAAACTTTTCAACTCCGACTCTGGAGTCGTTGTCAATCGCTTAGTATTGTATTTAGAGGTTTTTTCTAAAAAAATTCGCTTTGATTTTGATTTTGCTGTGATCACTCGATACTGAAGATACCATTTTTCTGATCTTCTAGCAATTGATTTCTCCATCCCAAAACTGGTCAATTGAAAGTGCCCGGATTTCGGAGTTGTTTATCATCATACAGCTCACTTCTTTAAGATTTCTCTTTTTTAAATTTTAAATTTATTTTAAATCTATACAAATTAAAAAAAATAAATTACAAGATATTACCTTACACAACAAAACAACTTAAATATTGGCAAGATTATGGAACAGACAGCCAGTAAGTAATCCAGGGTAAATTTACGAAATTGCCTTGAACACTTTGTTCGCCATATACAATTTTCAAATACTTATTTATCTGTTGCTGGAAAAAAATTGAGGAGGGGAAAACTGAATGATCACTCAAAATAATTTAAGACCATTCTCAAGAATCATTTTGAAATTACTCGTTATAATATTCAAGCCATAAGATTCAAATTTTAAATAAATTATTGAAATTTCGTTTTTTTTTTAACTAAAATCAAAAGTTTTGAGTTCAGTAATACGGAATACATCATATGCAACAGAAAACTAAGCATAAAGGAAATCCATTCTCACCTTTAATATGTGGACGAAGTCAAAATTAGAATATATTTCTAGACGATGATTTATTTCTGAAAATGTGTACTCCTTATAGTACCTCTAATAAAATATTCTTGATAGTTCCTTTAGTGAAGTATCTATATGTCCAGTGAATTTGGATTTATAAGAATATTCCTTTTCATATACCTGGATTCATTCATTGTATTTGATAAAACTTGAAGACAAATGACTGCTTAGCCTGTAAAGAAATACCAAAAGTTGAAAATCACTACTTTTATTAAATTAACTACTACTCAGTAATAATCGACGAAATTTAGAAATTAGCATATCTGGAATCTCCACGAACCTGCTATTGCCGATAAGTTTTTTGATTTTTTTGATCTATTTAAAACCTCTGCCGGCAAAACGGCACTGCCACACCGTCACGGGCGCAGTTTGATTCTAATTGTCCTTATATGGTATATATCTTCAACTTAGTATGAAGCAGGCAATCCTAATAATACCCACCTTTGCCATAGTTGATGTCAATAATTAGTTCCAAGGCAAGTTCTTCAAAAGGAATTATTTAACTAATTTCCTTCCAATTGAGAAACAGATTCTGCAACTGCAGTCACTGATTCACTTTGGTTTGGTTGGTGGTCACTCTCAATTTTTGGCCATTTTCTAAGTTTAGACTAATCGAGTTCCTCTCTGGAAGGCTTTTTACAGTCCTGGTTGAGTCTTCTAGACCAAAAACCTCGTCGTTCCCCTCTACCATGTCCAAATGTCTTAAAATTATCTTGTCGCTGTTAAAATCTATATTCCCCTTTCTTGACTATTTCTAAACTTAATTTTTGCAGATGTCTTGTCAATGTAAATATTGCTATTGGCGCTGTTGTTGGAAAATACCCATCTATTCAATAATTTCCTGTCCTGAGAGCTGGTGGATACTTAATATGAAATTGGATGTTTCTGGATGGCGCGTCTTGTGGCAATCTGGCTCTGCCGTTTCTTGTCTAAGGGCTTTTGGGACTACTGAGGAAACGGTCTACCTTGTGTAAGATTGAATGTATGTGGTGAGGATCAGTAAATAAACTTATTTGTACAGTATACCCTAAAAATAGCCTATAGATCCGTTTTTCCGGATAATCTGGTCTAGCCTCATATCTGATTGGAAATAACTAAACATGCCTCTTAACTGAAGGTTGCCCCTTGGTCCCCGTAGTCGTAGGAACCTAAAATGATCCTTGGTTTGAATATATTTAATTTTTCTTTATGCCACTGGAAAGCAGAATTCAGAATATTATATTTAATACCACTGATAAAACTTTATTGGCAAAGGGCTCTCAAAATTCCTCGGATATCTAGGTGGACTAACTATATCGTAATGTTTTTATTTTCACACTCGGGTTCAGTTCAGTTCTTGCATTTATTTAAAAACTCATTATAGTTTCTTTACACTACCTTAATTAACATTCACAGAACTATTGACAATTTATCTTGAACACCTGATTTTTACAATACGGCAATTTATATATTTCTCTCGGAATTCTTCAAAAAGCCGTCGAGAGAATTTCTTCGAGAACTTCATCAAAGCCAGCCGCCCACCTCAATGCGCCAGACGAACAACATTTCGGATTCCAGGTAATATCGGATGAATGGCGATTCCACGAAATATCGAATAAATTTCCCTCACAATATCAAGCTTATGAAGGCTCCATTATAAGAGTGTCTATTATATCGTAAAAACTAATGATTTAATACGATACTTGAAGTTCTCATATATTAGGGACTTTTTTATAGAATAGAATATAGAAAGATTTTGAATAATTCTTCTTTTTCAGTCTTTTCATAATGATCCCAAACATTGATTATAGCAACTGCTTCAAGCTGATTATACATAGATATACCATGAAGGACTGCCATCGAAAGAGAGTGGTTTTTCAACTTTTACTAACTACGATACATTGACTATTTCGTCTCATCATATTTTCTCAGATCTCACAATAGAAAATACATTACTTCAAACTTTTTCAAGTATTCGTACATCTATAAACTTTTAAAATACTACTCAGACACTCTGTATGTTACTTATTGTATAATATGAGATTAATCACTCGAGACTATGAACTATAATAAGAAATCAAGTTCGTACATTTAACGATTTGTTTTTCCAGTTATCTTCTCTCATCAATAATTCAAGAAATTTGTAACCAATATCACTTGACAGTGTTTCTATTCCTTTATACTAAAGTACTGTTTTTATCTTAAATGACTTTTATAAATTTAAAATATTAATAACATTAGATAACCATATTAATTAATTGTATCCCTTCGTGTTTACGTGAACTTATTCGATAAAAACTCATCAACACATCCTCTTAAAGTGTCATCCTCATCTCGTTTTTGTTGTCTGGTGACACTTTGGGGGTGTGAAAAACAGCTATAAAGATGAATATTCTGGGTGATTTGAGTAATTTTCTGCAATCTTTGAACGGTGAGTGCATGATGTAAAATATTCTCTAATTTTTAATTCAGATTTTGAAGTATAAAATATGTATTCACCTTAATTTATTTTACTATTTGTTAATAAGTATCATTAAAATTTAAACATTATCTTTACCAGGGACAGCAATTGACCAAAGAGGAAATACTGATGTCGGTCAATACTGTTTTTGTTTTGCTGGCCATACCACTAGTTTTTATGTTATTCCCTTATAAGTAAGTATGCAATAAATACAAAAAAAATTAAATACCATTAGTATTCCATTTACATATTTTAATTATTTGTTGTCCTGATTTTAACTGGGTACATATGTAGCTATCAACTCCCAACATTTTTGCACATTTCTTGTGTTAAAGTTTTATTTTTTTTAATAAAATGTATAATCAATATGAACCTTGAATCATTAAATTGCATAAAGAAATTGAATTAAAATAGCTCCAAATAGTTACTGTTAAATCACTAATAAGAAATTGTATTTAGTACTAAATTCATAAATTAAAATGCTCTGCTTTCATGAACTCCTGCCGTCTCCAATTTATTTGATATCAAGAGTTTTTCTGGTCCATTTTTGAACGCCTATTATATAAATCGTACTGTTTTAATATAATTTCACACCATAGTGGTGACTTAACTTTTACCTTTTATCAATTTTTTTTGTACGTGCTTAAAGTCTTTCTGAATTTGAAAATGGTCTACTATTTTTTTGTAGTTTTAACCAGGGTTTTAACCATACAACTCCATAAAAGTTTTGCTAATATTTTCGTCGAAATCGTTTGAGTACAGTCAAGGCCATAGCCTGAATATTTTTTCGGTGTGCGTTGGAAAATTTATTTTAGGAGAGCTTGTAATTTTTTTTCGGTTTTCGGGTTGTGATAGGCTGATTAGGACTGAAAAATTCATATTTTTCTTCATGTATTTCCAGGACGTATAAAATTGTATAAATATAAAATTTATTCTTATGAACAAGATGATTAAATGGTTAAAATTGAATCTTGAAACCCAAAATGCTTAGGCCCTACCCTGCTGGCTACAGCCTTGTATAGGTACAGTGTAAAAATTAGGAAATTAACCGGCATACTTTGTGGTACCCCAGATACCTTATTACATTTGTTTGGAAATTGGTATATATTTTTAAATAGTTTCTCGATCGTACTTTTAAAAACCCTAATCATTTTTTCACGATATTTTTATAACCTCGAATACTTTTCTAGTGTATCAAAATTTTACCTACTTGACAAAATCATTTGGCATGCACTTTGGCAACCACGATTACTTTAGAATCTAGAGTAATTACCAAAATCGGTTTCATTTTTCACTAATCTATCAATTGCTCTCGAACCAATATTTCAAGAACCTATAAGTAACTATTTTAATGTTTTTCTACAAACAGGGCCAACATACACCACCTTTATCTATTAGTACTGTAAATAATTGAGCTCACCCACAAAAGTATCATTTTTTTCGAGTAAGTTTTGAATTTTTTTTTTAATAATTTTCATATAAGGTGTCGTCAACTCCTTTTTAACACGTTTTTATTAGGTTGACGTGTATGTATGTATATATGAATGTATGTAATCGAATCTTTCAAGGTAATTTTCATCTACTTAAATATGTCTGATTAACTTGAAAATTTGCACACGTGTCAAGGGTCGATTGCCCCCTCCGAGATCTTCAAGGTCATTGAGTTTAACAAAATAGAACGAGGAATTCTTTCACCCACAAGCTTAAAATAAAGCTATTTTTGAAAATTTAAAGTGAAAATTCACTATTTTTAATATAAGAACGTAGTTTATTAACAACCTTTTGTTAACTT
This sequence comes from Octodonta nipae, assembly GCA_034190945.1. Classification (NCBI taxonomy): domain Eukaryota; kingdom Metazoa; phylum Arthropoda; class Insecta; order Coleoptera; family Chrysomelidae; genus Octodonta; species Octodonta nipae. The sequence continues at coordinate 204,998,545 of CM067216.1, read as the reverse complement.
CATCTGTCTGACTGGATATTTATAGGAATCTTGACCGTCAGTTTTGATTTGTTTCCAGTTGACGTATAGAAATAAAACTTTTTACGTATATTTAGTTTGGATGACAATATAATAATTTGGATATACGGACCTTATCTTCTATACAAGAAGGCTATTGTAAATATTTTAAAAATATATTTTTGTGATACCGGCACATCCACCAGAATTTTAAATAAATATCTATAGAAACTAATGGACACAGACGTCTCACACACATCAGTTTTTAGGTTGACGTCAGTTCAAAAGTTTAGTTTTTGAGAGTGATATGTAAAATATATCGAAAAGCGTTGAACAGTGTTTAAAAACGTAAAATTGTGGAAATTACGGTTTGTAATTAATATCAGTTCCTTATACTCAAATTGCCAACAATTAATTAAACTGATTAAATTCTTAAATGAATACTAAGTAATGACAGTGTGTTTGTTAATAAATAATCGAAAAAAATGTATAACTAAAGTCATCATTTATTACAGGTGCAATGCTGGAAGTTGGGTGTGTAAACCTTGTAAAAACCAAGAAGAATGTGATGCACCTCCAAAACAATTATGTGTTTACGGAGAAACTAGAGACTCTTGCGGAAGAAAAGTTTGCGCAAAGGTAATTTTTTTATTACTATCCATATTATTTTGCAGTCCATACTTCTTAGATAGCAGTGCATGATAATCGAGTTATAACTTTATAAAATATGCATTCAAAAGAAGATTAGCTTACTGATTCCTTCAACTATTGATGTGTTAAAGAAATACATTTAAATAAAAACAAAAACCAACTTCAATATTAAGTAACTCAAGCCAAACACTTTTTTCTCCAAACATTAGATAATTTGTCTGAAGTTGGTGCCAAGTTGAGCAGCTAAGTTACAAAGTTCAACTCATAAACGCATTGCCCAAATTATTTTTATTTTTACGATTTCAGAAAAAGTATTTAATTGTTCCAGAAAAAAAGTATTAGTCTTACCTCCGCGCAATTGTTTAGTAAATCAGTTTTTTCATAAAAAATATTCAATATACGATTTTAGTGATATAACATAATTGGATTCAGCTTTAAATTCTAATAAATTTTGTTTGATAACAATTTGAGAAATTTAAAAAATAAAGGTACCTACTTGACGTTTAAGCAAAATTGAAATTTTTGCCAAACCTAGTGTTCTAGTATACAGTTGAAGAAGTATACAGTTTATCATCATATGGCATAAGGATATGGAATTTTTAAGTCTAATTGATTATGGTTGATAACAATATTAGATATTATCAAAAATAAATGTATTTTTTTATGGATAATAACTTTTTCTCTAAATATTATTCATAAGAAAGTTTACTTTTTTTATGAAGACAGAAGGTATGTAGAGACCAATGTGTGAACCTCCATCTTGAAGTTGATTGACTGGAATTTATTTTGATTTAATTTCGATATATTTTCAATTTATTACACTTCAACAAAGACATTTCCTTTTTTAATGCTATGACCCCCACCAAAGTTTACTATATAAGATCTTCGTTCAACAATTTATGCCGATTTAAAAAAAAAGGTATAAGCTATGTCATTGCAAAATATATGGAATCGGAATCCAGATACACTAAACTGAATCTTAACAATTGCCCATTAGATAACTAAGATCTCCATTCATTTTATAAACACTTTCTAAGCAGGCATAGTAAGTCGCATTTCATGATTGTTTTTATTTTATTTTTTGTTTTGTTTTTTTGGTTAATGTTATTCGAGAATACTAGTAGGCGGGAAGTTTGACTGAGGCAGGTGTTGTAAGGGAAGTTCAGCGATGACAAAATTTCCGCATAAAGTAAAATGGCAAATGCTAGCCTGATTCCGATATCAGTAGGCATAGATACTGCGAAAGCAGGAATCAATCAATCGTTTTTACGTGGCGAATTTTCAGCAAGAGATGTTAAAAAAGTGCCCTGAGAGATCACTGGTTTGCTTCCTATCAACGTCGCTTGTTGATACCTTCATCTCTGTCTATCATTGTGAGGTAGATTTTGCTAAATACCGGAATGTCATAAAATACAGTGTGTTTTTAAAACAGGCTGTGTATAGAACTCATTAAAATAAGCCAAAAAGTACCGATTAACATGTGCCCTAAAACGAACCCTCAGAAAGTTATATGCCTTTAAAAGGGCTCAAATAAAAGTGTTCTTTTTCTGTTGTTGTGTATAGGTCTTACATAACTTTTTACGTTAAATAATACGTGCTACTCCGTTTTTCGACATAAGGGTCCTATTTAGGTTGATGAAGGGGGTTTTAATTTTTTTACAATTTTCTTTATAGATTTATAAAATTTTAATAATTTTATGTAAAAAATATTGTCTGTGTCCAAATCCATATTTGCATTGCTTTTCGAGTAAATTGAGTGTGAAAATTACTCTGCTATTTAGTTAAGCCAAAAATTAAAAATATATGTGTACTATGGCAAATAAAAGACTGACGTTGCCACAACCCTTATCAATTTAAGTTATTCATAAATTGTCAATTGAGCTTTGCAGTGTTTAATTAGTAAAAGTGGTGATTGGAAAATTTAAGCAAACAACATTATTGCAGCTCATAAAATGGAGTCACATCCAAATAAGGAAATGACAGGTATGCACTTATGTACAGCCGTGTGGCTGGAAATGCATGAGAAGCGAGGCGTCTGTATGCGGCAGTATACCGAATACAAGACTTCCTTCTCGACAGGTATTTCAAAGGATCCATCAACGGTTTAGAGAAAATGGCACGACCGAACATAAACTCCATATCTTTCATTTCCGTGTTTGAATATGACTCCATTTTATGAATTGTAACAATCTTGTATAACAAAATTTTCTACTCACCACTTTTACTAATTAAACACTGCAAAGCTCAATTGACGGTTTACCAATAATTTAAATTGTTAAGCGTTGTGGCAAGGTCAGTCTTTTACTTGACATGGTAAACAGATTTTTGTTAAATTTGGCCTAATAACTTAGAGAGCAGAGTAATTTTCAAGCTACTTATTCCGTAGAATTAAGTCGTTCCTGCTTACTGATAATCAAGAATGGTGATTTCCTTTTGAGCAACACCATATTGGGATAGTTCTTAAGATTTACTTAAGTTTTTCCTACGTTTTTGCTTAGAACTCTTTGAAATTCTTTTAATCTGAAAAAAGGTTTGTTATTTTCATATGATCTTTCAATTTTTTTACGGGCTACCCTGTGTTGTCATTTAAGGTGTCACCTTGTAGACTTTGTATAATTTCCATTATGAATTTATATTTATTAATTTTTTTAAATTTCATTATGCTATATTTATTACCATTGGGAACGGGGTCTGATTTAGACCTTTGGAACATTTGATATATACAGACTTTGCGAGAATGTGGTGTTATTCCTCAGATATTCAAAAATAAAAATTAAGGCCACAATTACAGAGTGTTAATTGTATAATCATTTCAAGGCTTTGCAGTATCAGTTATTTCATTTAAAACGGTCTGTGGTAAGGTAAGTTTACTAAAAGACAGCTGTGAAATCTTTTAGTTTGTATTTTTCTGATTTTTGGGAATAACACCACAACTGCTAGAAAGTCTGTACGTTTTAAATACTCCAAACTTTTAAGGGTCTAAATCACACCCCTCTTTGAATGACAATAAAAACACAACTGAAACATTTCTTTATTATTACTCAGATTCAACGACTTTTAGTGAAAATTTGCATTGACTATTTGCACCGTGTTTATTTGTTTGCAGGGTCCTGGAGAAAGATGCGGTGGCACTCTAAAAATCTTCGGAGAATGTAATCCAGCTTTGATGTGTATCGATGAAATTTGCCATGGATGTGCCTTCTCATTTATGGGAGAAGAACCGTTCTATTGTTATCCACGACGTCCAGCTTAATGTGATATTTACATTGAAAGTTGACTTCTTATAAATGAATAACATAAGCTTATTTCGTCTTATTTTTCACAACTTGAGTATCCTGTGCTAATAATATAGTGTTAATGTGTATTACATCTTTTCATTATACCTTTAAATAATCATCTTATAAGGTCAGGAAGATATTACTGTCCCCCCACTCTTCTAAACGCTACAAAGTCTAAAAGTATACAAATGGAAGAATAAACGTGCTATGACAATTTATAAAATCGATTTGTCTGAATAGTACATTCTGTAACGTTTACTATTCATATTTTTTTAATGAAAACGTAGCTGCACAAATAACCTGGACTGCTTAATGAATGGAGAAGTTATTTCACTTTTTAGTAGCACTAACCTCTGCTAATATTTAGTATTATGAAAATCTTTTTTTAAAGGGTTATAACAAAAACAACACATTCTAGCTAATAACTTTGAACGCGGTCAGTAGTAAAAGCTATACAGTGTTTGAGTATAGGAATTCTATAAAACTTCTAAGTATTCCCTAGAAGATACAGTTACAAGAAGTTTGGTCCTTGGAATTGCATCTGCTGTATTATAAGGATTCCCTTAACAAGACGTGTTCAAAAGTGAAAAGTTTGATTACACAGCCTACACTAGGGGTCCGACTATGTGTATGTTTTTGGAGTTGCTGAATCCGAATACGGGATTTTTATCCCAACACGTCTTGGTTTAGCCATAACTTCAAGAAACACTCTGAGATTTACTATATATCCTTCAAACTCCCAATGGGTGCACTGGTCTTCTCTTTACTGAAGGTACACAGTCCCTTTTCGGCGCTTCAGAGTCAATTCAGTCGTTTTTAAATCAAGAATTTCTTCTAAGGATAGAACCGGCAATCCCAGAAAATGACGAAATTCGTATTAGATGCATGTTTATAACTTAGATCGATCTTGGCTTAAAAACATTTGGTCATCATTCTTTTATGAGGGGAAACACATATGCCTCATTTTTACACAGTGGGTTGTTGGTTCCAATTAGGACTGTTATAGGTCTAGCTCGAGTGCGACTGCATTGTGCGAGTGATTACAAACAGATCACACGCGAGTATACTTGCATTCAAATACAAAATATACCTGTGTACGTACAGGGATGGAATTCCTTAGGTAGCTCTCTTACGAGATAAGTGAAGCAATTTTCTGATTTGTTGATACCTTTGCTTCATTAGGCCAAGCGTGATATGAAGGGGTTGGAGCAAAATTTATTTTTTCTAAAAGATTCCTTAAGTACATTCCGGTGTGATCTTTTTGTAGTCACTCGCACTTGAACTAGACCTATAGTCTTAATTGGAACCAATAATAGAGACTAAGGGCAAGCACTACGTATTACGTATCCTTAACTGTAACCGTAAGGCGATACGTTTGGCTCCTCCCACATTACGTATCTTTTTATGTATACGTCTTACGTATCCCGTATCGTTTTATGAAAAGAAGCACTCAATAAATCTTTGTTCTTTGGAGATAGGCACAAAACAATCATAACGTGAAATATGTAGATGTCCTAACGAAAAAGTATACGTAAACGTACGTGCTTGCCCTAAGTCTCTAAATTAGAGACTCTCTAATGATCCACTGTGTGAAAGTGAGGCATATGTGTTTCCCCTTATAAAAGAATGATGACAGGATATTTTTAAGAAAAGAACGATCTAGGTTATGGGCATGCGTCTAATACGAATTTCGTCAATTTCGTGATTTCCGGTTCTAACCTTAGAAGAAATTTTTGATTTAAAAACGACTGAATCGACTCTGAAGTGTCGGAAGGGCGCTGTGTACCTTTAACAAAGAGAAGAACCATTGCACCCATTGGAGCTCGAACTCGATTCGCCGAATCGGCGAGCCGTAACTCAAACACCCGAACCAAACAGCAACTGGAGTTTATTTATTTTTCCCATGAGTTTGATTTTTTTTATATTTTAATAAATTTATACGGTTATTTAGTTGTATACTCCTTCATTTCAGGATTTCTTCACTCATTTTTCATATTTATTGATTAAAGCGAAGCTTAGCTATAGAAGCTTGGGAGTTCCTAAGTACTGATGTTCATTTTGAGGTTTATACCAATAGGGTTTGTGGTTTGAAGGATATATATTAAATTTCAGAATGTTTTGTGAAGTTATTACTAAACCGAGACGATCTGGGATGAAAATGACCCCGGATACGGATTCAGAGATGCCAAAAACATAGAGAACACATAGTGGGGGCCCCAGGTGAAGACTTTTTTGTGCGGCTGTGTTATCTTTATTCCTAGAATTCTAAAGATATAACTTAACAGAAATAGTACCCAAATTTTACTATTTCAATACAATTCCAGTTCATAAAAGGAAATGGCTAGACGGAAAAGTGTCGTAATCAAACCAAAGATATGTTCACAATGATTGTATACAACATTAAGGGATTGTTTCCTAACAATCCAAATGTGACAAGGGAATTAATGGAATGAATTATGATTCATATTAAAATTTCATTCCCAAGAAGTCAGACGACGATAAAACGTTTGTATTATTAATATACAGATTTTTTTATCCAATGCCATAAAAATAAACGTTTTAGATAACTCATGTCAATATCCATGAATATTCTCATGTCAATCGTCTGCAAGGGAGATAGGGAATGTTGTAACCGAATTATCGACTTTCAAAGACTAGTGATTATTGAACTTTTTGTTGTTTTAAGAAGATAATACACTAGTACAGCGCAGTTATTATTTCAATAAGTACCTTACTTCCGAAATAAACAAAGAAAATTTGCATAGATACCCGTCAACTTGTCATCGCATCAAATTAGTTTAACTTCCTGCAAATTCTCCAGTTTCTGATAGGCCCTTGAAATCGCCTTCTTTGCTTCTCGGCAAAAGTGTCGAAGGAAGACTCTTACGTATTCGAAAGGAAATGAAAATGACACTTCTTAAAAATCAGATTTTCGAAATCTGAAAATCAGTTTTGATGTTTCGTAGTACGTAGAATAAGCCAGTTTGATGCCAATCAAGTTCTCAAAAAATCAGTGCTTCCAAATAATTTATTATTATTATTTTTTAATATCAAGAATGTCGACCCCTAAAACAAGGACTATAAGCAGCCCATTAATGTTAAACACGGAAGAGGGTCGAGTTTGGGTGATACTGAGGATAATTTTGCATATAACCGAAAGAAGAAAACAAACTCTACTATTGCTTAAATTAATCTACTTCATGCAAGCCCTTTCTACGTAAGAGATTTTTTTCCTACAGAGCAGTTTAATTATGTAAATTCCAATTATAACAATTAAAAAAAAATGGAAAACTTCTGAAAATTGACGTCAAAGTTGAGGAGAGATATGACAATGTTCCTTTAATTTAGTAAAGTTATAAAGAACAAAGCCTTATAGGGGATACCGACATCTCATCAATCCACTGCCATTCAGAAGTATAGATATTCTAATACCAAAAATATAATTTTTTAAATTATATCAAAATATATATACAAGGTGTCCCAAAATTTAGCGTCAAGCCGAAACCCAGGAATGGACCAGTTTATGACTACCCAGGAAAAAATAATTCACAACATGGTAATCATTTTTTAAAGATATACGCACTCTAGACTACATTTTTCTGTACTATAATTTCAATTTTGATAATATGAAATATGGAAATGTTTGCATGGGTAACCTAATTGAATGATTTCTTCGGCAACATCTTCGGGATAAAATTTAGCCCTGAATTTGAACTGAAGGGGATTTTCTTGTGTACATCTTGGCTCATCATCTTCCGATAAAGTTTGACCTAAGTGAGATCACCTTTAGAGTCTGTGTAATGTAAACCAAAGAACCAAACTTCGCTGAGACCAATAGTTTTTACCACTTGATCGAAAAGTTGTTTGCCGGAGGTCGTTAGTTGGATCGCGAATTCTAATTCCGCGTCCATAGTGGTCACCCTCACATTCATTTGTTTAGGCATCTTGGTGTTTGTTTCTCTTTGATAATCTAAAAACAAGTAAAATGAAGGGCAGACAATTTGTCGTCCCACTACATCAATTTACAAACGTTTTTTTTTTCACTCCCGATAGTCACCTTATCACGACAAATTGTCCTACTATTTTATAAGGTACAATCCCAAATTTAACCGCTATGTTGATTGTTTTTTTTTTTCACAAAAAAATATATTTTACATTTATTAACAGATATTGAATTACAAAAATGTACCTAAATTATTATGGCAAGTTACTGCACAATTTGGCACAACTAAGGTTTACAAAATGGGATAGTACTTCTTCCAGAATTCCCAAATAAAAATTCGAGTAAAAACTTTTCTGAACAAGAACCACCTATCAAAGTAAATCCAAAATTCTCGATGGATTTGAAATAAAACGAATGTTAAAGCTTAAATATGAAAACTTTAATACTAACGTTGGAGTAACTGTTCAAACAATTTGCCTGCATTAATACACGCACCAGATCGTGATGTGTTTGGCAGCATTGAAGATTCTTTGAGGTAATTCACTACTTGATGATGTGGGTTTTCAGGCAACAAAAAAAATTCAAATTACTTAAATCGGAAGAGTGTGGAGGCCATTAAATTGGATCAAGGCGCCCGATCCAACGGTCTGCATACTCTTGGTTCGTGATTTTGGTAATTATGGTACTGAAAAATGTATACTAGGGTATAATGTTAGAACGTTTTTCTATAAACTTCGTATATCTTTAAAAAAGGCCCCGATTTTAAATTATTTTTCTCCGGGTAGACATAAACTAGTTCACTCCTGGGTTTCAGCTTGGTGTTGAATTTTGGGACACGTTGTTATGTATGGTAAATGAGACTTGTTATTACAGTTTTTTAGCAATTATGGTAAATGTTTTGGAATATTTTTTTAAATTTAAATTAGTGTTCGACTAATTTCTTGAAACGTGTTCACTCAAAATTTCTGGCCATTTAAAGTAAATGTCTGAATTTGACCCACTTTGTAGAGTTAATCATAACACTTGTTATTGTCTACATAGTGAAAGTTTTTGTTTTAAAAAATCTAACCAAATTACAAATTTATCCAAAATAGAGATATAACTTATATCCTGAAATAAAACATCCAACATCTTCTTGAGAAATACATATATTTATAGAAGCACATTTAATAAACTCTACAAACATTCTAACTAGTATAAAAACTTAACATTTTTTTCATTCTCGTACAACAAATTTATTCTTATCCCAAGTACCGCCTTCGTAGCCTTTTTAAAAATACCAACTTAAACTCTTAAATAACTTAACGGTCTCTTTTCCTGTTGATTCTCGTAATGTCAAGCGGAAAAATACGAATCCTAGATCCTAATAAACATAAATGAAAGTCATAATTTATTTCAACATTTTCCAAACAAACTTGAAGCTTATATTTATCTTTAACGACAGAAATAACTTTGGAGATTCACACGGACTTGCATGTTTTTATGAAGGATTAGATTCGATGAATAATTATATCAATAAACAAGACGACATTAACATAATAGTTCACACAGAATTTACTCCGATATTTGGTGTTTAATACCGGCAGCAGATATAAACAGCCTCACTAAAATAACAAACAGCGACAGAAACAGAAAGTGTATGTAATAAATTCACACCGTATTGATTTTTATTAGTATTTTATAATAATCACGTATGGATTTTATCATCAATCGATAGAGAAATCTGATTTTCGTTATATGTTTGATAAATCTGTCTTAAGAATATTAATGTGTTTGCCCAATATATCAAATTTCCACATCAAAATATTTAATATCTATTTTATATGGAAAAAAACACAAAAATGTTTTTGGAAATTGTAGCACATGACAAATAGTAGAGAACTATTTAAAAGTTTACAGTCGATTATTGTTTGGTAGCAAGCTTTGATTATCTTTAGTCCAAAAATTTAGTCTTTTGTTTGTAAATGTTTCAACATAACAAATACTTAATATGTAAAAAACATTTTAAACTCCTAAAAATGCTAGCCCTAAATCTTGTGAAAATACTAGAGTTCCAGAAGTATTTGTGCTTGAAGAAACTGGCAACCTACAGACCGACAGGTCTACAGTTCTGTTTATTTTAGCCCAAGAAATGATTTTTAGAGAAAAAGAAGCATCAACACTGATGATTTGATATACAGCTCCAAATACTAACACGTCCGTCAATGCCAAAACTGTACGACATTTAGACCAAGGATAAAGAAGTAAGGAGCTTTTGGCAAAGAAAGCCCGATAACACGGGATATTATTATTTGAGATTAAAATCAAATACATGGTAATAGCAAAACTAAGTGTCGTTCAGGAGGTAAAAATGAAAAGAGCTAGAAGGCTGAAACATATAGCAAGTTTGCCCAACATAAAAGAGATTAACAAAAAAAGTTGTTGTGGAGAGAGGAAATGAAAAAAGAGGATAATCCAGGAAAAAATGATTATGTTGTGAACTGAAGGAATTGGGAGTTTGAAGTCAGAAAAATATGGACTGAAGACCTAGTAGGTCTCTTTTTTTATTTATATTGAGAAATTGTATTATTAAAAAAATGATTTGATCATTTGACGCTAATTCGTTTTAAAAAAAAATAAAATAAGGTCGATGAAATGTCATTTCTTAAAAAATAAGGACTATTTGATATATCCTAACTATAAACGGGGACAATACAAAGTAATACAAAGTAATTGGGGCAAATTTGTACGCAGATATAACTGATGATTTGCAATAAAATAATTTTGACTACTTTTTTTATAAAATTCAAGCAATTTCATTAAATGATTAGTAATGCTTTTAGTTCTCATTTGATTCACAAATAATTTGTAATTGGTTAACATTAACTGTTTACTTTTGGTATTCTCTCAGTTTGAATGAAAATAATTTTTTTTATAATACATTTTACAACAATAGAATGAGATTAAAATAAAATGAAAAATATATGGAAACCATCTAGTCTGGTTGACATTACCAAGCTATGCATCTAAAAACGCTAACACAGGCAGTAATTCGCCAACTATTTGGTTAGGAATGTGACGATTGACCTTTAGCGCAAAAATAGATTATTTTGTGAATTTGGTTTAAGGCTAAACAAATTATTTTCGAAGCTTTCGCGATTCTGAGATTAATTTAAACTGTCATTGTTGTTTGAACGGGTCAAAATTTTGTTTGAAAAATGCTTTAACACATATGTAAAGGACTAAAACAAATCAATATGCTCCTAAAATATCTAATAACTAATAATTTTGATGAGTACATGTTTTACAATTACTTTAACTGTGGAATTTTCTTTAAAAGCACATTTATTTTAAACATTCTAACGAAATAATGAATAACACAAATCTGTTATCAACTAATAAACTAATAATACCGATTGTTACATATATTCACCATGGGGAATCATATAGTTTCACAGTAAAACATTAAAAAAGATTTTTTTTATTTTTGAGCTAATGAGTTTCCTCGTCGGCTTGGTGTTTTTTCTGCCGTCGTCTGACCAAAAAACCTCTGACTCCTGCTTGAATTTTGATTGCGGATTTTTCCTCTATATCCTTAGATTTCGGACAAGACGATTTTCCGCAGTCTAGTCGACTACCGCTTTTTGGTCGGCCAGATCTCCTTTGGGTTGTCATGTCTGAAGATCCATTCTGAAAGAAAATGTGGACTTTTTATTCAAATTTGCATTAATATAGTGTCATTAATATAGTAAATTATTATTTATTAAACAACTTCCAAAAAGGAGGAGATTATCAATTCGTTGTTCGTTTTTTTTATGTATGCTCAGTTATGATTCAAAAACGGCTTGGGCAAATTTGATGATTTAAACGGTATTATATTAAGCAATATTACAGAAAGGTACTATATAATTTTCTATAACGTGAGATTTACGGTTTTCCAGAAAATCAAATAAAACAGTAATTAAGGGACTACATTTCAGTGAATTACAATAAATCTACACTGTTTTCTCTAACACGGCTCAATCAATTTGAATATTTTAAATTGTATTCTACAAAGAGATGTTCCAGCTTGATTCCGTATAATTATCTATAACGTAAAACATACATTTTTTCCGAAAGTCGTAAAAACACGCTAAACATCAATTTAAATGTCAAATTTTCATCATAAATATCTAGCTGAAATATCAAGATATGCCATGAAAGTATATCGTACAGGGTGTTTGTAACGGTTTTCATTGCAGTCGAGTGAACTGGTACAAAATATTCCAATATTGTATCGAAAAGAAAATTTTGTAGGTGAGCGATGTTTTCTATACGGTGGTGGGTGTGTACGTGCATCGAAATTCAAGCAGCAAGTAATGTGCGCAGTTGAAAGATAGGGCGAAGTAACATTACAGTCAGACAGGTGGGTTCAAAAAATCTTACAAATAAGTGTGATATTGGGTGGTACATAAGCAGTTCCATATATAGGATGGTTAAATATTAAGGTGAAATAGAAGAAGAAGAAGTAGAAGGCGAAGAATAGGAAGATCAAAAATAAGGAGAAGAACCAGAAGAGGAAGCAGAAATATTCGAAAATTATGATTTAGATGAATAAATTTAGCGACTATTTTGTAGTTACGCCGCTTTTATTTTTACCAACCCTTATTATCAAATATATTTTGCAATAATTCCGAAACATACAAAATCACAACATACCCGTGGGAAATCACTTTAAGTAACGCGCTAAGTACCTACTCTTCCTCATAGGTGGCGTGAAAACATCTGCAAATTATGACGATTACAAATTATTCAACTATTTAAAGCGTTATATCTCTAAGACGGTGGCTCTTAGGAAAGACATTATTCATACTTTTCTTGTAGAGAACTTCATGATCTACTCACCGTTTTGCTGAAAATCCCTAAAAACTCTTTTTTGACCTTTGACCTCGAGATGAGATTTCTTTAATAATTGTATTTTGAGCAATTTCTAATAAATTTTTGAAACATTCCTCCTGATTTAGGCCTAAATTGACCGGATTCTCTCGCCTTACTCTCTCACGTCCTTTGACTTCTGTCCGAAAAACCGCCACAAAACGGAGCGACAGCGAGGCGAGGCAAGGCAAGGCAAGACGCGGGAACACGAGTGCACTTTCCACACTCTCGCTCTCGCGTTCCCTCGTGTAGCCTCCTAGATAGTCTGGATGCGACATAAATTGTTATAATAAAAACGAATTCTCTGAAATAAACGATTGGCGACAAAAACCATTCTTCTGGGCACACAAATGACGTTGTAAAAGAACCGAAAAGTCCAGTTCCGTCAAGAAAACAACGATATACGTTAGAAAGACATGATTGCTATAGAAACATTCTACAACTAGAGCAAATGCTATGGGTATATATGTATGGGACGACGGTCGGCGAGGAGTTCAGCTAAGTAGGGAGATAGATAATTTATTTTAATTTAAAATATATTACTTTGTCAATAATTTATTACATTTGTCATTGTTTACGTCCAATTATCAGTCCTATGAACTCTACAAGCAGTGAACTTAATTTTTTTTTCAATAATTATTTCTCCGCTTAAAACAGCAAAGGTACAGGTACCTTTTTAATCCGTAGTTTCTTAGCCATTGACAACGGGGTCTGATCTAGACCCCGAAACGTTTGGAATATACAGCAATTTCCAGTGTGGTGTTATTTCCCAATAAACACTTAGACTTTAACGAGTATCCTTGACTCTTTTCGTTTCTATCTTGTGTTCCCAAGCATGTTCCCCCAATCATGTAATTCATGTTGTGTTCAGTTATTCGTACAGTACAAATTTGTGAATTCTGAAAAATAAAAAAAGTTTAATTTTGAAAAAAAATTTATTGTTTGAACCTATAGAAAATTTTTATCAATAGATCATTAAACAATCTTTGCGCTAGCTTCACAATTGTATGTTATGAATTTTTCAAAAATCGCATATTTTTGTGGTTGTCCAACATTTTCTCCGTGGAAAATAACCTGTCGGGCTTCACAAAATTCAGAATGTAGGTTTATTATTCTCTTTTGTAAGTCAAATCATCAATAATTTTCAACTATGAAGGAAAAAAATATATTCATTATTATAAAACAGGGAAAATCTGGAATGATTGACTTTGCTGGTCAATTTCACTTTTGTATACATTAATTATTGGATTAATTACCATGTTTATTCACCCATACTAGTGGTATTATTATTTAGCACTTAAAAATAACAACCTTGTACTCAGTTGTAACTAACACCTTTATCATTGTTTTTCATTGTAACCATGAAGTGATGAAGTTATGTAAAATTATATATTTTTTTAGAAAACATAAGTTTTTAACTTAATGTGTCACGGTATCTATTTATTGTGGAATTTTTAATGAATATATGTTAGCCGCAAATTCTACTTGAAAAGTTCCAGATGCAATTATACTTAGCTATCCTCACATGAGATTAACACTATTTTTGTAATACCAAATCAGTTTATAGATTTGAAAATATTCTATTTTATTAAAAAGAAGCTATACTGATCCTATCGACTACAGTTTCTATTTAATTTTGTTTCAGCACGTGTTCACAAAGAATCTAAATATAGATAAAAAGCCAGAATTTGTTTGAGGAGAGGTCAAAGACATATTCAGTCTATAAAAAAGTAAATAACAAACTTCCTTTAATGTGTCCCATTACTGAACTTTAGAAGCTTTCATCTAAAAATACGCTTCGATTTGACCAGTTGTTTTATAAAAATATACTCCGCTTATATTTATCTATTTTTTTAATGCCGCCAGACCCAAGCTTGTGAACTGGTCCCTGACTTTTTGAATTGTATTTCGACATACCATTTTTACAAATAAATTAACGGTAAAAAATGTCTTCAATAATAAAACTGTCAGTAAATTATGTAATACGGAAGTTTATAAAATTATTTGTGATTCTAATTATTGTAACTAATAAGAAGTAAACTTTCTTTCTTCTTTGCAAAAGACTCTTTTATATCTCTTTTGACAAGGATTCATTATTTGACTATGCCCTACACATCGACTGGCTATTGAAAAGGTAAGCATAATCTCATTCCTCTGCTACTAAAATTTTGAACCCTAGATGGGTTAAATTATAACATATATTATTTAATAACTAATTCGTGTTTGGTATCTGCTTTCAGGTCGATATTTGAGATTTAAATATGTCAAGACGTATTTAGGAACTATCTTTTTGCAATTCCTTAGAAACTCAAACACCAACTTTCACCTTTCTAATTTCAAAATGACGCACTTCTCATACACATTTTCGTATCTCCTATTTAATTCTATTAGGTGAATAATTTTCAAAAATATTTTCTTAGTGTGAGTAACTTTGAAATCGATTTAGGCGATGCATAATATTTTCTTAAGCAAGGCCCTTCAAACGTTTTGCACTTTCGCCTCAATATCAACAAGCATTTAACAAAACTGAAGATGTTCAATGCCGATTTAATCAAGAATACTTCTCAAATGATACAAGATTTTATTGATCTATTGTATAATTCAAATAATGTTGATGAGGCCACTTTATTGTATATAAACAAAAGGAAGAAATTTATTAAGAATTTTACAGAATCAGAACCTACAACGTTTCCTCCTTCATAGGAAGAATGACTGCAACAAATTCCACATTTGGTTGTTAAAAATAGAGTGAGCTACCCCTGGATAGGATTCATACGATGTATACTATTTAAATAATTTTAAAATGCCTTCTGATGTTAAGTCAAATAACAAAAAATATATCAGCTTTAACTCGTTGTTTTGATAACCCATCCAAATTCCATTTTTACTAACTGCCAAAGCTAATTCCTCTTATCAACCACCCAATGAATGGAGAAAAGCTGGGAGAAATAGTGTCCCAAGGGCCAAAAGTTCTTCTGAAAATCGGGATTCAGAAGTAATACTGACACCCAAGACAAGCAGATCAAATAACAACCACATAGATTCTGACATAAAGATAAAAAAGGTAAAAAGTACTAAAAACAATAAATAAACTAAAATTAATTATATCAAAAACGAAACGAAAATTCAGAACTCCAAAGAGCCTGCAAATGTACGAAACCATCATAACAAAAATTCAAAAAAAATAATTCCTGGAGTTAGTCTGCAATACACGAATATCGTGACAAGACTGGAAAGAGAGAACAATAACGACAGAAGCATGCTATCTCACTTGGTGGGTCGAAGACGCCAATGATGTGTGGAAGTAGTTCCCAATCGAGTGAAATAGCCGGTTGCTCTCTTTTCTAGTCTTGTCACGTAATTTGTGCATTGCAGATCGTAGAAATTTCTTTCGTTCAGAACACCTCTGGGGATCACTTTCTGTAAAAGATAACTAGTTTTCTTGGTAATTTTTAGAAATTGCACCCTGCTGCACTTTAACCATTACAACTTTTCAATAATAATTTGTTAGAGAAAAGAAATCGAGAGAGAAAATACCAATGAGCCGTCAAAATATCTAGATATATACCAGTTCGATATTAATATTATGTTCCTTCATCACCTTGATTTTATTTATATTCACTTTTACGCCGACCATCTTTGATTCAGCATTCAGTTGTTGATTTCTCGAAGTTTTTCCACTGTACACTGCATCCCATTTTGGTTGAGATTGCCAGGTTACTAGGTTGTTATTGAAGATAGAGTCTTACGGTTTTCACATACCTGTTCTACTTTTTTTGAAATCGGGAAATATCAGATTTTGCATAAGGTTTCCATTTTTAAGATAAGATTTTGGAGTTCATATTTTTTGGACCCCTTCTATATCTACGAAGTTATTAGAAATACTCTTGCGCTAAGAACTACGTCTAATCAAATTTTTGCATAGAATCCAGTGGAGTACTCAACTTTGAAGATTTTCCTATTATGGTTTTGAAGATACTGTATATATTTTTAAATGGAACACCTGTATTTTAATTTCATTGAATTCGTTATTTTTTTCCCTTTAAAATAATGTATAATACAAACAATGGTATTATTATAAATGCTAAAAAACACTAATCATTCCATGAGTTTTTTAACTAGTAGGCATCATGTATTTTCCATTTAAAGGGAGAATCAAACAAATAATTCATTTGAGATTTTTTTAGGAGTTTATCAGCAAAGAAAAATAATGTTAACAATAATTCAAATGAAACACGAAATTTAGTCTAAAAGCAACTGCATCGTTCATTATGTATAACAAACAGAACAAGTATTACAAAAAATATCTATCTTAAAATAATTTTGGACATTATTTATTACCTTATTTTACTATATTTCCACAGGTATAAAGTACGAGTATTTTCACCAAAGATATTTCATGAAATCGGGTTTTTAAAAGTGATGTACCTTTATATTATAAGATCTCAAATTGTAATCAAAGTTTATTATTGGTTCAAATTGTGCTGCATATTATTAAAAATTGTAACAAATTGAAAGTTCGATTGGAAATAAATCGAAATAAATGTTCAGTTCATGCCTTCAACTTCAAGATGGAGGTTTCTCAATCACGGGTCCAAATTTGGATTTAAAAATATATATAAATTTCTTCATAAGTCCTGGATTGCAGCAAACGGAAAACGTTCTTTTAGACCAAACCGAAGAGAAATATTATTGTAGAGGAAAGTTATTCTGGTCACACGAATCTCATATATTATACTTGGTCAGAAACGTATACTGTAATCATTACATTTTGAGCGGCAACAGCAGGGTCGATTTTTTTAATGTAGCCTGTTTGCCATACTGGGCAAATATGAGTATTTTGCTTAAAGGTTGAAATCCTTTATGCTCACCCGAAATATGGAAGATGTTCCCCTCGCCTTTCGCAATTCTTACATAACAAGATTATGCCACATCACTAAAAATTGTAGATTATCCAAGATCTTCATGTTGGACTTTTTCAAATTGTGTACTACATTTGAAAAATAAAGATATATACCAACAGACACAACAGTCGCGAAGAACTTTGCCGCAACGGAGGCAGCTTTTCGGGATGTTACAAAGTACCTGTTATAATTTTTGCACTCAGGCATAATGAAAATTGCCAATTATGTGTTAGGGAAAATGGACAACAATTGAACAGTTAAATCAATAAGGTAATAACATAATGTCCAAAATTATTAGAATTCGTAATACGTTCTGTTTGTTATACAATAATTAACGATGTATAACTATTTATTAGATTGTTTTAGGTACCTAAATTTCGTGTTTCATGTTATTGAATTATTGTTAACATTATTTTTCTTTGCTGATAAACTCCTATAAAAAATCTCAAATGGAATTATTTGTTTGATTCTTCTTTTAAATGGAAAATACATGGCCTACTAGCAAAAACTCAGCTTTTTAGGTTTTTTCATTTCTAATAATACCATGTGTATTGTATTATACATTATTTTAAAGGGAAAATCCAAATAACGTTAATTAGATAATAAAACTACAGGGTGTTCCATTTAAAAATATATAAAGTATCTTCAAAATCATACTCAAAAATTGAGTACTCCACTGGATTCTATGCAAAATTTTCTATTAGACGTAGTTCTTAGCGCAAAAAATAACTTAAGGGGTCCAAAAAGTATAAATTATGAAAAATTAAATACTTATGCAAAATCTGATATGCCATCCTGAGTTTCACAAAAAAGTAGAAACGGTATGTGAAAACCGCAAGACTCTATCTTCAATAACAACCGAGTAACCTGGCAATGTCAACCAAAATTGGATGCACTGTACTTCCCAAAATAGTTTTACTTTAGCTTGGCACCGACTTCATAAAAAGTATTTAATTGTTGTAGCAAAAAATCATTTCATTCTTTTCACATAAGTTTTTTTAAGTGTTTTTTTAAATCGGTTTTTGTTTTTTCTTAATTGTATTTATTAATATTATTTGTCTCATATATCTGCTTGACGAGATTTCTATATTTGTAGCACAATTTGTAGACTGTTTCAGTAATATAAAATCAAAGAATATCGATCATGTTTGTGAATTCGATCGCTTGTGAAAATATTATTGCTGATTTCCTACAAATCGTAATATAATTTTATATCAATGGAACAATAAACAATACTATTATTCCTTGAAATGCTTGTTACTGTTAATTACAGTTTGTAGGATCAAAAATAGTTCTTGCCATTAAACTCGATAATGATTTTTAAACATGAAGCAAGAAAACACTTTTTAATTAAAATTTTCCTCATGAGAGATAATCTACGTCGCTTGGAATAAAAACAAAAACAATCATGACGATCCGGTTGATGGTTTCAATTAACAGCAGCCCATCATATGATTGAAGGTCAAATGAAGGATGACCTAAATTTACTTGGAAAATTCGTCAAAATAACACACTTACTACTTATTCAATTTATATTCAAATTGAGTTGGAACACTTTGTTAAGGAATAGATGCAGGAAGAAGATTAGATTTCGTAAAAATTAAATCAAAATTAACTTTAAGAATGAAGAAATGAATACGGGAGTATACGAAAAATATATTATTAAAAAAATAAATGGCAGTCATTTGAGACTGAACGATGGGAGCGTAGGGTTTTTACTCTATCTTTGTGTCATTCTTAGTAACGGATATAAAATTCAGAATTAAAATAATTGTGACTATTTTTTTATTATTCAAGTGTAAAGCCTAACGTATAATTTTTTTAATTTAGTCAAATATAGTGCGGAATGGATCAAAATGAAGTGTTATAAGCTTGATTTTTTTAAAATATATTTTTTTTGAATGGAAACATAGTTGACTATGACCTCAAAAAAACATTTTAGAGCTTTTCAACGATATTTAATATTCTCGATATAGTTATTCATAAAAATAACGGAGTTATGGATGCTTTTCTCTCTTATTTTCACTTTTAACGTAGTTAGCCATAAATTAGATTGATTTATTAATAACTATTCCAAAAAACATTGAACGATTTTTTTATTTGGTATATCAGATATAACGAAAAAACTAAATAAGTAGGTATTTACTAAAAACTTAAGAAATTAAAATACATAATAATGGTTACAATTTGTGTTCGAAAAGTCCACCATTGTTATTTAGACAAAATTGCATCGATTGACATTACCGCTTTTCACAGAACGCCTGTCAATTTCTTCAATTGCTTGTAATACCGCCTCCCTTAGGTCACCAACTGTCTCATAATTTCTTTTGTATACTTTGTTTTTTAACTTACCCCATAAATGGAAGTCTATAACTGCCAAATCGGGAGACCGGGGTGGCCATTCGCGTGGGCCATTTCTTCCTATCCAAGAGTTTGGATAGATATTATCTATTAATTATCTACTAATAACGAGTTAGGAGCAGGTGCTCCATCATGTTGGAACCACTCAATTTCTAAACGAGTTCTCACATTCAAATTATGCAACATGTCTTGAAAAGTGCAAGTAGCGCTGCCCAGTAAGTGATTCGTCATAGATAAAAGGCCCCAGAATAGTAGACCCTATGATACCACACCAAACATTAAAACCAAATTTTATCTGGGGTCGTCTTTGTTCTACATGAAAAGGAATTTCTTTAGTCCAGATATGCTCATTGTGTCTATTGAACATACCGCAGTTAGTAAATCTAGTTTCATCTTCCCAAACACCTTTAATGAAACTGTGGATTGTCAAGGCACATGTCTCTAAACCACGTACAAAACATAATACGTCGATGTTCGTCACCAGCATGCAAACTTTGAGAAACTGAAAGTTTGTACGGGTGGAACTTGTGCACTTTCAGCACCTTAACTACGATCCATATCTGCGTAAACTATCGTAAAGTCTCTTAAATGTACATAGAGCAGGTTGACGACGATTAAAATATCGATGACAGTATTCCTCAGCTGCACGAACAGAGTTTTTATGGCATATGATATAACATTCCACCATATTCAGTTAGAATATTTCATTTTATCACGAAAACTTGTCAATATCGACTATCAGTTCAGCACTACTAATGGAATTACTTCAAATGAGGAAACGTCAAAGTGTTTATAAAACAATTTTTTCATGGTCCCTACCTACGTTAAAAGTGAAATAAGAGAGAAAGCATCGATAACTCGCGATCCTTTTATGAAGTTACATGGATGGAGTATATATGTTGAAAAATGTCGGAAGGTCATAGCCTATGGTTTCCATTCAAAAAAAATAAGTTTGTGTCATATCTCGAAAACGAGAGCTATCATGCAAACGAGGACATGAAATCATTCTTGAGTACACAAGTCAACTGATTATTGTACCTTTTTAATCCAAATGAGCTTAGCCATTGACAAATCGACGAAATGATTATCTTTATTACAAAATATCATCACCACGACTCTTCTACAAAATAACTGTTGTAAAAATCAGTCATATGTACAGGGGTTAATAAATTAGGAAAAATAGAAAATGCTTCATGAGACAAATACTGTTAGTTATTACTTTACTCAAAAATGTTATAAAACAAAGTTGTTTATAAACTAACATAAAGTCTAAACACAAATTTTGAATTAAAAATTCGAATATTAAAATTATTTTATATGGCTACCTCCCAACATGAATTGCTACTTGTATACACTGTTTTAATATTTCCCTGACATCGATACGATGCGTGAGAATACCTTTTCTTTTAAGGCACTCCACAAAAAGACGTCCAATAATGAATATTTAGGCGACCTAGCTGGATAATTGATTGGACCAAGCCTCCCTATCTATCTTCTGCCAACACTATTTAGCAATTCACATCATACCTTCTTTCTATACCAACGCTATTTTGTCTCTACCCTTTCTTCAATCCATACTTTGTTTTGTTTAGTTCTAATATGTCACCCTTGTCTGCACCATTCATAAACGTTGCGCTTTTTGTGACTTTTGGCGTATGTCAAGTCTTTAATTTAACATATAGCAAACAGAGAATTGGAACGTTTATTAGAACGAAAATCAAATTTTGTGCTTATATTGTTTATTTTATTATTGATTTTCGATAAACGAAAAGACTTTGAATATATCGACTGGAAGTGTGGTGTCGCTTCGAAAGTCTCGAAACTAATGCAATTTTTGCATTTAACTACTCTACTCTCATCTATTTTCATATGTGTAAGTGTGGGTCTCCGTTTAGAAGCTTTCGCTTCAAAAACGAGCTGATATCATAAATGACAAAATGGACCTTTACTCTTCTATAATACATTTATAAATAGGACTATGTCAGTACTGCCCTTTGTATTTAATAATAATTAATTTCTCTTGACCTTTTGTGTTATAACTGTGGTTAGCAAACTATACAAATCCTGATTCATTTCTTTGGAAGCCGAAACTTCTCTGAACTATACAATATATCCAGATATATTGCAGACTTCTATTTCAAATGTGCTTGCTAAAGAAACTTCAGACAATAATGAAATAACGAAAATATCTCTTCTTCTAACGAACGTAATTCTAGAATGGATAATAGAACATGTAAATGATACAACGGAATCTTAACAAGCCAAACTATCCAGTCGACTAGAAGAGAAACGCAATACTTACTAGTATTCATTTATGAAGTGATTCTAAAAATAAGTATTAATTTGTTAGGAAGACAAATTCAAAAGGAATATATCAAGACCGGACACCATCTCCATCATTAAAGAAGTCAGTGAAGACAGTAACTACACAATCAAAAAAAAATCTTTCCACATTCCACCAAAAACAAAGACACCACCAAACACAGAGCAGAATAAAAAAGGAATTAGAAATGCTAAAGAAATATATGAAGTAATAGAAAATATTGAAAATGGCATACTTATTTAACTTACACAGGAAGGTAAAAGAAGCAGCTGGGCTCCATAACAAGACAACAAGCTGAAGGTTATTAAACGAAAGGGGGAAGTAAATATAAACAAAAAAATAGAGACATGGTGAAAATATATTAACAAGCTCTTCCAAGACGATAGAACAGAAAACCCTCTTCAAGCGAAGTCAACAATCGGTCCAGACATAGCAATAGCAGAAGTGAAGAAAATTATGTCATTAATAATAGATGGAAAAGCTGTAGGCTCCGATGATATTCACGGATATTTTTTTAAGGTATTTACTAAATAAGGGATACAATGGCGCAGAAAAATATTTAAGTCTATCTATAACTCTACCTTTATAACCTTGCCTAAAAAGCCAAATGCAAAAATCTTCAAAATATCTAACAATAAGTCTTATGAGCCACCTACAGAAAAGTTTCCTCAAAATTATCCATCAACATATCTATATATGCAAAGTGCGAATACGAAATGGGTCAAAAGCAGTAGCGAAACATACGAACTATTACAACTTGTTCTCCAAGATAAAAAAAGAAGTAGTAAGAAGAACCAAGACCTTAAAAACTAAGAATAATTAAATTAAAGCAACTGTCTTACCAAAAGAAGCAGTAAGATGAAAACTTTTAGAAGGGAATACTATAAGTTCACTTACTATGGAGTATAAATAAATGCAAAGGAGGACAGACACAATAAGAAACAATATAGAAAAGTTCTGTCCTAGGTTAAATTCTCCCCTTGAGGTGATCCGGGCAAGTTGAATGTTTCGAGTGATCTAGGTGATCCAGACGATCCTGATGACAAGTACCCAGAAGTTTGAACCGATCCATAACCGGATTCAAGATTAACGTTGTAAGTTCGATTCGTGTCTTCGGGGGGAGGTTAAGGTGGAAACTGTGCCCACAACGCTTAAAATTTTGCTTGTTTAATGTTGAATATGAATGCGAAGTGAAAAGTAAAACTCGAAACATACAGCTCGTCCGAATCACTTCAAGGATATCTTCACCGTTCAATAAGGCGATAGAAGAGTTTGGACTTTTAAATCCACTAGAACACGATGTTGAAGATACTGATATAGTCAGACCTGATGTGGCACAAGAGTTGGATATTACAAGAAGAATAGAAGAAATGGAACAGCAAAAAGGAGTTTTCTGAATAATAATTGTGGCATCTCTGGTTTTATTTTTATGTGAAATTGTATTTGTCATTGCGAATCCCCTTATTTTTTTAAAGTTTTTAAATTTGCTCTTTAATTTGTGTTAATACCATTGAAAACGAGGTCTGATTTAGGCCTTGTAACATTTGGACTTTTGAAATATACAGACTTTCAAAGTTTATGTGGTATTATTACCAAAAAGCAAGAGTTATTGAATAACACTCTTGAAACAACAGCCATAATTAAAATAGGGAATAAATAAAGTAACAAATCAATTCACTACAGCAAAAGGATTAAGACAGAACTGTTATATGTCGCAATTATAATTAATATAAGTGTGGATGAAGCTTTATGGGTATGGAAGATAAAGTGTGGATACAACTCGGTATACTTTACACTATGCGGATCATCATCTAGTGATTGTATATATAAAGAAGACCTAGAATATATGTCTAGAAAATACAGAAAGGGGGGTTTACAAATTAATGCAGAAAAAAGAGGCATTTGAGGAGAAAACCCATCTGAGGACTTAGATCTAGAAGGAGAAGAAATTAGTAATGTAAGAAATAATTCTATCTAGGCATAAAATTAACATCAATTAGATGAAGTAAGTCCTTAAATAAAGACGAAATAGCTAATATAAAAAATATAATAGTTGAACTGAACTCACTTGTATGGCATAAAACATCAGAAGTGAAACGAAAAAAAAAAAAAGAATTTACACCGCTATATTACGACTGGTGCGGTAATATCTGGTCTCAATGGACTTCTGGAGAAGAGCAGCAAGGAGATTTATACTCAAACATATATGCACTAAGAAGGCAGATGAAAGTAGAAAGAACGTTAGTAGAAGACGTAGAAATGGAACAACGGCTATGATATGGACACGTGAGATGAGCGTCTCCATGATAAGAGATAAATTTAGAATGGACTTCTGCAGAAAAAAAAACACTTACAACGTGGCTGCAAGGGATTACCAAAGGAATGACTGAAAGAAATCTAGCCGACAATGATTGGCAAAACAGGCAGGCATGGCGATTAAGAACTCAAATATATATTTAATAAAATGTATAGAAACTTCATCAAGTAAAACTATTTGTTTTTCGGACGTTTAGAATCCAGACTCTAACTAAATTCATATTGTCAGTATCATCTAAAAATAAAAAACGTTTAAACGATTTGCTTGTTTCTAAAATTTAAGCATTTCAATTAATATTAACTGTGTTTGACCTAAGATGTCATTACAAATTGTGGAGAAAATAGATCTTCTTAATAATTACTATCTTCCATTTGAATAACAAAATTAAAACTTGAAAACAGTAATAAAAACATAAAAGCATGAGATGTGTCACTTTTAATAGCAAATTGTTGTAAAGGAAATAAAATGAATTAACTGACGAGTTAAAATTACACTAATAGAACTCGAACGTCACTAGAGCTAATACCACACCACTTGTAAAGTGAGTAATGGTAATCTCGGTTGACTGCTTCGCGGCAATTACGGTAACGTTTATTCGACCTATTAAAGTTGTTGATACAAACATAATATTCTAAAAATCGCGACTCGTAAACGAGAAAATTATCTCAAATAATAATAAAAATGCTGGAACTGTATAAATTTCCAACGACAGATGAAATAACAAACACTAAAACAACGATGGAAAAAATAAATGCGCGTTTTAGTTAATTTTAGAAATATGCAGCGTGGTACAGTGTAAAAAATTAAATAACGGAAAACCTCTGCTCTAAAGCAAAGCAGGACAACCTTAAATGAAACATTTTAAAACTCAGAAAGGAAAATAAAGAAAAATAGACAATAAAAAGAAAATGTCACAGAAAAACTGTTATATAGTACCTATCAAGTAGCACAGGAAGCATATGTAAACGAAGCATACATATTATTAGTAAATAACTCTCTCTCTCTCTCTCTCTCTGCATCCACAAAGTGAACCACTGTACAACCATAATTTACCTCCACACAATATTGCGACGGTCCTGATATATTAAAACCACTCTGTATAAAGTTACCGACGAATTGCTAATTAGTAGATAACTCAAGGGAAAGAGTGTTTTATTTCTATATAAAACTAGAGCTTTACATCCAGAGATTAAACATCTACGAACAAAAAACTATAAAGATCAAAAAACCTAACACCAATATAACATTGTACAGTAACTACTTATTTTAGGTAGCATAGGCATACCAAACCAGTTTTTTTGCTATATTTTAGGGGATATGAACCCCAATTCCCCCTGGGTACGCCTATGTTAAGTAAGTACTTACTAAGTATCTATACACAAAAGGACTACAAGAAATAATCGCATCTAATAGACTTCAAAACAGATTTTAGATGTTTACGATTTATTGTATTTATTTATCCCGATTGTTAATAAAGGATATACTCTAGATTATAATAAAAGTTATTGGAGTCGCCTAGTCGTATCGTCCTCATTAGAATATAGTTTAAACTGTTCAAATTGACTAGAGTGTTTTCTGTTTTCGGTTAATAACATCATTTTTAGGAAATTGGTTAAAAACATTGTTTATCAGATTTTTTTGAAAATATGTCATAAAAAATATATGGGACCAACTGGGGACTTACCTAAATAGAATACAGTTTGAATTGACTAAGTTGATTTAGCCGTTTCCGAGAAAAAAGTGAACATACAAAAAACAAAATAAAACCTTTTTTGAGGTCGGTCATTTGTTATTTTGCTGATAAGCTCAGCTCTATATAAATAGAAGTTTCAATAATCATTCAGACAAATCATAATTATATTCAGGTTTCATTAAAAAGCTGCTCTAATTCGAATCATTAAAAGTGGACAGTGCATTCGTTTATACTACAATTTGTGAAAGAATAATCTTAAAATATCGTATTCTAGCAACCATATGGCGCCTATCGTTCTGATTTATTTCTTCGATCTAATTTCGAATGTTATTCAAACTAACACTGGGGACCGTTGAGTTTTTCCTTTACATTCAACCTTGAACCCATTAAATCACATTTTTGGCATTGCAAAATCGGTCACAAATCAAATGTGCAAGATGTATGCGTTTCATTATTGTTTTGTAGATCGTCTAGCAAACCCTGACATCGAAATTAGTGCACCAATGAAATACATCTAGTTGGCGAATAGCCAGAACGTGAACAGCTTGTTTTATTTCACAGACTTTAGGCTATGTAGGAAAAGAAAAATCCTCTTTGTTTGTGGAAATATGTGTATTGTATACTGGAGGTGAGTTACATTTCAATTCCAAGTTTGAGTCGTTATTAATCACTGTATACAGGATGTCCCAACGTAAACGAGCCACCTCAAATATTTCCCAAAATACTCATTATTTTGAAAATCGCCAGAACAAAGGATTAACGAAGACGGACATATTTGGCCATAATAATCATTAATTAAATCATCCAAGTGAAAGGTATTTTTTACTAGAACTCTGCCATAAGTGAAACCTCATTTTAAAGCCTGTTTAAAAATGATTTCAATGATGTCTTGCTTCATTATTTTTCTTACTCGACTAAATGGTGTACATACACATAGCGGGAAAAAAATGAAATTATTGTTCTTTATCTTCAGAGTAATCATTTTTGTAGAGAAACTGCTCGTAATTTCAATGAGAGGCATCCAGAAAGACTCGTAAGGCTTAAAACTGAACTCCGGAGCAAATTTAACGAAACGCAAGCCAAGAAGAATCGATAACGTTGAAGTAGCAGTTTATTTTTAATTTTCTTGTAAATTTGTGTTTAGTTATTACCATTGAAAACGGGGTCTAATTTAGACCTTGAAACGTTTGGACTATTTGAAATATACGGACTTTCAAGCAATTGTGGTGTTATTCACAAAAAATATCAGAAAAAATACAAACCTGAGATGCCACAACTATCCTATAGAAAACAAGATACAATTCTGTGAAACATTGTCCGGGCACATAATCAACAATCCCATTTTTTTATACAATATTTGGTTTTCTGAGGAAGCCACCTTTTATTTATCGTTAATCTTTAATTAATCCACAGTTATGTAGAGAGACTCACACTAAGCGACCTCTACAGTTAAATATGTGGGCAGGAATCCTAGGTGATCATATCGTTGGACCTTTTTTCGTAGATGGCACTTTAAATGGAGATTATTATTTAGACTTACTTGCAAACGCTGCAGATTCAAGAATAACTGAAATTTTGGAGGCAGACGATCGTCTAGTACAAGACGTCCTTGTTTTTCAGCTCGATGGTGCCCCATCACATGATATCTTGCCATTTAGAGAGTTTCTGGGATGGAAGACGAGATGCCATCGAGTCGCCATATATAACCCCTGGATGTTTTCATTGGGAGGTCATTTAAATTAAAGAACCGCGTGTATGCTACTGCTCCAGTGTTACTGGATGATATAAAACATCGTATCCAATAAGAATGTGGCTGACAGATGTTTTTTCCAATGTGGCAATGAAATTGAGGCACAATTATATCAGTGCCTTGCAGTAGATGGAGTCCATTTCGAACATCTGTTATAATAAAATGATTTTAAATCCATTGTCAGTTTCATTCTCTTAATAATAGCAGACAGTCTTTAAAATTGTAAGCGAATTATCTATTTTAATTACTATTCGTCAATACCATCAAAAATATCCAGGAATCACTTTTTAATTCGCAAATTCCTTAAATGTTGTTGGCGTATCAAAAACGACACACCTTTGAATTCCTTATTAAACAGGCTTTAAAAGTAAGTGTCACTTATGGTAGGGTTCCACTAAAAAAAATTGAGTAATAGGGTAGCCAAATATGCCCCACTTCTTAAATCTATTGACGTTTTTTTCAAAATAATGAGATTACGTTGGGACACCCTGTACGTAGAGTATAGACTGAGATAATCGCTTCTTTAAGTAAGCGGCATATAGAAACTTATCCGTTGTTCACTTGCCTGTTAACAAGCGTGACTTAATTATTGTGTTTTTTATTTCAGACAGTTCTAATATTTGTAGTGCTGTACTTAAGGCTGCACAGTATCGATTATAATCAAATTAACTAGTTAATACTAGTCTGAGGTCTGCATAGTTTTCATTAAGTTCTTCCATTTTCTAGTTTCCTTTTAGTTTTTGATTTGTATCCCTATCTTTAAAATTAATTAGAGGCAAATTTTCAAACATCCCAACTGGTCCATTCTCTTAAACATCACGGATCTAACCAGGTGCTTACCACATCCGGATTTGTAAATTTACTCATTCCAAATACTTCATTGCCATCAGATTTTGATACATTTATGACTTCCCATCAAGAAGTTCTGATTCAAATCCTTCAAAAATGTTTCTCTTTGAAATCATTACTGTGCCTAAAGAGTCAAAAAACAGGTAGTGGACACTGCAAGTTAGAAGTCGTCACATCATCACATAAAACAGACGTAGAGGAATAACTGGTTAAAAGAGCTCGAGTAGAAACGGCTAAACATAAAAACTGAGGCTAAAGCAAAAAAGACAGAAACAAAAAACAATGTTGGGAGAGAAAATAAAGAACGAATAGTGAAAAGAAATATTGAAACTTTACTGGTCGAAAATCAACTGCTTTGATAGTTAGAAAGCTTCATCTGGGGAAAAACCCCATTCTTCTCTATAATCGGTTTCATTAACAGAACTTTGCAAAATTATGGTCTAAATCCGTTAATAGGGAAGAATGAACTAATTGTATTGTGTATCAGTGTTGGGTACACATTGATTGCACTAGTGCCGAAAAAGATGATTATGTGTGTGACTTCTGCCAATAAATTAAATATAATGTTCAAATAACAAATACTGTTACGAGAATTCATCCGACAGCTGGTACAATCGGCCATCAACCAATGCGTGGAACTGACATTATTCCGATACTTCTGGGAATCCGAAATGTTTTGTCTCTCAACAGGCCGACCGCTGCCGTTACTGGGAATTCCCTTAAAGCTTCCAGAACACATGAAAGAAGTTTCCCGATAGTTCGCTGACTTGCCAGAATAATTCCAAGAGAAATATATAAATACGGACAGCTGGCGATGGGAATCAGTATTCAGTTTTCGTCGGTCGTATTGTATAGTTAAGATAAAATGTAAATAGTTTCTGTGAATATAAATTGTGTTAAAGTAGTGGAAATAAATTAGAGTGAGTTGGACCGTGTTTTTAAATAAATCCAAGAACTGAACAGGAACCGAGTGTGAAAATAAAAACATTACAATACTTTTAATTATGATATTTTTATGAATAAATTTTACGCTTATATGTCTGTTATTTTCGATGTATCTTGTCATAACAGCTTCCTAGATGGTCCTAAATATGGGGGAAATGTGGAGTCCGAATTTGAAGCACTTTGTCTTGAGTATATTTTTGTCAACTTCCTGACAAAGTGTAGAAAATCATACGAGAAATAATTATGATATATCTGAGACTGATAAGTTATTCCAAAGAGATGTAGGAGTCCATTTTTGTTCTCATAGAATACCTACTCAAAAGTAGTGGTTACAAGGCAAAAAGCATTTATTGGTATAAAAGTATCCTCTAGACGTATTCCTTATATTGTCTAGAACCCATTTCTACAAAAAAACACGTCCACTCCTCATTTTGCATGAAATGTTGATATTGCTTTCCCGCTACATTCCGAATATTGTTTAAAATCCACCCCGCCAAAAATCACGTTCGAGGGAGAAGAGCACGAAAATAAGGGTTAAAAATAAAATAACTATTTTTCATTAGGAATAGTTAAATTCAACGATAGTAAACAAGAATTTATCAAAACACGTTGATCAAAAAAAATTTAGTAAGTTCTGCCATAACAATATTGGTTATTTCAATAAACATTTCTGACATGTTTGTACTTGTAATTAAGATAGTAAGTTATGAGGCTTGGGATGTTTTTTGGCAATGGCAACGAACTAGCGTTCGGTATTCGCCAGCCAATAACTGAAATATTATATTTTGATTGAAACGTCACTATTAATAGCCGACTCGCAATATGTGAGTTGATCAGAAACGCGAGAATTTTTTTGTCAGTCAGTCGAGTTAAAATTGTCCGGATTTACGTAAAACTCGGTTTTCTGTGAAGTCCATCTTGACGTCATATATACGCTGTTTAGGTTGACTTTTATTTTTGATGCGTATGACAAATTTTTTTCAGCTTGTTTCCTGACATCTGCATAAAAATATATTTACCTACTGCAAAAATATAACTTACTAAATATATGATCTATTAGCTAACCAGATAACATATGGGTTTTAAAAATAAGTAATATATGGATCCCAGGGATCTTTGAAATTGTAAAAGATACAGGATCAATTAAATTTTACAGAAGTTGCAAACCTATATTAAAGTCAGTTTATTCTTACAAAGAAAATGTAAATAACTCAGTAATTTTTCGAAAAATTTGTAAAATATTAACGAAGAAGAGATGTCATTAGTCACCAACTCTATGGGCAAAGCATTCGGCAGTGTCCAAATACAGCAAACGGAAGAAAAATGCTGTGAAATAAAAAAAGGAAAAGGAAAAAGGAAACAAATAAAGAAAACAACGCTACCCTTACACACCAATTGCAATAAATGGATTACTCCACATACTTATCCGAATACGAAGAACAAATAAATAACTCCCTAATATTGATATTCCCTAATTTTTTGGGAATATCAAATGCAAAATAATTGACTAAAGCAAAATAAAGATCAAAAACGAAACAGAAGAACCAAGTTCGTGAAACAAGAGAAATGACTAACAATACTACAATAAAATACAAAAAAAATGAAAAAGGAAATATCCAAACAAATAAGAAAAAACAGAAGCAAAAAGATACGGTATGAAACAAAGTGACAGAAAAAAAATAACAACTATTGAACCTTTCAATAAATTATT
Source organism: Octodonta nipae (assembly GCA_034190945.1). Classification (NCBI taxonomy): domain Eukaryota; kingdom Metazoa; phylum Arthropoda; class Insecta; order Coleoptera; family Chrysomelidae; genus Octodonta; species Octodonta nipae. The sequence continues at coordinate 204,966,930 of CM067216.1, read as the reverse complement.
GTAATGAACACCTTACCCCAATATAAAAAAAAACTAAATTAGGGGACAACATATTTCTGAAACAACACATGTATGTGCTAAGATACCATAGTAATAGAAAACATCAAAAAAGACGGTAAACCATCATAGAAGTATTGAAAACATTATACAACAAATGTCTGCTTGTAGCATATAGGTACACAATCTCATTGAGAAAATTCGCAATGATCATCTTACAACCTGGAAAATTAAAGTCAATATTTCAGTGCAGTCTTCCAATGATCTTAAAAAGAACTTTATATAATAAAAATAAATCGTTCTCGAACCAGCATATGCTAAAGAGATCATCAAGAATATTGAAGTTATATTAACGTTAGGAATCACAATTTGACACATAATCGCTAGCAGAACCATCAGACGCAACACAGAAAAAACACGATGACGCAATCGAACGTACTCTTGGTTCAAAATGGTACTGGGCTCATCACGGAACTGAAATGGTATATAACCGATGGACAGAGTATTACCAACGAATATAGAACCTCAATTTTATGTACCACTTTCATTATTTGCATTAACATATTCCGTTAATATTGACAAAAAATCATATGAAGTATTTAATAGTTGCAAGTTGGTAGTCTTTTAATGCGAGCGCAAAAATCGCGCCAAACCAATAGTTTTTTATTGGCAGGTAACAAAACTGTATATCATTACAGTTTATATATTGTAAAATCTTATAATAGAGATTTAATATTTATTTAATTCAAGTATAGATATTGAATAAGTGTTTGTTCATCTAAATAAATATTAGAAGAATGTCGAAGAAATCTATCTACACTTGAATTAAGTAAATATTAAATCTCTATTTTAAGATTTTACAGTATATAAACTGTAATGATATGCAGTTTTGTGACCTGCCAATAAAAAACTAATGGTTTGGCGCGATTTTTGCGCTCGCATTAAAAGACTACCAACTTGCAACTATTAAATACTTCATATGATCTTTTTGTCAATATTAACGGAATATGTTAATGCAAATAATGAAAGTGGTACATAAAATTGATTCATCAAATTAATTAATAATGACATATGTTTAAAAACCAAAAAAAATATATCTGTTCTTGGGTCTTGAACCCAGTAACATCAGATTAATGACCGGACGCTTTAAGCGCTCGGCTACCGCTTCTACTGTTTTTTTTTTCATTAACTGAACTACCAGCGCCCCCATCGCGTGGGTAACATACTAACATGTAAACAGAGGACATGCTCTCCATAAGACGTGCGCTTCTATAAGAGTCTATATTCGTTGGTATTACAATGGAGTCCGAAAGAAGAAGCATGCAGAAACAGGGTATTCCCGCCCATAAGATGGAGTGACGATGTGCAGTCAGACATGCAAGACAGGTTTAGGTTTGTTCCTACCCCATGCGAAAGCGTACATGTGACGATCACCGTCATGCGCATTCAAGAAAACCTGTTCTAAACAAGTTATCAGTAAACGATGCATCACTGTGTTCCAACCAAATAATGTACCGTTTCTCGCATCGTCATTTCAATCCTTGGTGAAGAGCAAGAATCGTTTGCTGATTCTTACTAATCATGCGCAGTAGCAACTGTCAATAAATTAAGGTTACGGAATGCAGGTCGCAGAGTTTAGACCACAAACTTGTCAGAAAACCTTTCCAACTAATATTTTTTGTGACTGTACAATGGTAGTACGTTGATCGGTGCTAAATTCGCAGTTGCGCACAAATTCGATACAGGCGATTTCGTGACAGTTTCATGGCGGTACGAATACTGCAGGTAGGAACTAACCTTATATAACCGAACTATCTTTGTTTATTAAACAATAGAACAGCGTCTATGGCCTGAACTTACCATCTGCCCTATATATAAGTCAGGCGACCGTGCTCTTATCAATAACTATAGACCAATTTCTATCTTGAATAATTTTTCCAAGATCTTAGAAAGCATTCTCTACAATCGCCTATACCAGTCTGCGGAAAATTACATATCTACGTATCAACATGGTTTTATGAACTCTCGTTCAACAGTTAGTAATCTGGCAGTCCTTGGGCAACATCTATGTGCAAGTCTAGATAGCGGAGGTCAAACAGATGTTATCTACACCGACTTCTCTAAAGCATTTGATAAAATCAGTCACAAAAGACTCCTTCTTAAAAGGTCATGTCTAGGTGTTCCTAAAAATTACCTTAAAATTATTGAACTCTATTTGAATAATAGAACTCAATACGTTTACCTCAACGGGTTTTATTCAGATAAATTTCTAGTCACAAGTGGAGTTCCTCAAGGGTCGAATCTAGGTCCTTTATTGTTTTTAATTTACATCAATGACCTGGCCAGCACGTTAAAATGTAACAGATTATTGTTTGCAGATGATCTCAAAATATATACTACAATCTCAAGCTGGAATGACTGTCTTGCTCTGCAAGAAGAAATCAGTATGTTGGAAGAATGGTGTATAAATAATAAACTTTTTTTAACCATTCCCAAGTGTAAGGTCTTAACATTTAGCCGTAAAACGAATACAATAAAATTTCCGTACAGTATAAGCGATACCATTCTTGAAAGGGTTGACTCCATAAAAGACCTCGGTGTTTACTTTGATTCTAAACTTACATTTCAGCTCCACATTAACCTCACAATAAAATCAGCCTTTAGACAATATGGATTCATCATGCGAAACTGCAAATATTTTAATACTTCAGTTTTAATATCTCTATTCAACTGCTTAGTAAGAACAAAATTAGAATATAGTTCTATAATCTGAAATCCTATATACGAGCGATACATTTTGGATATAGAAAGGGTTCAAAATTTTTTTTTGAAATATTTAACATTTAAAAATCGCGGAGTTTATCCCCAAAGAGGATGTGAATATAATCTCTTACTACTCGAGTTCAATGTGATGTCCTTGAAAAGTCGCAGAGATCAGGCGTCAGTTATATTTTTGTACAAGTTACTGAATAACATGATTGACTGTCCAGAGCTATTGTCTCAGGTTGGAATTGTCATTCCTAGGGTTGTATCTAGGCATACGAGACCGTTTGAGTGCAAACGAGCTCGAACTAATATCTTATTTAAAGCTCCATTATATCTGATGAGTAATAATGCTAATAGACTCTCAGAGGTGTGTGATTTATTCAACTGCTCAACGTACGAACTGAAAAATAAAGCACGCTTGTACTTTTAGAGGACATTTCATTGAATATTTCATCCAGGTGCACGAATTCTTCAATTTATAAATTATCTCTATATCTGTTGTAACCCATTGTTCAATTTTAAGTGCATATGTATGTATTTACTTTATAACTAATTGTTTCTTTTTCTTTGGTCAATTTTTTAATTTATTTTATACATGTCTGTATTCCAATTAATTTTAGTGTTAGTATAATTTTTTATATACTTTTTTCTGTCATCTTTATTTATTTTTTAATTACTCTGTAAATGGTTTTTACTGTTGGGTAATAAAGGCTTTATTATTATCTGCTAAATAAAAACATAACCTGAAATGAGAACAGACTGCTGAACCTGAGACTAAATTACGCCTCCTTTGCATATGAAATTGTGCCATATAAAACAGTTACTCTTTCCATAGCTTCTCAGCCTTCTCCAAAAACAAGTCCGGAACAGCCTTCAACTATATCACGGTTCATTCGGAAACAATAGAGAAGGAAAATAAGAAAATATAAAGTGATTATAGAAACTATACTTGATAACATCAAATTCATGGGACTCAGAATGTTTCTTAAGGAGCATATGTTCTATGCTCACTTAGCTCTATGCAATGATAATCTGGGTGGCTACTCAGAAAAAGAAAGGAAATCTTGTCAGCAAACTCTGGTGGAATTTGTAATTCTCACAACAAAAAAATTGAAGACTGTTATTAGAAAATTCATCGCATACAGAAGCAGTACGAAGAATATTCACTTTTAAACCTATTTAGAGCTCAGAAAAAATAGGACAAAGGATAGATAAACTTTTGTGATTGTCCATCTATCTATTGCAGCCTACGTTCACCTTCGAATTGACTCAACGAAAAAGTTGAAAATTAGTACTTAACCATAGTTAGGCAATCATATAATGATGACAACTTAGACTTGTTGAAATGGCGTTGAGTGTTTAAAGTAATGGTTTGGTGTTAGGGTGCAAAACTGTGTTTTTTTCATGAACACCACTATATAAGCTATATTACAGATCAAACGTACGACCGTTTAATTTACATATCACATCGATTTTTCTAGCAATTTCCGACGGTCATCTCACAGTTTGTTCGAGTATTCAATGCTAACACGTTTTTGCTATACTAGAAAGTTCCCGGTCGTTGTTTTTACTCCCAAACTAAGTTGGATATCTCCAGTGGGAGTGAATATAAATTTTATAACACCGCCCCTCACCTTCAACTTTTTCAAGAAGTTTTTTTTATCCTCAGCTAGTGTAATCGTTCTCGTTATCATTCATTATATTAAATAATAAGCAAAGAGAGAAGAAAAAAAACAGTCCCCTACTCTATGGCCGGCGATTGTTGAACTCTTTCGGTAAGTAACCTGTTCACTGCACAAATACTGTTTGTGTTGCGCGTTCATAATCAAGGTGGACTATTTCTTTTTTCTTCAACGACAAAGCGAGCTTACGAAGCGGCGTGGTCATCGTCGTCGTCATCATCATCATCAATATCATCATCGAGAGCAGCAGGCGGACACACCGGCAAAAGCGGCAGCGGCCGCAGCAGAAGCAGCAGCATCAGCAGCAGAGCATCATCTCCTTGAACCGCCGCTGCGTCCTTGTGATGGTGCATGCATTCGCGGGAGCAGGGTCAACAGACATTCCTTTGACCATTAAGGAATGCCCCCGAAGGCAGGCACTGGACACAAACACACACCGTGTATGTGAGTGTGCTCCCCCTCTTTGAATATTGTCGTTGTCTCTCTCTCGATAGCCGTTTCGTCCGATCTTGTTTGTATGGGAACCGAAACCGATGGCTATGTCGAAGGGAATACAGTTCGCCTCACAAAAACAAACACCATTATGTGACCGTTTTTTCTTTTCATACAAAAATCTCTTGGGTTTCGACGGATACGGTACACAACGTCGTTGATCCTCTTGATGACCTCGTATGTACCATCCCAGGCGGGTTTAAGATTTAGAGATTTACCCTGGGTCCTCTGGGGGTTGTACAGCCAGACCTTGTCCCTCTCTTGGAACCCGACTGAATTGGCCTTGAGGTCATATCATGTCTTAATCCGGGCGCTGGTAGCCAACATCTGCGTTGTGGCTATTTCGTGTATTGTCAGCATGTTATGTCGGAGTTGGTCGGGATAATCGTTGATTTCTTGGGACGGTTCTTCAGGGTAGCGAAAGGCCAGATTGTAGGGTAATGTCAGCTCTTTTCCGAATAGAACTTTGGCTGGAGTCAGACCTGTACTGTTATGTACGTCTGAGCGATAGGCCAACAGGAATAGGGGAATATGCTCATCCCAATCACGCTGGTTATTGCTGACTACCTTGGATAGGTGTTGTTCCAATGTCCTGTTGAATCTTTCCACCATTCCGTCTGACTGTGGATGCAATGGTTTTGTTCTCGTTTTTCTGATTCCCAACATCGTACAGACCTTCTGGAATACATTCGAAGTTACGCCCTTGGTCTGAATGTATTTCTAACGGGACGCCAAACCTGCTGAATAGCTGTTCTACCAGCACCGTCGCTGCCGTGGTTGCCTCTTGATTGGGTATCAGATATGCCTTAGGCCATTTGTTAAAGTAATCTATTGCGACCAGAATGTATTTGTTCCCCCTCTCAAATGGGACTCCCACATTGTACTGCTGCATTCTGCCCTTGGTCCGGATCTTCGGGCGAACTTTATCTAAGGTTTTATTCGTACCCAGATTACCCCCCGTAATCCCATCATGTACTTCGGTCAAGATGGCTGGTACCTTTTTCTTTGGGACTACCAGTTGGGACTTGGTTTCTTGGTCGTCAGTGCTTTCCCAAATTCGCTTGAGCACTTAGAGACACTTAGAGAGTCCCATTGGGCCCATAACGATTTCTGGACGCCCAAGTATCTAGCTATCTCGTCCGATCGTGGCCTAGGTGCCCCTCTCTTTGTAAGTACATAACATAAGGACAAACACAATAAATAAGTTACTTGAGGAGGTTAAAGGGTTGTGCTTGAGCTGAGAGAATAAGAAATGAAAATATTATAAATGAATAAAAACGTTCACTATGAACATCGCCTATCCGGTAAAATATAAACATAAAAATTTAAGGGTAAAAGCAACATTGAGATTAAGAACTGTATACTGTATGTATAAAAATATTAAACCTCTCATAATCTCATAATCTCTCTTTATTAGTAGGTCAACGTTTTATTCAACTGCATTTTTATATGTTTACCTAAAATTAATTTATTTTCAGAAAAAATAGTTGTAATACTTAAAGATTTTTCAAGTTTAATTTTTGCTCTTATTCTATATTCTTGAACATCAACTGAATTTAACTTATTTGCGGTTTGCTATCAAGTTTCGCAACTGTTTTTGGAGTAATTGCAAAGATATAGGTAAAAATGCAACATGAACGTTTGATATATATTTAAAATATAGAGTCCTTAGCAAGGCCGTACAAATTTTGGGTTTCAATACTAAATTTTAAAGAATTAACGTTTTTCTTTAATTAAAAAATATATATTTTATTCATTTTTTGTATGCTTGAAATGCATTATTAGAAATATAAATTTTGCGGTCCGGATTGATACATTCCATTTAAAAAATAATCTATAAGGTCAACCAAACCCCAGCTATACGGCCTTGATCCTTGGTTTCAACTGTAGCATTATATCCAAAAAATACGTAAAAATAAAGTACAAAAACATTGCCATAAAATACAATATGCTTGATACCTAAAACGACGAACAAGAAGAATATTTTTCCACTATTTGGAATGTATTAAAGTAATTATATGAAAATAGGAAACTCACAACATCCGTCATAGGTACTGGAAGAGTCTTTAAATTCCTAAGGGAGACGGAAAATATTCGAGAAGCGTAAAACGTATGTATTAAACTGTTAAATGACTGACAAACTAATTTGTCTACTTGGAAATGCAAGCCATAACGTTAATGATTATAGTCTTTATACTTATAAACGTATTTACTTATCAACTGTTGTCATCTTATTGTATTTGAGACTTAATTATTATAACGTTATTATTTTCTTCTTTATCTCAATTATAAGAAACAACTAAGGTGATAAGGAAACGTTAGTGTTTATCTTTGTTTTACATTATTATTGTTATTGTTATATTTTTGTTATAAGTGATTTCAATCTAAGACAAAAGTTTGATGTATTTTGTACATTAAAAATTAGGAAAAGTTTCATAAAATCTAAAATTTCGGCCTGGTGACTACATCAGCAAACATTATCCAGTAAAACTATTTTTCCTCAAAAGTTAAGTGAAAAAATCAAAATCGTACGTTAGAACACAGACCTATATTCATGTTGTCTTATGAAAATGGTTTCATGTTTACATCGCATTTTGTGCATATGATATATAAAAAAAACTCTTCTCAATTAATTATCCATGATGAATATATAATAATTTAACATGTGTTAGTATAAATATGTACCAACATAAATGCAAAATAATAACACCATGTTATTAATACTGAATTACTCACCTTATTCTTCAGCTGTTTCCTGACCTGGTAACCCCTGAAACCGGCCTGTATTTTAGTAGCCGCCTGAGTTTCCATATCTGGCCCTTCTTGATTCGGTTTCACTGTGTGCGCTTCTGCTGTACAAGTTCGCTTCTTTTCCATACTACGACGCGCAACCACGGTTGATTTACTGTTCGAGTTTTCGTCGGCGTTCGGTGCTGCTGAGCCTCCTTTGACTGGCGGCTGCGTGTCTTTTTCGGTGACGCTTGTGGCGGTGGTCGATGGCTGTGACGTTATAGTTAAAGCGTCGCTCCTCGCTGTTGCTGTTGTACAGGGGAATCACTTTATTATTATCTGATTCAGTATTCAAAGTTTGATATATTGGAGGTCATTCGGCTTTGTCATCCACACTTTGGTCTGAATATTTAAGTGAAAACTCTTAAAAATATGAATGCTGGGTTCCAGAGGAAGTATTTTTGAATTTATTCAATAATAAACTGTTTTATTCACGCTATCACATCTTGAAATTTCCCTCCCATTGTTAGAACTTTGAAATAATATAAAACTACTTTAAATAAATAATTATATTTAATAATTTGACAACATTATACGTATTTTAGTATTTTTTACAGTCATGACACTGACACTCATGCTAGGTTATTTATCACACTTTCTTGTGAGTCATAGAAGCTATTAACAAGTTTACTGCATGTGTAAAAAAATTGGCCAGGAGACATCAATTTTTTTGTCACTGTTTATTAACAAGGACACTGTAATTGATACTATCTACAGTGTTCAGTTCAGATATTTGAACGCTTTATTTAATTTTTAGTTATTACCTACGAGGGTGAATCAAATATGAACCGGATTTTTCTGTTTCTCGCCCTGTAGGTAATTCGAGTGGCTTGACGTCTCGATATATGTTAGGTAGGGATGTTAAGAAGAGGGGAGTTCGTCGGTTTGCCGAGGCGTAGTCGATGCGCTGTTAGTAACATCATGTCAGAGCAAGAGGTGCACACGTCTGTTGCGCAACGTGTTGTTATCAAATTTTTGGCGCGGGAGGGCGTTAGACCGTCTGAAATTTTGCGTCGACTATCTGCACAGTTCGGCAATGAAACACTTTCAAGGACCCAAGTGTACGACTGGCACAAAAAGTTTTCAGATGGCCGAGAGACAGTGGAAAATGAGCCTGCACGAACGCCGTACAATTAATGCTTAGTATTACTGCGAACTACTCCAACAAGTGAAACTTGCCTAGCGGCAAAAGAGGCGGGATATGTCTATCCGAAGTGTGATACTGTTGCATGACAACGCTCGGCCACATACAGCTGCATTGACTTGAACAAAAGGCATTGGGAAACCCTTGAACGCCCGCCTTACAGTCCTGATTTGTCGCCATCTGACTACCACATGTTTGGGCCACTTAAAGAAGAACTGGGAGGCCACCACTTTGAGGACAACGAAGATGTAGAAACGTTTGTGCGCAATTGGTTATCGACACGACCAGTTTCATTCTTTGAGAAAGGTATTAAAAAACTTCCGATTCGGTGGGAAAAATGTATACATAAGAGAGGAGACTATGTAGAAAAATAATATGTATTAAAATTTGTATTGATCGTACCAATAAAAATTTTAAAACAAAAGTCCGGTTCATATTTGATTCACCCTCGTACAACAGTGAGGAACCGACTTATTGCATCGGCATCATTATAATATGGGAATTTAAAAAGTGCTGACATAAAATAAAATAAAAATAAAATAAATAAATAAAAATAAATGCAGTATATTATCCATCGCCGATATTTACAAAAATTTTATTGAACTCCAAGTTTCATGATTGTAATCTTACGTTATATTATTTTTTAAAAATAGCATCGGCCTACTAACAACTGTAACATTTATTTAAAATCTCCTGCCCACAATAATTCAACAAACAACATCTAATTCAAAATTTTGACATAATTTCGATGACATCAATTTTATTCTGTACACAGTATAGTATATCTCGAAAAATGTTAATATCAATGAACTACATAATTTTTACTTTCTGTACTGTACAGTGCATCCCATTTTGGTTGAGATTGCCAGGTTACTTGGTTGTTATTGAAGATAGAGTCTTGCGGTTTTCACATACCTGTTCTACTTTTTTGTGAAACTCAGGATGGCCATATCAGATTTTGCATAAGTGTTTCCATTTATAAGATACAGGGCGATTTTGATAATTTATACTTTTTGGACTCCTTCTATATCTACGAAGTTATTAGAAATATTCTTGCGCTAAGAACTACGTCTAATAGAAAATTTTGCATAGAATCCAGTGGAGTACTCAATTTTTTTTCCGAGTATGATTTTGAAGATACTACACAACATTATATATTTTTAAATGGAACACCCTGTATTTTATTATTTCATTGAATTCGTTATTTTTTTTCCTTTAAAATAATGTGTAATAGAATACACATGGTATTATTAGAAATGCAAAAAACACTAAAAAGCTGAGTTTTTTGCTAGTAGGCCATGTATTTTCCATTTAAAAGGAGATTCAAACAAATAATTCCATTTGAGATTTTTTTATAGGAGTTTATCAGCAAAGAAAAATAATGTTAACAATAGTTCAATAACATGAAACACGAAATTTAGGTACCTAAAAGCAACTAATAAATAGTTATACATCGTTCATTATGTATAACAAACAGAACAAGTATTACAAATCAAATATCTATCTTAAAATTAATTTTGGACATTATTTATTACCTTATTGATTTAACTGTTCAAATTGTTGTCCATTTTCCCTAACACATAATTGGCAAACCTTTTCAATACGCCTGAGTGCATTTAAAATTATAACAGGTCGCCTTTGTAAATCCCGAAAAACTGCCTCCGTTGCGGCACGAAGTTCTTCGCGACTGTTGTGTCTGTTGGTATATATTTTATTTTTCAAATAACCCCACAAAAAAAGTCCAATATAGATAAATCGGGTGATCTTGGAGACCACCTAATTGGTCCATGTGTTCCTATCCAACATCCTTGAAAATTATTTTCTACAAAGCGCCTAATTAATCTAGAATTGTGGGCAGGAGGGCCATCTTGTTGAAAGTGTATAGAATTGCGAAAGGCGAGGGGAACAACTTCCAATATTTCGGGTAATAAGTCTTCTAGGATTGTCAAGTACCTATTGGCGGTAAGGGTTCCTTCAAAAAAGCGGTACTTTATTTTTGTCCCCAGTATGAAACAGGCTACATTAAAACCAAATCGACCCTGCTGTTGTCGCTCAAAAATTAAGTGCGGGTTCTCATCATACCAGTATCTTGTATTCTGCCTGTTAAATATACCGGCACTGCTTATATGAGATTCATCTGACCAAATAACTTTCCTTACAAAATCATTGTCCCTTCGGGTTTGGTCTAAAAACCAATTGCAAAATTTAACCGTCTTGCTGCATCACCAGGATATAAGTGCTGGGCAATATTGACTTTGTAAGGTTTAAATTTATATATTTTTAAAATTCTTTGGACACGTGATTGAGAAACTCCAGTGTAATATTCTAATTTCGCACAAGAAGTCTGGGGATAGACATGAACGCTAGCTAACACATTTATTTCATTCATTTCTCGATTTTCTTTGTTATACACCTTTGAACGAGGTTTAGAATATGCACCAAAACTTAGTAAATTATTCTTTAGTCTAAATATAGTTGCTCGACTAGGTTGATGCCTCTCTGGATATCTGAAAGTTTTAAAAACCCGATTTCATGAAATATCTTATGGTAAAATACTCGTACTTTATACCTGTGGAAATATAGTTCTAAAGCTTCTTCAACATTCTCATAACATTGATTTAAACATTGTATCATATCGTATTTTTCGTTATTTTGAAAAACGAATTCTCTTCCAGCCATTATCAATTATCAACCAGCAAACTCACGAATAATTATTTATATAATGATCTTGTAAACTCAAACACGATAAAACACAATAGTTACTAACAATGACAGCATGATCAGATTTGCGTTTTTCTCTCCAGCGCTCACTAGATAAAATATTGTTCCGAAAGGCCGAATTCTATAATAATTTTAAATGGATTCATGCGAGATGGAAAGGTTTGCCAATTATGTGTTAGGGAAAATGGACAACAATTTGAACAGTTAAATCAATAAGGTAATAAATAATGTCCAAAATTAATTTTAAGATAGATATTTGATTTGTAATACTTGTTCTGTTTGTTATACATAATGAACGATGTATAACTATTTATTAGTTGCTTTTAGGTACCTAAATTTCGTGTTTCATGTTATTGAATTATTGTTAACATTATTTTTCTTTGCTGATAAACTCCTATAAAAAATCTCAAATGGAATTATTTGTTTGATTCTCCTTTTAAATGGAAAATACATGGCCTACTAGCAAAAAACTCAGCTTTTTAGTATTTTTTAGCATTTCTAATAATACCATGTGTTGTATTATACATTATTTTAAAGGGAAAAAAATAACGAATTCAATGAAGTAATAAAATACTGGGTGTTCCATTTAAAAATATATAATGTTGTGTAGTATCTTCAAAATCATACTCGGAAAAAAAATTGAGTGCTCCACTGGATTCTATGCAAAATTTTCTATTAGACGTAGTTCTTAGCGCAAGAGTATTTCTAATAACTTCGTAGATATAGAAGGGGTCCAAAAAGTATAAATTATGAAAATCGCCCTGTATCTTAAAAATGGAAACACTTATGCAAAATCTGATATGGCCATCCTGAGTTTCACAAAAAAGTAGAACAGGTATGTGAAAACCGCAAAACTCTATCTTCAATAACAACCGAGTAACCTGGCAATCTCAACCAAAATGGGATGCACTGTACTGCAGAATTCAAATTGACATTTACCTACTTCCTGCCCTGTATGCAATTTGGCAACCATCGTTTCAATAAGGCGATGTTACAGAGCACATGTATACTTTTAAAGCAGCGTAATTTCAAAAGTTTTTATTTATCAGGCAAAAAGTTCTGTCAAAAGTGAAAATTGTCTCAGATCAAAAAGTTTACATTTATTTTTTATAATACAATCTGATAACCGTAAGAACTATGATAACAGTAGTGATTACAAAATAGCAAAGAGACACTTTAGTTTTATTAATATGTACTTGGTTCACTAAGCCAAATACTTAGTGGTACCACCAGGCTTCTTAGAATTAAGATTTTCTCATTTTAGTTTTAAACTAACTGTTGTTAAAGCGTTAGGTAGGAGCAGTAGCGTTCATCGCCCCCACCTTTGATCAATCCCTGGTTCTCAGCCCTCTCCCCTCATATAAAGAGAATGTGGGTCTACTTAATTTCTTTTAATAGTTGTTTTCTACAGTTGTAGGTTATTTTGTAGTCTTATTGTACTTAAGTAGTATAAAAATGAACGACCGCAAGGCTTTGGCTGTCACAGTACTTAAAGATATAGCAAACTAATTATTTTGGAAGAGAAAATTTCTCTTGATGGCGTCGATTCAAACCAGTTATCAGATGAAGGAATTTCTTCAGAAGATAATATACAAGAAATGTGCACCCCCGATCAAAATAGAGAAATAGGAAGATGGGTAAACTGTTGCTCTGCAGAATATAGCTGGAATAAAACTTACTTGGGGTGAACATTTTCTTATTTTTCTGGTGACGTATGCTTGCCAGTGTTTAGGTAGTCATCAGCTTCAATGTCAATAAGCAGGGTACTTCTGCTCTCATAACTGTTGTTGAGATGTCGTTAACATTACACCCGTTTCTGGTATCGCTGGACCTTTCCTTTCTTCATTAGGGCTTCTTTCAGCCTATACTAGGAGCCTCTATTCAGTATCACTTGGTTGATAATGTATTCCGACCATAAGATTCTCAAAACCCTACGTTTGGTCCACATTTTAAAAAGTTTAATTCTGTCAATTGATCTAATTTTCAGAAACTAAGTTTCAGCGCCGCATAGTAATATTGGCCATATATACTAAGTAATAACCCCGAACTCGAAGATATTGATATGTTTTACAATGAAGAAACAAACTGACAAATCTTCAAAAGGATTATTTGCTATCCCAGTGTGTATTTTGATTTCTTCATCAGAGTCACAGCTTGTATTTAATGGGGGACCAAATATTTTAATTTGCCTCGCAGTTGAATCATTTCCTCGTTTATGAAAAGTTGTTCGTTGACGTATTGTTGTCCACTGTAAACTTGAAGTCTTTATTTATTTCTGAGTTCTTTCTGAATAACATCACATAATGTGGTGTTACCTAAAAAACCCAGAAAAAATAATAAAAACCAGAGATGCCACAATTATCATTAAGAAAACAACTTCAATTTTATCTGTTGTTACCGCGGTGTTGTCATCGTGTCTTATTTATGGATTTTTGGGAATAACAAAAAAGTCAGAATATCTCAAAATTTCCAAACATTTTAAAGTCTAAATTAGACACCGTTTTGACTTTCTATTAGAACAATGAATGAGAAAAATTAATATTATTTGCAAGGCAAATGACAAACTACAATTTCAAAATAAAATGTTAGACATTGTCAAGTGGAATAACTAAGAGAATTTACTGCTATTTGATATACACCAGACAAATTTCCAAAAATCATATAAAAATAAAAAAGTTCCTTTCAAACTGGAAGTATTAAAAAAAGTTACTTTTTGATTTTTATTTGGCTCATCTAGGTGCAGTTTTAGTGTTATTCGCCTAAAATGCAATTAAAGGCCCAAAGGAAACCTTAGGAACTACTAAATACCATGTTCGAAACAAAATTATCTACATTTTCTTATATAAAATACAAAAAAACCCTATAACTACAAAATACTAATTAGAAGTTAGTTATTGACACCTGTCTACCAAGATTTATACAGGGAAAAGGGATTCAATAACTACATTCATGAAATAAAAATTAAAATTGTAAGGAATTGGGCATCCACCAAATCAAATTTTGTTTATTAATATACTGTATTATCAAAATTTTAATTTGATTAGGAAACTGGATAGGTGAAGGTCGTTCTAAGACGGTACCTTAGACTTAAGCGCATCGCCAGGCAGGGGTAGATAGGGGCACCTGCCCTCACCATAGACATGTCTTGGCAAGCCCGTTGCCAGCGGGGGGGGTCTGGGGGGTTGAAACCCCCCCCCCCAAAATTTTGGAATTTTTGGTTTCAAGATTCAATTTCAACAAATTAATCATGTTTTTCATAAGAATAAATTTTATATGTATACAGTTTTATATATCCTGGATATATATGAACAAAAATATACATTTTCAGACCTGATTAGCCCATCACCTATCAAAAAATTCGTTATATGTGAAATAAAACTTATAAGTGTTTATTATAGTTAGTACCTATTGCATTAAACATATATTTGTAACTATAATAACAGAAAATTTGCCATTTCCCCCATCTAGACCTGCCTCCTCCGTAAAAGATAAAACCTACAATCTCTGCTTAAACAATTCATTTTGTGGGAAGCACAACTGCATAGCAGAAATCACATCAAACTATTAACGTATTTCTAACAAACTGTTCAGAATATTCTATGTCAAAATGAATTACCTAAACATGTAAATATTCAACAGTTCAGAAATAACAACAGATTCAAAAACCTTCACATGAAACCTAAGTTTTTAAAGGTTCCTTGTTGAGTACAGCAGACCAAGATGTGTTGAAACATTTTGAGGTTAATACAAATCAAAAATAATTGCAACAATAAATTAGTATCACTTACTGACGTACGTTCGTGTCTAATTTATTATTTTATTTGATGTAACATTTAACTTTCAGTAAATTCAGTTGACGCATTTCAGTTTTAATGTAAATTTAAAAATCTGAAGAATTTGCATGAAATTTATGATAATATAATCAATGATAACATAATGTTTTTTTTTAAATATATTTCAAGTTTTACGTCAAACAATTATATTTAGTATGTATCAACCAACCTACCACAATATCACTCAGAATTTTCAATTTAATTTAAATTTAGATACATAGCCATGTATTTTTTGTATAATTTTTCGCGTTACCCCATTTGCAGACTGAACACCCCATTTGCAGACTGAACACTTATTGACATTTCAAAGAAATTGACTAGTGTTGAGTAGGTAATTCTAAATTCTATAGCTGGAGAGGTACCAATTTATCTCAAAAAGTATTAGCTTCAGCGTTACAACTTATCCTTGTAAATATTTACTTAAGAAATATCTGATCTTTTAAAAAATATAAACAATTACAGCACATCAGCATGAATTCTTCGAGTTCAAGTCAATAAAAAGATAGCATATTTTTTATTTATATCAATAGCGATAGACCAATCGATAAAGATTTTTTCGTGCAAAAAAAACTATGTGCCATCACATTAAGAATGATTTGTAGTGATATTTTGCTACCTTTTCCACTCGCAACTATGGTTTTTTACTTTTTTATAAACATTTAATAGAAGAAAATTGCGTTTTTTTTCGTTGCATGTTTATAAAATGAAAAATAATAAACTAATCTCAATGGTGTCAATAGGTGAATTGTAAAGAATGGAAATACCAATGAAATGAGCCCAGGATCGATCCGATAAGATTTTTAGTAACAGAGAAAAACAAAAAATACTGCAAAATTTATCGTTTTTCTTTATATTATTATAACTCCATCACTATCGAAGGTGTAGAATTGGACTTGTGGGAATTGATTGTAATTGATATTTACCTTATGCGTGACTAAACCAGGCGCTATCGATTTATTAGTTTTTGAATAATTGCTATCTGAAGTTTTTAGTCCACTATTCTTGCAGTGTGTCTCCATGCGACATGGATCGTCAAATATCAATTAAGAATAGAGATGTTGAAAGGTATCATTCTACAACGTCTCTATTTTCATTTTTCATTAAATGTCTGTGAAATATACGAAAAATAAAAAAAATGACCAAAATTTGGTGAGCGTATGAATGTGTTCGAGTAGTGGGGGAACACGATTGTTGAGGGGAACTGCTAACAATAATTATTATCGATAGTAACTGTCACTCTGACAAATGGTGAAAGAATTTAATCGTTAAAAAAAACTTCTATACAGAGTGATTTGTTCGATTTTATTATTTCAAATGAGAACTGTTTGTTTATTATCATATTTATATTTAAATGGTTTCTCGGAAACGTTTTTGCTTTAATTTGTGGATTTTGGGTTTACGGAACATCGAAGGAGAGCGGTCATTAAACAATTCTTACTTGTGAGGATTTTAAATATTAAAACGATCTATTTATGTGCCTCTACTATATATTACTATACGCTTCCCCTCAACAACCGTGTTTCCCCCACTCCTTGGATACATTCATACGCTCGCCCATTTTTTGTCATGTTTGCTAACATTTTTCAGATATTTCACAGACATTTAGTGAAAAATGAGAATAGAGACTTTGTAGAATGACACCTCTACTTTCAACAACTTTTTTCAAAATTGCAATTTGATTATCTATGACGAATGGGGGCACAATGCAAAAATAGTGAACAGAAAATTTTATATCACAATTGTTCAAAAACTAATAAACCGGTAGCGCCTGGTTTTGGCATACATAAAATAGATGTAAATTACTATCAGTTCCTACAAGCCTAGTTCTATAGCTTCTAAAGTGACGAAGATACGTTTTTTTTAAATCCTACAGTTTTCAGTATTTTTTGTTTTTCCCTGGTACTAATGATCCAATTGGATCGAGCCTGGGCTCATTTCATTGGTATTTTCATGCTTTTTTTTGACCTGTTGACACCATTGAGATTAGTTTATTATTTTTGATTTTATAAACATGCTAAAAAAACATATTTTCTTGCTTCAATTGTTTATAACAAAGAAAAAAACCATAATTGCGAGTGAAAAACATAGCAAAATATCGCTAGGAATCTTTGTTAATGTGAGGGCACAGTCGGTATCCTGATAGTATTTTTTACACATTATCAGTTAATTTTTGCTCTATTGATTGGTCTACGATACGATTGTTTTGTTAAGTAAAGTATAAAGCAGGTTTTGGTACCTAATTTTGACATATATTTTTTTTGTCTTACAGTAAATCAAAACCTGACTACGCCCATGGGTGCAAGTTGATTAGAAAAATATTGGCTAGCAACAACAATGGTGACAATAAAATTATTGTAAAATAAAAACCTAATCTAGGTGAACAGTGGACGGGGTAGTAACGGCCAAACTACTAATAAGTGCTCCCACACGTAAGGTAGTAAAGAAAACAAACAGAACAGTAAGTCTACTGCCGACGGTGAACAAAGTATCCATGAAGATCATACTGAACTGAACATAAACTACACTAGATTCTGCTCAACCATGAGAGCAACCGAATTCCGTAGTGACTTCAGGACAATTGATTACCTACATATATATCTACGGGAAGTTATCAGTAGGACTAAAGTATACTAAATACCACTAGCAATGGCCTTCATTTACTTATAAACCAATCAATAGAGCAAAAATTAACTGATAATGTGTAAAAAATACTATCAGGATTCCGACTGTGGCGTCACATTAACAACGATTCCTAGCGATATTTTGCTATGTTTTCCACTCGCAACTATGGTTTTTTACTTTGTTACAAACAATTGAAGCAAGAAAATTACCTTTTTTTCTTAGCATGTTTATAAAATCAAAAATAATAAACTAATCTCAATAGTGTCAACAGGTCAATTGTAAAGCATGAAAATACCAATGAAATGAGCCCAGGCTCGATCCGATTGGATCATTTATAACAGGGAAAAACAAAAAATACTGAAAAATATAAGATTTGAAAAAACGTTTCTTCGTCACTTTGGAAGCTGTAGAACTAGGCTTGTAGGAACTGATAGTAATTTACATCTATTTTTTGCATTATGCCCCCATGCGTCATAGATAATCAAATTTCAATTTTGAAAAAAGTTGTTGCAAGTAGAGGTGCCATTCTACAAAGTCTCTATTCTCATTTTTCACTAAATGTCTGTGAAATATCTGAAAAATGTTAGCAAACATGACAAAAAATGGGCGAGCGTATGAATGTATCCAAGGAGTGGGGGAAACACGGTTGTTGAGGGGAAGCGTATAGTAATATATAGTAGAGGCACATAAATAGATCGTTTTAATATTTAAAATCCTCACAAGTAAGAATTGTTTAATGACCGCTCTCCTTCGATGTTCCGTGAACCCAAAATCCACAAATTAAAGCGAAAACGTTTCCGAGAAACCATTTAAATATAAATATGATATTAAACAAACAGTTCTCATTTGATATAATAAAATCGAACAAATCACTCTGTATAGAAGTTTTTTTAACGATTAAATTCTTTCACCATCTGTCAGAGTGACAGTTACTATCGATAATAACTATTGTTAGCAGTGTTCCCCCACTACTCGAACACATTCATACGCTCACTAAATTTTGGTCATTTTTGCTAACATTTTTCGTATATTTCACAGACATTTAATGAAAAATGAAAATAGAGACGTTGTAGAATGATACCTCTACTTTCAACATCTCTATTCTGAATTGATATTTGACGATCCATGTCGCATGGAGACACACTGCAAGAATAGTAGACTAAAAACTTCAGATAGCAATTATTCAAAAACTAATAAATCGATAGCGCCTGGTTTAGTCACGCATAAGGTAAATATCAATTACAATCAATTCCAATTCTACACCTTCGATAGTGATGGAGTTATAATAATATAAAGAAAAACGATAAATTTTGCAGTATTTTTTGTTTTTCTCTGTTACTAAAGATCTTATCGGATCGATCCTGGGCTCATTTCATTGGTATTTCCATGCTTTACAATTCACCTATTGACACCATTGAGATTAGTTTATTATTTTTCATTTTATAAACATGCAACGAAAAAAAAAACGCAATTTTCTTCTTTCAATTGTTTATAAAAACGTAAAAAACCATAGTTGCGAGTGGAAAAGGTAGCAAAATATCACTACAAATCATTCTTAATGTGATGGCACAGGCAGTATCCTGATAGTATTTTTTGCACGAAAAAATCTCTATTGATTGGTCTATTAGAGAAATCGTTTGAGATCATATTACCGAAGAACAAGATGAATAGATAGACATGGTTCTATTGAGTTTCTGAATGTTGTTTAAAATATTAAAACAAACACATTTCCCAGAAACTATGTCCAAGTGTTCCTGATAAAAGAATGAAGTTCTTCAATTGGCTCTCAAATAGAGATAATCCTCGAGAGAGGATGGCAACACATGAGCAACGAAGATGCAGGGGACACTACATCAGAAATATGTAGAATATATATGACGTTGATAATGCAATGCTAATATAAGATGAGAACGAAAATTACTTCTTTGTTAAATTGTTTCTAGTTGAGATTTTTAAATTTATTCGCATATGTTTACTATAGATTTTGATAATTAATGATATTTTAAGATGTTTGGTATCAAATTATTCTTACATTTCAGCTTCAAACTGTTTCATTTAAATTAACGAGTCAAGAAAATATTTTTCTATTTGGTTGCCGCGTTATGTTTAAAATGTATAAAATGTATCTTACCTGATTTTTCTTCTGGCAATGAACTCCAGTCTTGACCAGCACCTGACAAGGGTTGCTCCAAGGAATCGTGTAGTTCCCCTGAATGTCTTAAACCGCTACTCGCATACAATTTCTTTGATTCTTCAATCATTTTAGCCGAATTCCTTTCTACCGAATCCACAAATTCATCTTTGTCGCTAGTCATTTTCATCATATCGATCGGTAATACTAATGCGTCGTGTAGTTCCCCGGTATGCCTCAAACCCGAATCTTCTAGTTTTTCCTTCGGCAATTCTACAAGTTTTTCACTTTCTTTTTTAAGTTTCTCGTCAGCAGCTTCTTTACCGCTTTCAATTTCGTTATTTTTCAACGGTATTATCATGGTGTCGTGTAACTCACCTGTGTGCATTAAATATGGTGTTAAATTATCACTAGATGTCGTTCTTGTATTTTTTTGTTTTCCTAAGACTCCACGTTCAACCTTATCAACACCATCACCTAAATGTTGACCCTCGCCTCCTAATAAATGTTCCACATCTAGGGATCTAGATTTCCCCAAATTCTCCAAATTGTATTCGCCTGCTAGATTTTTACTATCATTTTCCTTTATTTTATTAGGTGATATATTCTCCACATGTTCTGCAAGCGGTTTTCCATCGATTATTTTATTAACACAGGGAGAACTGCTTTTGGTTCCGCAGAAGCCTGATGTCATTTCTTGTTGCTCATCTATAGGATACAAATTGCCAGTTTTACTTTCTTTGGTTATTGGAGACATAATACCTGGACTAACGTCATCTTCAAAATCGATGTCACCAAGTATTGAGTCGATTTTTGTATCAGTACCAACATTTTTTCCAGCTATTTGTTCCAACAGTTTGTTTTGAATTGCATCTATTTCATCAATGTTGCTTGATAAATGCGAAAAGTCTGCCTCTGTATCTTTTGTTTTTTTAGAGTCCACAACTTGTTCTGGTTCGCCAGCCGAAATAACTGTCACAGCTGAATCGGAAGAATCAATACTTTTCGGTCTAACAAGAGTTTCAGTGCTGCTTTTGTTTTCAAGTTTTTCAACGCTTTGAGATGAATTATTTTTGATATCCACTTTTGCTTCTTTTCCTTCCTCAGAAGCATTTTTAAGTTCTTCTTTTTGTTTTTCATTTGCTTTCAGTCTTGATTCAACTAGATCTTTGACATTTTTCTTAATTTCTTCCATTTTTGATTCACTCCGTGGCAAAGTATTATGACGGTCGAACATTTGCTCTGAGTGACTTAAAGTTTTTCTAACACTAAAACCTCTCCACATGCTTTGGATTTTGAGTACTGCTAAAGCTTTGTTCAAAATTTTGTGTCCGTAATGATCGTTTTGTGTGTTTTGAACATCGTGAACATGTTTTATGTCGCCATTCGGCTTGTATAAATCTAAAGCAGTCGACAGCAATGAGCTTTCTTCTCTTTCTGGGACTTTTTCATTTCTGTCCAAACTTTTGTTTTGTTTATTGAGAATCTCTTCAGCACCACTATTAAATGTTTGTTTGTCGTCAAATGCTTCCTTATCTTCATTGTTTCCAGTATGTTCAGTATTATTTGACTTCACTTTTGTGGTAGAGTCGGAAGTTTTGTTTTCCTCTGTTTTTGACGTACCTTGTGACTCAGTTTTGCTGGAAATATTGGGTTCTTCCCTCAAATTATTTTGTTGGTTACTTAAAACTTCCACAGCAACTGTTTTTACGGCTTCCAATTCTTTAGCGTTTTGTTTTATTAATTGTTCAGTTTGTTCATCAATTTGTCCTGACTTCAATTCTTCAATGTTGGATTTACTAACTGTTTTGAAATCTAAAGAATGTTCCTTAGACGAAGACACTTCCGTTCTACCTCCCGACTCTGCTTTATCACTGGAACTGATTTCAGATGACACTTGTCTAGAGCCGTCGTACGTAATATGTTTTTCTTTGTTAATGAAATTATTAATATAGTCTTTCACGACCCTATTTATAACTCCAGTCTTTAAAACTTCTATAGTGGCATTTATAGCGTCCATATCAACAGCTTCACCTTCGATTTTCTCAGTTTTATCTTTAGGTGTGCTACATTTTTCACTGATATCACTTACTACTTCGGAGAACTCTGTCG
Source organism: Octodonta nipae (assembly GCA_034190945.1). Classification (NCBI taxonomy): domain Eukaryota; kingdom Metazoa; phylum Arthropoda; class Insecta; order Coleoptera; family Chrysomelidae; genus Octodonta; species Octodonta nipae. The sequence continues at coordinate 204,944,640 of CM067216.1, read as the reverse complement.
GCTTGTTTGATTTTTCGGTGTCTTTTTCCGTAACAGAACACGAATTTTCCGATATTACACTATTTTTTTCTGAAATATCAGTTCTAGTGCTAAAATTTTTTGTGTTATTGTTGCTGTCACAATTTGCTGACTCTTGTGTAGAAACTAGTTCTTCTGAGTTACCATATGACGGAGAACTGCATTCATTTGAAGTATTCTTTGACTGACTTTTTAGGTCATGTGAGCTAGGAAGTGTGGTTGGTAATATAGTGAGTTCATTAATTTTCCCATCATGATTGATTGATTCTGATTTGATTTCATAATTAGGATCCAAAATATCTTCGCAAGTTTTTTCTTTCTCAGTAGCTGCACTTTCTACATTAACTTTACTATTTTCCTTTATGGAATCTTCATCTTTATTTACACTTCCGTTACTTACTTTTAACATATTAAGCTGTTCATTTTCTATCATGTTTCCAGAGCTTTTGTTAGTTTCAGTTGTATCGGTACTTCTTTTTTTCCTCACTATCAATTCTTCCGAAGCAGCTCCTGCTCTTGTATCATTGGATTCGTCAAAATTTCTTCCTATATCTTGGCCCACAGTCTTTTCTGATATTTTATTCTCTTCAGATAAGGATTCATTGCTTTGTTTAACAACAATGTCAGCTTTTGAATTTTCAGATAAAGATGATACTTCGTTGATGGTATCTTCATTATTTACCGAGTCGTTGCTTGAAGATTTTAGATCACTTTCGTCTTTCTTAGTTTCAGGCTGTGGTATATCGTTTAATCGATGTTCAGTTTCAGTAGAATTAACATCTTTTACAGAACTGTCAGCAACATCTTTTTCATTTTGTTCGCATTTTGTTGGAGTTTGAGGCTGACCTGTGGAATTATTGTTTCGACCAACAACTATTAGTTCTCCATTGCCGTCATAGAATTCAACTTTTTTTGGAGACATCACTTGCGGGTCTTGTTCACTTATAGTTGCTGCCTCATTTTCATTTTTATGAGGCTCCAAATGGGGTACATTCATTTCTTCTTGATTCACCGTTCCTGATTGTTCCAATGAAATTTTACTATTTTGGTTTATAACATTGGGTGGTAACTGCTGAAGGTTCTCAATTTCTTTAACAATGGCTGTTACATTCTCTGTAACGTTTTGATGTGTAGCATTTTGTTCGCTTGGTGTAATTATCGACGAGTTAGGATCAACATCTTTGTCATGAGTTTCTAAAGATTTTTCTCCTGTTAACGGTTTCTTACTAGTCTCTTCTTTTTATCTTCAGAAGTCTCAATTTTCGATTCTATATTATCTTTTATTGAATCCGCTCCTTTCACTTTTGTTGTTTCATCTTTATCACTTGTGTCTATATTTACTGTTTTATCATTATCGACACTAATATCACTAACAACAGACTTGTCTATAACAGCAAAGTTTTTCACTGAATGGGATGATTCATCATGGTTTGCTTTACTGTCAATTACAATTTCATCTGAGACTTTATTGAGCTCATTACTTTTTTTGACCGCAATTTCACTTTCTAAACTACCCGAAGATGATTTCACCAAATGTATTTCGTTAGATTCAGCACCTTTTGTTGCATTATTATAAGACGTCGTGCTTAACGTCTGCCCTGCTTTTAATGAAAGTTCATTCTCTAAATTTTCAGCTACTAGTTTATCGCCATTCTCGTTCTTTGTTAAATCGTTATTTTCTGTGGTAACAATCGCACTTTCAGCAGTATTGTCTACTATTTCAGATGAGATTTTTGCTAATGTTTCCTCGTTATTATTAACATTATCACCAATCTCGTTTCTAAACTTGGTGGAAATCTCGTTTTCCAATTCAACAGGTACTGGTTTATCATCTTTTTCATCAGAGACCTTACTTGATTCATGTTTGCTCTCCTTGGTAATATCCTCACTTTCTGAATTATTATCAGTGGTTCTAGTTAATTCATCATGTCTTTTGGTAGCAGTCTCACTTACCAAAGCATGAGCCGTTGGTAAACCCAATGTGTCGTGGTTAGTACTAGATTTCTCACCATGGTCATTACTGACCTTTTCTAAATCATTGTTTCCTTTGATGACAATCTCATTTGTCGATTCATCGGCTGTATTTTTTGCTTCAACATTAAAATTATCTTTACCTTCATCTGTGACTTTAGATAATTCCTTGTATTCTTTGGTAGTAACGTCACTGCCTAAAACTGCTATTTCCGGGGATGTTTTAGCTAATTTGTCTTCATTATCATTTTCATTATTAACGTTTTCTTGTGTAGACCGTTCGGTTTTTATTGGACTTTCTGTTATCGGCGTGGCATTCTTCAAAATTATTATTTCATCTAGTTTAGCTTGTTCAGATTCTGTTTCGTTTTTAGTGCCTTCAACGCTACTTTTATCATGATCATCTGCTTGCACGCTACTTGGAAGACTTCTCTCAACATTCTCTGTTTGTCCTTTTTTATTTTCAGTTTCTGTAGTGGTCTTTTCTTCTTCGTCAACTAATTTTGCAGATTTTATATCAGTTAGTTTCTCTACCTCATTATTTTCTTTAATTATTGTAGGCCCTTTTGTGGATTGGCCCTTTTCGTCTTCTTTGTCAGAATTATTATCTCGTTCATCAGTTCCATCTTTTTCGACTATTTTAGTTTCTTCTGAAGTAATAAGATTCCCAGTGAGAGTCTCTGTGGTATTTTGGGTTCCTTTGTCAGTTAGGTCTACGTCTTCAGATGAGTGTTTTTCTGAAGTCATCGCTGTCACCACATTACGTTCCTTCTCTTCTACTTTTTCATTTGTTTCATCCTCTACAGGCTGTTTTAGTGTATCAGTAGAGATAGAATGTTGAAATCCTACATCTTTAGCAACAATTTCTGAAACTCCAGAAGAGCTCAATTTTTTTTCAGAAGTATCAATTATTTGTTCAGTTCTTAACGTTTCACTTTTGCTATTGCTTTTTGAATTCTCCGATGTTTCAACATCCTTATTTACTTCAAGGCTGGGAGTTTCCATGATTGATTCTACTTCCAAACTGTCTTGACTCAAACCCGAAATTCTTTGATCCACTTCATCAACTGACTGATCTAAAAAGTCGTTAGTTGTTTCCTTACTAACTGGTATTGTATTCATAGCAAGAATTGAAGATACTACTCCCACAACAGTTCTGAGGTTACCCTTACTTGATACTTTTTCAGCTTCAGTATGTTTCTTTTCGTTTAAATTTTCTTGTATGGATTTTTTTATCGAGTCTTTTTTGCTGCTGCTTTTAATGCTCCTACCAGAGTCATCACTTCTTGATGAGGATTCTCCATCCACTGAACTGCTCCGGGTTTTTCTTTCTTTAATAGTATGTGCCTTTCTTTGCACGGTGATGGGTTTCACAACTCTGGCTCTGTCAGTGGAACTTTGCGATCTTTCTCTGTGATGGGTATTTCTGGGTCTTTCGATGGACATGCTTCTGTATGCGCTTTTGGTGTACATGTGTTTTTGTTTGCCCTCCATTGTAAGTGACTCTGACTTTACAACAGGTTTGTCGGAAATTTCTTTCTTTACTGTCGGTTTTTCCTTGGGTTCTTTTTTTGGTTGCGGTACTTTCGTTGCTGTCACTTTTTTTGGTGTTTCGCTTCTGACGCTCACTTGACGGTACAAGGATTTTGGGCTATCTTGTGTGGGGTACTTTTTATCTAACCATCTACGATTATGTTCAGCTACCGTTTGAGCGCTTCGGATGGTTTTTACTGCAAAAAAAAACAAATATATCGTTTTTATCACTTAACCTATACATAAAACAAATTATAATCATGAATTAAAATCATTTTTTGTTGTTTAACAAGAGTTTAAATGTGAATACAGAAATAATGGAAGGACAAACTTTCGAAAGTTTATTTTTACCTTTGTGGTTCCCTTTATCCCTCAAGAGCAGAAGTTTCGAGAAGTATTTTGCTGCAAATATGTAAATGTCATCGGGTTTCTTTAGAAGTACTTCTTTCGCCAGTCCTTCCATGAGTTCTTCAAGTCCTACAGGAACACTGACTCGTTTAACTATCATTTCAGCTGTGTCGACGTTTCGGTCTTGCTTGTCCATGTTTGGCATTTCCTGAAGATGCAATTTACTATTATGTAATTTTCATAAATATTGACTTCTTATTGATGAAGTCCGAATATCAAGAAAAAATTAATATTTATTGGTCATATTCATTAGTTATTTGCAAATAAACGGGCTTCGCCATGCAGGGGCTGCCCTCCCCCCTGTTTGCAGTTAAAAACTTCCGGACTTGGCTCCTCCTGTAAACCAAAACCTGCCAGTTTGCCCCCTTCTGAATCAAAAGCTGGCGATGCCTCTGACTATTTGCATTTTTGGCAAAACGAGTATAGAGAATTGTTGTGGGTCCACACTAATATTCACCAATCCCTACAAACTTTTAACCGATTTCAAACAAGAAGCACGTTACCAATTAAGTTGTAGTTTTTTTAGACTTTGTTACCTTAGCCGTCCCAATCAATAATTTTTTTATCTGATTTAAGGTACAATTCTATTGATTATTTTAGCGTATTCGTATCTCTCCCTCTCTCACTAATTTGTATTTTTTTATATTATCTACATATTTTTTAACTTTATTATTTGGCCCACTTTCTAGAAGTGTACCTCTAATATTGCAACCACCCTATATATGTTTCTGTGTATTGGTCTCCCAATATAAATTATTTGTCTATCATTTTCTGCATCACCCTGTACAACTATAATTCAACTTCACACGATGTTGCAACCGCCCTGTATAAGTATTAATCCTCTCCACCCTTTTAACGGTTTCTATTTTTGCATTGTTTAAATCACCCTGTATACCTATAATTTGACTTCGCCCAATATGCCAAGTATAAGCAACTACTTATGTTCTACACTACATAAGATTTTTTAACCACCCTGTATAAGTATAATTCCACTCCACCTTATATTTCAATCATCCTGTATATGTAACGGCTTCTAACATTTTTTTAACCCTCCGCCCTATAACTCGAATATCCTTACTGCATATACTCATTTAACCATTTTTTAAGTTTTTTATCCACTCTGTATAAATATAATTTTACTTCACTCTTATTTCAACCAACTTCTATACGCAACAAGTTATGTGGCACCTAATACAACATTTTTTGAACCACCCTGCATAACTTTAAGTCTATTTCACCTCATATTTCAACCATCCTATGTATGGAAGTGCTTATGTACCATCGAATATCACATTTAATTGAAAGATTTTTTGAACCCACTGTCTAACTGTAATTTTACTTCGCCCAATATTTCAACTGCGCACATTGCTTTCTGCTTGAATTTCGATGCACCCACACACCTACCATATACCATATAGAAAACATTGCTCACCTAAAAAAAATTCTTTTCGATACACTAATGGAATATTTTGTGCCATTTCACTCGACTGTTTTTTAAGCTAGATATTTATGATGAAAATTTGACATTTATATTGATGTTTACCGTGTTTATACAAATGTTTTTACGAAATCATCGCATGTCACTTTTACCAATAATTGAAAATTACATATAGGTTTCAAAAAATAACTGTTCCAGAAGATACGTATAGTCAATTTTCTCGTATTTATTGAAGATATCAAAAAAGTTATTTACAAAAATTATCGGCATCTTAAAATTGCACCTTTTTAAAAATATATTGGTATACATGGCTAGGGTGAGCCAAACATACTTTTTTAATGAGACTCATTAAAGAATATTTCAAATATACGGTTCATTGCGTTCCAAGTAGTTCAAAACTTAATGGTCAATTATATATGAGTATCACCCCTATTTGAGCGATCTGTATACCCTAGACAGAATTTTTTTTAATGTTCCTACAAGTGCTATTTCTTTGTTCTGCAAAAATTGAATATGGGGCGAATTTTCAATTTTATTGAGCATTCTCTATAGCTATAATTATTAATTTCGGAGATATTTATAATTTAGTAACAAACATATAGTTTTTAAAAATTATAACAAATTGGCTGTTAGTGAATGACAGTGTGACGAAATTTTACTATAAAAATTACCAAACATCAGTTGTTAAAACAAAATACTTATAAAATTATTCAACTTTATAACAAATACAAAAACAAATAGTTTAACAATATGTTCAAATGTCAACGTAAATACAGCATTGCAGTTGATCCTTAAATGACCAACTTACATTTTTAACATTTCATAATACTCTGGAATAGTTTTCGTATTCTGTTCTTTATATCATCTTCTGGTGGTTGGAGGTATTTTCGAACACTTTCACCTAACTCCACATGAAGAAGTCAATTTTATTTAAACCGGGTTTGATTATTCTGTGTTTAAACTTGCTGAACGAGGTGACCATTCAGTGGGTCCGACATTGTTTTGGATTTGTTCTTGAGAGCAGTCGCAAAAACAATTCTTCTAGAATACTCATCGACATTTGATGCAACTGGATATGGTATGGACCATTTGTATTAGCAATAGCCCTCTCACTAATATTCCTCTAACGCCAGATTTCATGTTTACTGATATGTAAATTATGCTTAATGTCAAGCAACACCTTTAATTAATTGTCATTGTTAACTACAGGTTTTGTCCTTACTCTTTTTTTATAAACTATTGAACCCGTGAGATTGTAACGATAAAATCATTGATAGACAATTTTACATGCCTCCATTCTCTGAGTATCCATATCCTGTCTTTTAATTTCTGAACAGGGCAGTTCAAACAATATTGATTAATCATTAGTCAATTAATAAACAATTCACAGTTACAAATTACTAATTATTACTCAATTTGTCCACGATTAACTTGTTAGAAGAGATTTTTTAAATTTCTTGTAGTTATTACATTGTAAATATCTCAGAAACTTGCCTATAGGAAAGGCTATTTAAAAATAAAAGAACATCAAGCCTATAATCAGGTTTTGAAATAAGATATTGCTGATTCATTTAAAAATATATAGCTTTCTCTTAAAACTACTAATATCAATAAAACATTTTTTAACATATTGAAAACATTAACCGACTTCCAACTAAAAAGCTGATAATTATTAACAATTCATAACAATAGACAATAAACAGCAGCTTCACTGTTGTTTGGTATCTACACACAAGGTAAAAAAATGTTAACAATAAAAGGAGCTGTTCTTTACAAAATAATTATCTACCTATCTAGTATATTTTAGTCGGTGCCTGCTTATTTTGATGTATTCTGTAAACGAGGATATCGCATTTTGACATACTAACGTCGCACCGTGGATAAGTACTGTACCTATGTTATGTAATCAATCGACGTAAGATATGAAACTCCATAAATTGTAATAAACTAGCCATTGCCCATTCTCATTACCCACGGCATGTAAAATATTAAACGTCGCCATCTATGATCTTTCTGAATAACAGCAATACATAATTCTGTTAATTTGGGATTTTGATCATTAACTAACGTGAGATCCGAGCAATATTAAACTTAAAATAATAGGTAAAATGAAGCCTATATTTTAAGTTAGATCTCAAGCAATATCTAGGTGAAAACTGCATTCAATTCCATGCAATAGTTTTTTCGTGATGCGTCTAGAAACATACAGACAGACACAGACCCAAACAAACATTCTGTTATTTTGCCTTCTGTTGCTCTAGTAACGTTCTCTCTATTAGTTTCTCTTCAATATCTATAATGTACCTATAGACATATAGATTTGATTAAATTGTAGGTGAGAGCTCTTTTCAAAATTGTACAATAGATTTATCATGGTGAAGATAATGTATCTACTTTAGTCTTTTAATCACTCATTACCAACAAATAGCAAATAATAAGTCATTCTATTCGTGCAGAAACTCCAATAGTTTAAATAGAATCAGTATAAATCTCAATAAATTTACAAAGCAGTAGATAGGTAGTAGTGTTTACAGGAAAGTATTTTTCCTGTTTTTTTTTTTATAAAAAGTAGTATTTTGACACAAAATTTGCACCACTCGTCGTGAAATATTATACACAGTATAAATACCTAAGTGCTAATTTAATCATAAATTGGTAAAAATATTTAAAAAACATTGCTGTGCTTAAGCATTTATATAACCGTGTCGAGTAATAACATTAAAAAATGTACCTGTTCTACTAAAGAAAATATGATAACAATATGTGAAACACCACTTCTGGCATTAGCTTCGAACTAAATTTAGCAGGTTTCTGTTGTTGATAATGAGAGAAATATTGTTGCCCTAAGCGATAAGAAAATCGATATGGTCAGATGCAAATTTGTCACGAACTTTCACTTTGATTCATTTCTTTTTGAATATCAAATAGGCGAGACTGTATTAATTTTTATTTGTTCTCGGAATTAGAAGATGGACTGAAAAAATATTCAAATTTTGCGTGTCGTTTTATGGAAAAACCATAACGAAACAATGTAAAGACGAAAACATAAAAAAATATTTGTCGGTATGTTGTAGGTATAAAGCAGTAAGTAGTATAGTTACTCACTGGTAAAACAGACAAATTTATTTAATAATTTACTAGTTGAGAGTTTTGCAGGAGGGTTACTTTTCCATGAATAATTTAAAAAGATTGTAGGAGGTCCTTTATTATTCTCTCCTCAATTTTTATCTGTAACGGTTAACTATTTAAATGAAGTTAAGAATGTAATGTTCATCAGGGCAATTTCGAAAATTTGAGCGAATTACTGGTTGTCTATTAGAGAAAGTCTTCTTAAAAGATTTATCTGCAATATGAACCATCAGTTTTCGTAATTATAATATCATTAGTTTTAAAAGTCGATAAACCGATCTATTTTCACCTAGAACCCTCGCAACTTTAAACCCGCGGTACCATAAAAGTGAACACCGTGCATACACGTAGTATACATCCTGGTACCATTTGTACACGGCGTATTCACCGTGAAATATAACCCGATTAATTTCGTTAGAAATAATGAAGATTTACATAAACACTGTCAAAAATTGCTAAATTATTACTAAAATGACTTCCTAACTAAAAGCAAACAACCCGCATTTTTTTAAATTTTTTCTATATTCCAAAATAAGATGCTAAAGAAAGTATTTCGCCAAAATATCAAAATGGCCAACAATGTTTTTAATCTAATTTAGATCCACCAAGATAGTTTAGGTTACAAGAGATTCATCATCATCATCAGTCACCTACAATTGAAACAAATTCACGATGTTTACATTGTGCGCTCAAAGATGCAATTTTTAATTACTGGTTCACCTACATCATAGAAGGACCATTCTCTACATCGCATACCAACGGAACAAATAGACAATGTATTCTTGGTGTATTATGTATTCAGTGTATGTAGTTTATGCAGGATGGAGCTCCCCCTCAAAATTTAAACTAACGCTAGATCAGGCCAGTTACTGAATTTCGCCTTACTTGTCGTAACCCAGATTTTAATTACTTATACATTATAAAATGGGATTTCGTACAGTAAAACTATGAAAGTAAGGTTCTTCTGCTGCTATTGTTATATTTCCTCTCAATTTGCAGTTTATCATATTCATTTTTAAAATTAAAAGAATGCCAGTTGTTAGTTATACTTTTGGTTTTTAGAAATGAACTCATCATGTTGAACATCTTAACCTTCACTATAAAGAAATATTCAGAAGTTAACCGAAAAGAGTGGAACGTCTTTTAGAAGTGTGCTTCCCTTCATCGTGTTATAGTGTTGTTTGATGTTCCATAAAAAGAAGAATTAGAAGCTTGAACTGACTCGTGTATTTTACTCATTTCTCTACCTAGGTACTTCAACAATACTACGTAGTCTCCATTTGCAGCAACCAATCGACCTCTATGTAAATTTATTATCTTTGTCGGATGCATTATTTTCAATGTTATACGTAATTTTTAGACATGCACATAAAATTCGAATACCACTATGTCGTCTTCTAGACTCCGCCAGCAGTATGGAAATTAAGTAGGTTGATATCAAATATACAGGTGTAAATAGGTTGAGTCCATATAATTTTGGTGGAGATTGAATACTTCAAATTAAACAAAAAAACTCTTATACCACTACGGTCTATAGGCGTCAATAATCAAGAAAATTCAAAATACATTTTAAGAAAATTATTATCAATACGCCAAGATCGCGTCGTGAAGTAATAAATATATTATAACTAAAGAAATCACGTCCGCTCTGAAAAAGTACCTGTACCTGTATTCTTTGCTCAGTAATTCAGTAATTAGAATTGTTTTGTCGAAAAAATATAGATTTTCTCTTAGATATTAATTTTTGGAAGAAAAATTTGCAAAATTAGGTTAAAAGATCGAAGGATAACAGCTATTTACATATTATTCAGAAATAATATATACAATTTAACGTAAAATGATCTATTTTAAAGCTCTTAATTATTCAGAAACGCATTAGTTACCTGTCACACAAAATCTCCAGCAAACTGCACGACTTAGGTACTCCACTTCTTGGAAAAATGTATCAGTTTACATTATAAATAAACATTTCAGTTTTAATGAACAAAAAGTAGTTTCTCGATTATCAAAATGAATTACCGTTTTGCAGACAAATATATTTTGCACCCAATCGTTAAATGGCGCCACTCCTGGCTTATTGGGTCACATTTTTTACTCTATCTGTCATACCTCTATGTGCATGTCATAAAGTTAATAGTTTTATGTTTTTTTAGTGATCTATGTTTAATGTCACATATGAAATCCTTCTAATTAGTGTTTTGTGCATAAATTAGACTGGATGCTTTGTGGTTTTGTGAAAGATTTCGACGTTAAAAGTAGTTCGTCATAGGAGAAATGTCATTATAAGGTTTAAAAATTCTAAACATGTTTTAGAAAAGTTTAGCCAATTCTAAAAATAAATACGAGACAAAAGCCTGCTAAAAATATCAACAGTTTGATTAGTGGCACTGAACTTTAAATTATGCGGGTGGCAACTTCCCAGTGTTAATTAAAAAAGTGAGGAAAGTGCAAATTCTCTTCTCCGCTCAAATATAGCGCCACTCATAGAATATTTTAATTGGTCGGATATGACAAGATGATATTTGTAAAACGTATCGTGACAGACAAAAACAATGAACTTTTTGTCTCGAATAAGAATGACAGTTGTAGTTAGAGATGACTAGGGCAATTTAAGTAAAAAAACAGCAAGTTAATCGAGTGAAATTTTATATTCATTGTACCATAAACCGTGTAGAGTTTACGTTGTCTTGTTTTAAAAGTTTTTTAATTTGTTTTATTCAGAGCTGCGAACTTTAAATTTTTAAACATGTCCCAAACCTGTGGAGATGGTTTGTTAGGGAAAGGAAAAAACAAACCACAAAGAGAAAATGTTTATAATAAATTGCTCCCTTATGGGGACCAGCTAGAAGAAGAGTCAGCCAAACTGTTTGCAGATATTAAATCAAATTTAATTAAGTCAGTTTTGGCAAGAGAAATGAGACCAGGATGTGCATTATGGACATCTAGATTGAATAAGTAAGTATAAATACTTTTTTAAATTAAAATAAATCTAGATGGGTCTGTAGTTTAAAAAAATCTCTGCATATAAAGCTTAAGCAAAATTAAGCTATAAACATTCAATTTTATAGTCCATAAAAACTGCTAATTAATTGAGTAATTCCATTTAAACTTTATTACATTTCTTATATAATTACATTAAGGTAGAATATATGTGAAAACTGTGAAAATTAAAGGATATTGAGGATTTTAGCAATTTACAAGATACAATAATATGACCTTTTTTATAAATTTTAAATAAACCTTCATGAATTAAATGTGGCATAAAGGATATTTTAAAATGTTGGTATTCATACACTATTGTATAAGAATATTTACATCAGTATGGGCTTATTTATTTTTATTGTTGAAAGTTGAAATATAGTCCCATTTCATATTTTTACATCTGGTTATATATTTTTGCAAATTTTGTTATAATTTCAATTCATAACTTTCCAGCAAGATGAAAATGGTTAAACTTCAATAGTTATTTAAACTTTGTAAAATTTGCAATTATTAATAGGCAAATGGAAATATAAAAACAAATCTGTAGGGATTTTTATACAGCCAATTTTATTAGCTTGTATTTCGAGATAGTTGTGTGAAGTAATTTTGATTCTTTTCCTGTAAGAACTGAAATTATATATGTAGAAGTTGTAACCTCATAAAATATTCTTTTTAAAAATGTTAACTGTAAACAAATTATGAATTGTATATTTTTCCATCATTCCTGTAAATAACAGTGTTGTCCCCAGAAGATCTTTAAATCTTTAAGTACAAGTTTTGATGATGGATTTGAATTTAATGACATTGAACCACACTTGGCTTCATTAAGACAATTTATTGTCCCTATAGAGACCTGTTGTACAAACCTGAAGAGCATTAATTGTCGATAGATCCTCAAAAATAGGTATGAAAGTACTATCTAATGGGAACTAAAATACATCTATTCCTGTGGAACAATTTTAAGAACTCAAATAAGACAATGATAACCTGAACAACCTTCTAGAATACAACGAATAACATGGAAAATATGAGGAGATCTCAGAGTTGTGTGACTGTCTTGTTTGTACTAAATATTGCTGTTATATCTGAGATATAGAGCTAAGAAATACTGCTACATTAGGAAAGAATAGCCTATATATAATATATATTTAAATAAATTTTTTCTTAAAAACAATCGTCCAATTAGTGTGGAATAATTTTACCACTGTTTCAATATTTAAGAAATGTGTTGCCTACTTTCCCTGACACCAAACTCAAAGAAGGAATATGTTGATCCCCAAATAAAATGATATTAAAAGATAACAAGTCTGGTCATCACATATCGAGTGTCGTAAAGATTCTTGGTAGGTCTATAAACATTCTTGAAAAATTCTGTAAACAAACAAACTGAGTTGTATGGCAACTCAAATTTTCTGCAATTGCACATCCCAGTAAGGACACTGTGCAACTAGGTGGGTTGATAGTTCCAGCTGTCAGATTGGCGCAACGGACTGTTCACACTGCGCATATCGGGTTTACATTGGATGTAGCCAAAGGCTATGAAGAAGTTTTTCCAGTTTGTTGAAGAATTGTCACAAAATTGGAGTCAACATGTTTTTAAAAATTTATTCTTTGCACTCTCGATTTTTTCCTGAAAACCTGGCAAATGTAACATGAACATGAGTTTCTATCAAAATTTGAAGTCATTTGAAAAGGTAGTAAACTTTTTAGAAAAAAATATGTTATTCAATTACTGCTGCATTACTGAGACTTATAGTACAGTAAATGAAGGTGTGATCTGAGTAATTTTTCAAATTCCAAAACAATTGTTTTGCAATAAAATACATATAGAATAATCTATATGTAAAAAGCAAAGCAAAGACAAAATGGTTGGGTACCATTTTCTCCTCTGTCTCTCAACTGATTTGCTTTATTGTTCTTTTGTTTAGTAGCTACTGACAACCTTTAGTGCAGAATGCTAATAATAATTTATCACATGGATCAACGCCAAACAAATAATACTGAGAGTGCTGCCACAGATCACACAATTGCCAGACTGTCAAAACTTTAAACATTGAGTAATTAAATATGAAGGGAGTGAGAGTTAGATGCTGTTATATTCTTAGAGCATGTACTTCTGGAGGTAGCATGCAACAAAAATTTACCAAGAGTAAAATGGGAGGGCAATAGAGAGAGCAAGAGGCTATATCACACGATTGGAAGGTGCTGCCAATGAACTACATACTGTTGGATCCAACCCTTAATAAAATAGCCTTTTGCCCTCTTTTTTTAACCTTGCCACGATATTTGTGCATTGCTGGCTACAAGCTTTATGATTAGATTGGTTGACAGTGACAGGCTAACGCTCTTTAAGACTGTCATGCGAAGACTATCTTGGATAGTTCAGCATAAAGCATTGTTATTGTTTAGTGGTAAAATAGTAAATAGTAGATCAGTATTGATTTTTGTTGGTCATTTCTTTTCTTTAATATTCATAAACTCGATTGAAACCCCAAATGACGAAAACTTTTGGGTTGCAAAGAACAGTCTTTCAATTATTATATCTAACGTTTTGCCAGGAGCGTATCCAGCCAAAAATTTGTGGGCTCATTCATTTGTTTTTTGAAAACCGAACAAAATTTTTATTTCTGTTTATTTCAATAGATTTGTCAATATGAGTGAACAATTTTGGTCATTACACCTACTTTTCGTATTTCCCCACAACTTTATTTCTTATAAAAATATATTTTTTACAATTTCATGAAATAGGGTCGAATTTCGACCACTGGGCGACCACTAGTTATCTTAACAACTTGATATTCTATTTTTTTCATCATACAACTTGCAAATTATTATCATAATACATATTAGGTTCATCTATGTGTTAAAAACTTTGTTTCAGCAGTGTTATTAAATGACTAGATAAAAATTAAGTGCATTTTTACCTTTAAACACAACATAACAATTTATAATTGTGTCTGATAAAACTGCAATAAAGCTTTTGATTTATAGCAACCATTATATTTATGAAATATTGTTGGATATAGCTCATTTAGTAATGTATTAAATGATAATAAATTATCATCCTTATATATTATCACATATTTTGTTAGTTAACACTTTCAACTCAACTTCTGAATCTTTAGTAATATCACAATTATATCATTACCTTAAAATTGTTTTTTGTTCCAGGTACATAAAAATTTATGGCATGAAATTTTCAAAAGACGACCACATCGCCCTTATTAAATTATTTTATCAACTGTTAATCATTCCAGATTTAGAGCCAACAAGAATTAATAAATGTGCTTCAACTTTAACCCAGTTGCTCAAGTAAGTTTCTATTAAGTAGGTAATAATAAAACATCTGAAATCTTTTAAAATTACTAAAATATTAATTATATCACTTTCTATTTTAGAAAAAAATATCTCTTGACTAGAGATGATCTTCAATTGGATTGGAAACCACTATATGACTTATGTGTAAAAGTTATGGACAAGAGCAAAACTGAGTTCGGAATGTATAGATATCATACAATGTTTGAGAACACCATCTTTCAGCTTATCAGGAAGGCCAAAATGTCAGAACATGAAATTTATCATTTTTGTAAATAATAATTTTAGTTTATATTTTCAGATATTTTCCTGCCTCTGCTACAGTAGAAGTTCTAGAAGAATTTAGACCAAAATTGTGTCCTTTCAATAATGCTGATATAATGAGTGCAATGAAATACATGGAATTATTCTTGCCTTGTGCTGTTAAACCTGAAGAGGCTGACATCAGTTACAATCTTTGGTTTGAGGAATTTATGAATGTCTGGGCAGTGTGTCATGATTCATGTTCATGGGAGAATGTAAGTAAAAAATCTTCTTTTGCAACATTTGTTTAAAACCTTAAACAACTAACATGTTTTGGGGGTATGCCAAAACCTGTTTTGATTATGTTGTTCATTATTAGATCTATGGAGATATTGTTTACTCTACATGCTGACAACTGTGGGGTTAAAATAGCATTGAGTGTTGATAATAAAGGTTTGAGTTAGAATATAAAACAGGGTGTTTATTTCTATGACCTGCAATGGTGAATACATCATTTTCTATCAACTGTAACTTACATAAATGATGTTTTAAGTTAAGTGCATCTAGTTATGAAATAATATCACAATATTTTTCATAGCACAATTGAATATTTTGTTGATAAAAACAAGGCTGTAGCCAGAAAAAAAATTGGAAGGTTGTTGATTACTTCGGTAGATTATATAACTGCTCAGTTTGTAGACAAACCAAATGGCAATAAATAAAAATAAAAAACGCCATAAAATATTATGATAAGAGCACATGAGAGTCACAGCAGTTTACTGTGTGTCTGCTTAAGTTCGCACCATATGGGAAACTTTTTTATTATTGGTTTTATGAAAAAAAGTTATAAAAAGTTCAGCATGGTCTTAAACCTAAAATGTAACCATCACATATTAATTTTTTTCAGTCGTTTATAAGGTTTGGTAGAAAATATGAATTTGGCTCAAGGGTAAAGTACCTTTATTTTTTACAACATCGAAAATCGTTATTAGGAAAAGTTGTTTAGACTTCAAAAGTACGTTCAAATATGCAATTACAGTCAATTACATGTATTTCTTTTTAATCTACAATGACAAAGCCAATGTAACGTGAAATCTAGGATGCGCGATTTACAAATGATTTGTTGACAACAAGAATTGTTTGACAGTGAACGTCAAATATAGTTTGTTAACATGCCAATTGTGTTAATCGTTGGTGAGAATTATAAAACTTATCCTGATGCAGCTGAAATATTTAACAACAGACATCCAGGGAAAAATATATAGACCATACATCAGTAATGAGAATTATGGAAAAAATCAAATTATGTGGAGATGTTAAAAAAAAATTTCGATGGTGGAGTAACTTCAATCCTCACTTTATGGTTAAAACTCGCAATCAATATTATTTTCAAACAAATTTGCATTTACAAGGATAAAATAATAGGGGTTCAGATTACAAAATCAGTTGCATGATTTTCTTCGTGATTTTCCAAGACATGAACGGCAACAGGTATGGTACCAGCAGCATGGCGCAACAAGTCATAGTACAATGGAAGTAAGGCAATACCTGGAAAACATCTTTAATGGAAGGTTAATTCATAGACATTCCGATAAGCTAGGTCGCCAGCATTAGATTTTTTCTTATGGGGTTACTTAAAAAAAGTATATCAACACAGGCCATTCACAAACGTAGAACATTTGGAAACAATTATTACGGAAACAATTCAGGGTATAATTCCGAATATAATTAGAAATGTATTGAGGGAATTTTCTTCTAGAACGGAAACCTGTATGGTAAGAGAGGGCGGATACTTTGAAGCAATAGTAATTTGATGATAAAAGTATACACGCTTGTTATGCAATTAACATTATTAGCACTATATTCTGTAGTCGATAATTATTGTAAAATAATAATTTTGGTATGATCAATTATTTTTACATCCTATTAAGAGACGTAAAGGTAATCAAATTTTCATCGAATAAAGAGATAACTGATAAAAGTTTCCGATATTTTCAAAAATTATTTTACTTTACCCTTAAGCCAAATTCATATTTTCTACCAAACCTTTCTTAATATGTAATGGTTACATTTTAAGACCATGCTAAGACCATGCAGAACTTTTTATAAAGAAGGTTTTCCTTAACTTTTTTTCATAAAACCCGTATGGTGCGAACTTCAGTATGGGAAGAAGTTAGAGTAGTTGCCATGTTTAAGAATAGATGTTTATTAAATGAGTGCTTATTTTTAACTTAACTATAAATTCCTTTATATTTCACTGATAGGATTAAATTTAGAGTTTGGGTACCAGGGGCAGATCTATACACGAAAGAAGTGGGAGCGTTGCTCTAAGGTTTCACATACATTGTATTTCCAGTGCTACTGTATTAAAAATAGTCGTTCGATCGAGGTATAACATTTGCTCATTTTAGTGTTGAACTCACTTACCAGAAGTATCTTGGAGGGGGCGATCGCCCCCCTTGCTTTGGATCCGCATCTGATAGTCACCTCATTCTCAGTGAAGTATAGAGTTTGTTTATTCACCTTGCTAATCTTATACTTAATATGGATTTTAATAATTCTCACCGAACACTATGTCGCATATTACGTAACTTCAGGCTTCACGTTTGTTTCGTCTTCATTGTTTATTTAATGAATATTTATTTAGTTTTTTGCGGGTTATATAAATTGGATATTCAAGTGCATTAGACTGAATGTATTATTTATTTATTTGCTGGAATTAGGTTTGATATCCTTAAATTCCTATTATTTTCATTCCTTCCTGTACTATATGTTGGAAAAAAACCACATACTTCCTCGTTGAATGGGTCAACGGCGACTTTTGGCATCGTCTCTCATGCCGAACAGTTCGAACTATAATTTTTACGGTCCGTGACATATGTGCACATTTTATGGACGGAACTACATACTGGATCTACATATAGTATTTACATACACCCTTTTACGTTTCTGGTAAGTCTGCCTAATTTATCTTAATAATTGTAAATTGTACCGTTACACATTTATACACTGGAAGCATTCTATGCAATATAAGATTTTAACTTCTCCCAAATAGTATAACTTGAATCAACACCTCATATAAATTACAGTCCACTTAAATACATATGCAAAAATGGCGCTAAATGCAACAACGTTATTCCCTTTCATTCTCCCAATTATGGTCAACATTCCCCTTTGGATAAATCGCTTAATGTACTCAAAAAATTGGAAGTCGATATTGATATTTAAAAGGAAAGTAAAACTATTGTTGTAATTTTATTTTGCTACTCTCCTGCTGACTGAATTGTTGTTTACTCAAAAAATATATAGTAGGGTTATTTCGTATATTTAATAAAATATACTATACAGATTTTCATAGACGAACTTATAAAGAGTTTACACTGTATTTATAATGATTTCTAAGATTTTTTTAAGATCACACTTGAACAGATCACCTTAACTGTCTTGATTATTTATTTCATATGATTCTACTATTTTATTTTATATACTTGTAGGAGTTAAGAGTGTGAAATTTGGTATGATTAATTTTGTTACATTCAAACCAAGAAGAGAAAAAAATAGTTTTTCTTCTAGTATATCATGTCTTGTTGCATTTAATAAGGGTTATAGAAGCCTGCACTTAACAGTGTATAACTTATGGGACTGTAAAGAATATAAAAATTATCTATTTGTGTTTGTTACATTTTCAGTATATGATGTGGATAATGTGTTCACTTGCAAGATTCCAAATAGGTCGGATCGACTGGACTCCATACATTCCTATAATGTTTGTTCGCTTCCAAAGAAGTTTTCAATTACCAGTTGGTTTTAAGCAAAAGCAAATGGGTCGACAACACAAAATCGACACGCCAGCGATAGCCATATGGATCGTTTACAGTTTGAATAGCAAAAACGACGTCGCGTTTTTCCATTTTGAGAAGTTCATGCAGAGCTTGGAATCATATTATAATCCTGCCAACGTTGGAAGGTGAGTAACAGGAAAACATTGTCTGAAAGATTTCCGTAATTATTGGGGGTTGATTTCAGATGGACTCTGAAGCTTAGAGAGCTGTTACGAGTGCTGTCGTTCAGCTTCGTTCAAAGAATACACAACGAACGTTACAAGGCTCCGTCGTGGGACTTCCAAGTAGACAAAGACTACTGTTTGACCGATGCAGATATTGACAGATTCGTCAACATTTTAAAACCATGCGTCGAACAAGCGATGTTTTCCAGGATTAATTCACAAGACGTTTGTTTGGCCTTGCAGTATTTGGCATCGGTCAGACCAAACATCATCATTCCGATGGCTCTGGAGAAATTGTACACTTCCATGAACAGTTTGACGGAACCGCATAAGTTGACGTCATCCATGATGGCCGTTATCGCTACTGGCAGGTAAGGATTGATAATCGTATTTTTAGATAACGAATGCATAGTAGCAGTTAGTTGCCATCTCCGAACCAGGCATCATGATGCTGCTAGTCGACCAGTTATAGGTCATTTTAGTCATCACGACATTAGGATTCGACGTAGTTTTAAATACTTTTACAACCTGTTTCAATAGATAAACTGTGGTTTTTCTGTCTATTATGCCTTGATCTCTAGAAATGGTTTCAAATCTGTCCATCTGCAACTATATCGAACGTTTAAAATAAGACTTTGTAGACACAAGAGTTTATTCAAGACATTATTCTGTCCCCAGCACATCTTTTCATACAATACATCTGAAACTTGGGATTGCCAACATAAGATAGAAAACTTAATTCAAGTGTACGCGCTAAACTCGATGTGGATTACATTATGCTTGAAAATTCTATATTTTTAACAAATTGTCTATTAGATACATCTAATTGATTTGTCGAATTATTCATACTTTCTATTTTTCCTTCTCTATTTAGTTTGTATAAGTAACAGATACCTACAAATTTGTCTTTCCAAAAATTTGTTTATTTTATTGACTGCTTTCTTTGAAGTCATAATTTAGAGCAGTTCAAAGCTTTTGGTATTTTTTTACCAATTATTATCACATGGAATCCCTGAAAAAAAAAACACTATTGAAACTCAATTATTTTAAACTTATTATGGTAGATTAAATACACTCACCAATAAGCATCTGGCTTCCGATGACATTAAAAAACCACTCTGACTCTGTTACATACTGAATAATCTGACAATTGAACGGTCGTAAACAGACCTAAGTGTATATTTTGATCATAAATTTTCAATGCAATTCGAGACTCTGATCATTGGATTTTATTTTGAGAAATTGCTGTAGCTTTTATAACATAGCAGTTCTAAAGTCTTTATATTCATGTATAGCTTTTGAGTCGACAGCTGTCAAAAGATTTGATCACAAACACCTATGTGACAGATTTGATATGATGTCCATAATGATGCACTAGAATATACTTAGCCTTTCAATTTAAACAAAGTATTGTACAATAAAATTTACTCGCCTAACGTTTTGTCATGGAATCCAATACATTCACCTAGTCTTAACTCAGAATCTTTTTTTTAATTTATAAAGATTTTATTTGTATTCTTTCATTTATGATTATTTTTATTTAGTTAAGAATTATTAACTGTATTCTGTAAGAATTCATTATGTTGCATCATTTATCTTGTACTTGGATTTACATCTGTTGGTGACTATTATCAATATTAATTATAAAACATATGCTACCAATAATAGTACTTAGATTTAAATGTTGTATATTCTTAGGACCGACATTTTATTTCCTAGGAACCGATTACGTTTTTACCTGGTAGCCTACTCCAACATAGTGATTTTTAACAAGCTGTGTTAGCTACCTTTTGGCTGCTACCTTGGCCAGGAAATTGCACACCACCAAAGACTTGAAGTCTATTTTTCTTTCCCGTTTTCAAGCATTTGTCAGACAAGTGACATTTTTAGTGTGGCATATACAAAAAAATATTTGTTTGTGGAAATTATTTAGGATATGGACACAGTCTTTTCCCAATATTGTGGGAAAGAGTCTAGGGTCACTTGAGCAGGTTAGCTTCCCTTAATCATTCAAACCAAAAATAAGGAAAGACGAAAAAATGGATAGTTCTTATAACATAATTTTATCGTTTCAATTTTATAGATATATGGTTCAGGGCAATCGCAACGGTTACCCCGAAGGCCCCACCAACGTCATACCCCTTCTGATTGAACTCCTGCCCGGCATCGACCCCAACGATCTCAGGAAATCCTTCGTCACTTTCAACTTTATCGTCCATTTTGTCAACATGATTCCTGTTGTAAATTCCTCCGAAGCTAGCAACTACCACGAACTTACCGAAGAGGAGCACACAATCTGCGAGGCCACAGCTAATTTCGAGGATTTCGTTTTACAGTTTTTCGACAGACTTTGCGTCTGGATGGAATCGAATTCTTTGGATTTCGTTCGATTGGAACAGGCGGCGAACCAAGACAACGTGAGAAACAGGACGGAAGCTCTTACGGAGAGTGCACTTGGTTCTCTTATCGCCGTAGTCCTCACACAATGTTCTCCAGAGATATTCAAAGTGTGTATTGCTTTTTCTCAAAAGTAATAATTGCATCTAATGAATCGTTTTTTGTTTTAGAGTGCCTTGAGAAAGTTTTATAATTACGTTACGTCAAAGATAATGGAAGTTCACGTGTCGGGTAAAATGCTAGCCGTATGCTGCCAGTCGTTCACCAAAGTCAACCCTAAAGAGACCCTTAAGCTCTTTATACCATATCTGTGCGACAGAATTGAAGAACTACTGATGGAGAATCCACACATTCAAACTGAGGAGCACATAGATGACGAACTGATGTATAATTTGTTGCTGTTATCAGAAGTGAGTGCTTTGTTAGTTTTAAGGACATTTTAAAGACAGGTTCTTCGCGAATATCTAGATAACTCTTTAACATTGAAAACAAGTGTTAAACGTTTTTTTCGACGTAAAATTCCTGTATTTCACTTATGAAGATGATATTTTTTGCAGTAACTGTTTTTGTAATAAACCTGTTTGAATATATTGTCCGAAAATCTATATATAAATAGGCAAAGACAAAACAATTAGGTACCATTTTCTGCTCTGTCTCTACCAATTTTCATCATTTTTGTTTTGTTTAGTAGCTACTGACGACCGTCAGTGCAGAATGCTAATATTAATTTATAATATTGGTTGATTCATTAAATAAAATATAATAAAAATCCATTATTTACGTCCATACTGTCAACGCCAAACAACTGACGGTGCCGCCACCACCAGACGGTCAAAACTCAAACCATTGAGTAATTATATATGGAAGGACCGATCATTAGATGCTGTTGTATTATTGGAGCATGTACTTCTGGAAGTGGCATGCAAGCGTTGTTATTGTTTATTGGTAAAATACTCAATGTAGTAGATCAGTATTGATTTTTCCGACGCGTTGCAGTAACTTTCATATTAAATATTATGTATTTAATGTGAATTTAATTATTTGATTAATATATATTATCACAACCGAGAATGTATTAAATATTTGAGTTCTCCTATGGTTGTTGGTCCTCTCTTTTCTTTAATATTCCTGAACATGATTGAAACCGCAAATGAAGAAAACTTTTAGGTTGCAAAGAACAATCTTCCAATTATTATATCGAATATTTTGCCAGGAGCGGTTCCAGCCAAAAATTTGGGGGGGTCATTCATTTGTCAAAAATATTTTGAATACTGATATTTGATTACATTTTTTATTTTCTTTTTATTTCAATAGATTTGTCAATATGAGTAAACAATTTTGGTCATTACATCTACTTCTCTGATTTCTCCACAACTCTGTTTCTTATAAAAAATATACTTTTTACAATTTCATGAAATAGGGTCGAATTTCGTCTACTGGACGACCACTAGTATTATGTAAACGGTAAATTGCAAACTCTTTCAACGTAAATATTAGGGAAATTATTTACGAAGGTTGTTATTTACAATGGACACTTTCTTAGCTACCTGTGAAATCTTGTTTGAAGATTTTAATAATAGTTTCTCAGTAAAGGTGTCTCAAATATCAGTTGTTCAGAAAACTGTTAAATTACAAACTTTTTTGGCATAAAATTGTCAACAAATCATTTATTTGAATTGACTTTTACACAGAATGTATTTTAAAATACCTTTAAAAGCTTGTTGTAATGTCTTAAAAACAGTATCTCGCTAAATATTTTGGAAACTATTTGTCACCATTTGGTAGAAATCATTTTGGTTATTAGAACAAATTCTATTTAATATACTGACAAAAATGTATAGGCCAAAAACAACTTCTGAGTAAATATTTCATAAGGTATTTATCATTGTGAATATAATTAAACTGCAGAGGTCGAAAATGTAAACTTTCTAAAAATTACTTATGAAGCTTGATTGTCACAACGAATATATCTGCATCTATACCTCTTGGATGGTGTGGAATAATGGTAGAAGATACTGATAATAACACAAACAAATGACGTCATTGAAATGGTGTGAAATATCGTTGCATTTAGGTGCATTTGCTGTTGTGAATCAGATATGCCTAATTTGACTATATTTTGCATTGCGCCTAGTTCTCTATTGGATTGTGTGGAATAGAGAAAAATATTGAACTACCAAATTAGATGCTAAAATAGAGTAACAACACAAAACTGGTCTGTAAATTTGAGCAGAGCAAGGTTTATGTATTTTGAAACGCTGAATCCAATTTCGGGGTCCATTTGTCCCGTACACCTCCAGAATTTGAGTAAACTAAAAAAACACTAAAAATGGCAAAAAAGTCTTAAAATATTGCAGTTATGCATACGAAAAAAAATTTCTCAAACTAAAGATATTTCATATATATTTCGTTGTGCTGCATCCAAATCCGAAGTTGGTTTAGCTCCAATTTTTAAGTAAATTGCAAAATACCGCTGAAATGTGCAAGTGATTTTTTTTAACTGAATCCGTTGGTGAGGCTTGTACACCCACTAACTTTAAACAAATTGTTAAAAAACGCTAACAAAAGTAAAAAATCGTAACAAATAGTCATGAGGTAGTAGATATTAAAATAATGTAGGATTAGCGACCTTAACCAACTTCGGATTTGGATAAGCACAGCGAAATACATAAGAAATATCTTGATATAGTTCGAGATTTTTTTTTTTTTTTTTTCGTTTGGACAACTGCAATACTGTACAGTTTTTTTGCAACTTACTCAAATTCTAGAGGATAAAACGGACCTCGGCATTTGATTCAGCTCACCAAAATACATAAACCGAGATGAATCTGGTAAAATGCACACATCACTTTTGTTTTTTGTGTGCCAGTGTAATTAGTACTATTAAAATCCATAAACCGTTCGTTCTTTGAGAACACTTGAGAATTACAATAATTTCACATATTTGTATATTTTTCCATACTCTACTATATGATTTTTACTGCAATAATAATACTAAGCTTTATACATCAAATTAAAATGTGTAGTTTCATAGGAAATTTAAAAAGGTATGAGTCTGAAACTAATGTGTAAATTATTGAAAAGTATATAGATTTCAAAAAACTACATATGAATGCTTATGACTATTTCGCGAATTCCGGCCACTTCGTAAGTTTGGCTAAAGTATCACCCGAATTTTGTAATTCCCTTATCCTATTTTTTCCTAATTTTTTCATTTTTTTTTTCAGGTCGTAGACGGTAGATCAGAATTGATCCATTACATGGATCGATTGACAAGAATATTAGACAAAACCCTTCACATTGCTTCGGCAGCTGCTACGCGCATATCTAGCAGAATGTTAGAACTCATGATGGGTTCGCTAACCAACATCATACCGACAGAAATGAAAAGTTCCTCTGAAGATTATTCCATGCACGTTAAAGACTTTCTACCAGTTAGGTAAATGAATGGTCGACAATGAAATTCGCAAAAAAAAGAATTAAGCGATTCAATTTTTTATTTAATTTTTAGGGAATGGGGTATAGCACAAAACATTAAAGATCTCAAGATATCGTGGTACGTTCCAGGGAAGGATGAGGTTAACGCGGTCCAAACTTTACTCAACAAATATCTTGTACCTGAATTAAATAATTTAGACGAATTTGCCAAAGGTGGTCAAGTAGAAATGTCCAGGCAACAAGTGCAACAAAGCTTGAAGATTGTGACGTCGATATTGTCGTGTCAGCCTCTATTGCCAGTATGGGATGAACCCACTTTCCAATTGTAAGTTCGTTTTTATTTTTATAAATAAAATTCAAATTTTAATTTACTGTATGTATGTTTAGGTGTCAGTAAATATATGATTTTAACGCAAATCGGGCGGCGTAACTGTCAACAGGTATTAATAGTGAAAGAAGTTTATTTTATACTCCAATAAAAATTTGTATGCGATAACTGATATAATGGTCCTTAATCACCTGCCTTGCCCTTAAACGTAATAAGAAATTCCCTTCCATTAAATGTACTTGTTTCGCTCAGAGAGTTCATTGGGCTTGTTTATGTGTGACTTATGATCCACAATCTTGAAGCAATAATTTGATGTACTATAAACTCAGTTATGTTCTATTAAATATCTAGTGAAAACAATAACTAAGTATCTGAGTCATTTTCCTTATATAAGTTATATGAGTCAGTATATATTCCTAACTATTTATTTGCTCAACTCACTTAATTAACTCGTTATTGAGTGGGACAGTTATAATCGGAGGAATTATTTGTATTTAATTGTCAGTGGCTATGTTTTCGGATTTACTTACAAGCATAGGAAGAAGTTAGGATCATGACATGCATAGCATTTGATAAAGAATCTGCTAAACAAAAACAAATGAATCATCACCATATTAGATAATATTATCTAAGATACTTAATATATGATTTATGTAGATACTAAAAAACAACAGTCCAAGTATAGTACCTGGGGGCCATCATAGTTCATAAATTGTATTGTGACTATTTACACTTTCATTAACTGTGATTCTGTGTTTTCTTTCAGGTATTTGTTGCTTCGTTTGGTACTCAATACTAAGTTCATTTTTAATTACTATTAGCAAATAAAGTCTGAATTGTTTTACACCAAACCAAATTATTATAAATATATTGTAGTATACACTGCATTAGGTGCATTTTACCGACATATCAGGGCCGTTTTGGGTGTCACATAATTTACGCGCTTTTTTCTTTTGTTTCAGAGTCAATAGTGTTTTAGATCCGTGGGCTTTCAACCTTAAAGTTGGTAGCAGTGAAACGATTACAATGCCAGATGGCAGTAATGTAAGAAAGAGTATAGTTGACGTTTTGCACCGTTTGCAAATAAAATTGTTACGCGACGACGAAGGCGATACAAAAAGCTTTCGAAGTATAATAAATGTGAGTTTTTTTTATTTACCAAATATTTAATTACTTTAGTTGCCTCTAAATTTATCCAAAAAATTCTTATGTCAATAGAAATTATATGTGGAACTCCATTTGTGGAATAAGTTTGAATTTCAGCTTGATACTGGACACTAATTCCCTTATAAAAGCCTTTCTATGAGTCATTCAGTGTCTTTGTTTCTAGTATTAATATGTAATAGAACTTGTTATACACTTCGTAAATGTAATGTGTAGTATGTTGCTCCTGTAGTTTTAGAATCATTTGCTGTCTCATTTTTTGTAGATATGCAGAATCAATGACATTTCCCTCTCATCTTGTTAATCTTTATATTCCAGGCTTTATTATAAATTTCAAATAATACACATCTTTTTCCCAGGATTCTATTTTCGATGTAATTCTATCTTTCATTTATAATTTATATAACAGCCTTCCGTAATTCTTCCCAGCTTTAGATCCTTTAAATATTATGTCCAGAATTTCTTTACCTATTCATAGTTTTATCATTACAGAATTCTTCTCTTATTTGTTAAGCATATAATTGTTTCATTTTTGTCTGTTTGAAATGATTTAAAAATGTTATTAAACAATTTTTCCTCGCTTTTGTTGTCATTTTCTAATTTATGAACATATTTAGCACAGTTATTGATCTTAATGTGTAACTAATTCTTATTTTTGCCATACTTATTATTGCTTCTATTTGTAAAATGTTTATTTCCTGTTAACAAACATCACCAACTGGTATTACTCTAGTGTAACTTCTTTAAACTTTTTGTGATACTGTTTCCTTTGCATTATAAGAATTCAGTTTTAAATAAAAAAAAAAATTCGACTTCTCATATTCCATGTTCCCATTTTCCAGTATTTTTTTTTATAATTTCGATGCATTTGGTTGCCTGGTCATCTCAATATTACTGAGCCGTTTTTATATTGATAGGTTCTTCTAGTCAATTTCCTTTTCTTTTTTCATGCATAAATTTCTTTTATTGGGCATCTCTTTGCATTTTTCAGTACTTAGTCTTTTGATGTGCCCATTTTATTATTGTTTTTACTCCTAATTCCGCAATGTCGTTTTCTATTTTAAAAGTTTCTTCTTTCGTGTGTTTTTCACATTCTAGTGAATTACGTTCACCCTCGCTTTGTTGTTTACTTCTTTTAATCCTCTTATTTGCTCCCTGTTCCTTCCCTTAACGTATTATTTCTTTCTAAAATGCTTCGGCTTCTACCTTTGGTCTTAACGTTTTAGTTCAATGGTTCTTATATCTGCTGATAATGATCATTTCATTAATTTCTATCATTGCCTGCGTCATATCATAGATTGCTTTTGAGGGACTCCTACATTAGTTTATTGTACAAAATTCATTCTACTATATGTTTACTCTTATTGCCAGTGATTCTTACCTTTTGCAGCCAAAGACTAGAAAAAAATTGTTGCCGGTCAACACGTCTCTAGACAAATTTTTATCAGTTCAAACAGCGGTTTTTCTATCCACTCATATCTCCTTGGAATTCAGTTCATTGACTACTTAACAAACTATTAACGCCTCACCTCCATTTTATTAGAGATCAAATAGAGGTTTATACTAACTTGTCACAGCCAGAGCCAAACTGTTTAAAATAATAACGGATACATTTTTAACTTCAAATAAATCAAATTGAAATCGGTGACAAACATCCTGTGCAATCAGTAATTCTTGAATTTAAATTTAGACATTTCTGTACAAAAATTTTCACAATTGTTTTGCATTTACCTTTGAATATGTATACTTTAATAATTTCAAATATTCAAATTGATTAAGCCCTTTCAACTATAAATGTAACGTTACAGTAAATTGAATTGTACCCCTTCGGGATATTCATTAGCACAATACAGTTTAATTTTTCAAGCCATTTTAGAGTTTTGTATGAGAATACATAAAAAAGATTCCGTCGAATTAATAACCTCTATTTTGAAGTTGATAAAAAATTTCAGAACTTCGGAAATTTCGATTATTTTAAAATTATGTGTTAAAGGAAATCCAGTATTTTTCCTAATTGAAATATGTTTCTTAATCCCATAGTGCTGACATGTTTGTGTTGTAAGTTATGATGTTTTTGCAAAACAAAGAAAGCCATTACGTTTTGTAGAATATAGCAATGTTAGTTAATTTTAGAACATATTGAATTGTATTAAATTGAATTTTTTACTTTTAGATATATTATATAATTTTGTTCAATAAAATACGAGGTCAAGACTTTGAGCTCCATTGGAAAAGTTTCCACATGACGAAGAAATTGCTCGAAGATCGCTTGCACCAAAAAAAACTCCACCTCCGATCCGTTCTGATAGACAGAGCGATGCTGCAACAAGAATTTAGAGTAGAAAGTCGAAATTGTTCCTTTACTGAAACCCACAGGCAGATTCTTCTCGATTTGTTTGACTTAAGCGTCTCCAGATATAGTGAAGTACACGTTACCTCTCAAATAAACAAACGTCATTTTAATTCGTTCTTTCTTTTTTTAGGTTAGGATGACCGCCCAGAGTAAATTGTGTGCCGTGATTTCTTATTTTCCGTACTCATATACAGTTCTAACTGAAAAGATAAAGGAAACTTTGCAGTTGGATTCGCAGGAACATCACGAACAATTCAAAGGTTGCTTGTACGTTTTGTTGGGACCCAAATCGGCACCAGTGATGATAAGACACGATTGGAATTTCATCAAAGACATTTGGCCAATTCTAGTTAAATCGATGCCGTCAGAGAAGCCCTCCATTATAAATTTAATATCTTCGATAACTGAATGCGTAGAGAAATTCTTTCCAACGATCGCCATTAAATTGGTGATACCTGACAGCGCCCTGCAAGCCGCTTACGTTTTGGCCAGTAAGGAACCCGTTTGTGAGTTGAGTAGATTCAAAAAGCACATCGACAACGGTGAGAATTATCTCAATTTGAAATCTAATGAAAGGCGGAAGGCGTACGATGACACTGTGAACGCGTTACTAGATGTCCTTCAGAACGGCAATCTGTAAGTGTGATTTATTTTTTATAAATGTTTTGCACCCTAAAACCAAACCTTCATCTTACTTCTCGACTCTCGTTTCAACAAGTAACTTGTCATCATCTGGTGGTATTTATTATTTATTTATCGTATGGCTACATCACAGGTACATTGAAAATGAATACAGTTTTGTATATAAATAAATAGAATGGGATAAATAATGAGAATAAAGAATGTCTCTAAAGATTGTGTGGCGCCTCTTGTGTTAGTTCATTTAGCATTACCTAGGATGCACCACATAGAGGCGAACTAACATTACACCTCATCCTGATAATATATATTAACCCCTGATAATGGCAATTATGAAGGTATTGAGTGTTGGAGCTTATATTTGTTGCCTGAAGGTAGGGTACTGTACACCGATCATGTTACCAAATTTGCTAGAGTGGTTACATCCTATTTCCCCTGCTTTGTGAATAAACGAGAGAAACAGGATGTAACTCACTCAAGCAAATTTGGTAACATGATCGGTGTATGGTACGCTACCTCCAGGTAATGTAAACTCGCTGCTCGTGATAAACATTGAGCCCGTTGGGTTCGCCAAATTCGCACCTTGTGTATGTCAGTAGCCTTTTTCTCAGTTTCACTTGGTTTGTGACATTCTTTATATATGATGAAAAAATTGTTTTCTGGGATGGTCCGAAATATAAGCCGTATTTAAGGTTGACTATTGATTATTTGACATAAATACATATTTCAAATATATTTTTTAAGTTTGCATTTCATTGATAACTGGGTCTAATTTAGACTCTCAAACATTTGGGGCTTGGAAATATACACATAATTTATCGATAACCTACTAATTTCTATGAGATTCTGGAACTTAAAATGTGACATGTGAACGGTTGATAGTACCAATACTAAAACAAAGTTTTAAGCTGTTTAACCATTGACTCTACTGATTCATATAATCAAACTGGTATGGATAAGTTCATATCTCTGTAAAACCAACTGAAATTGCATCTATTCACAGAGGCAACAGTAACTAGGATCTAACTAATTTAGAGTCGCGATAATATCAAATATTGCAAAAAAAAACAATCTATAATCTTAAATGAGCAAAATATAAAGAACATATGTATTACCCTAAAGGAGAATGCCCATGAGTAGTGTCACTGAATATATTCGTGTGTCACGTGTTCATTATATCATCCTATTTTTAAATATGTTTTTATCCACTAATAACCAATTTTAACTCTCTGGGAAAGAATTATTAAAAATAATGCTGTTATGTCTTTTTGAAGTTGAGCACACAATTCATATTGTAGAGTTAAAATTTAACTCGTAATTACTGCACAATGTGGAGAATTACTCGAGTCACAAAGTAGTAGCCAAAAGGTCGTACCCGCCATATTCAGAAGCGTTTTTAGAAGATTCCAATAAATTTATACGGAAATTTGAGATAGACGAATTGTGGTTCATAATTTCTTGTTAGGCAATGTGTGTGGTAAATCCAAATCGGGTAACTCCTGTTAATAGGGTGTCGGGTGTTATTGAGTTATTTACGCTACTGAACCAGGCTAACGCTCATTAATCAAGATCTTATTACACGTTATAATTCTTTATAATAACATACTATTGTTCTGTTTTACGCAGTAGCCTGCATTTAACATTATAACTGAAGGTTTCAAATAAAATTTTTGTTTCGTGTTTTTAAAAACTCTTGTTAATTAAAAACACGTAACTATTTATAAAATATCACTAAATAATAGTTTATGTTGTAATGGAAATGCTGTGGAACCTTTGGTTTGTCACAAAGGAAAAAACACAGTTTTGCACCCTAACACCAAACCTTTATTTTAAACACTCATCGCCATTTCAACAACTCTAAGTTGTCATCATCAAGGAGTAAACAGAACAGATTTTATTAAATTTATATTCAACCCATAGAATGTCAAGTGTGAATTTGTTTAAACGTCTACCTAAGAAATCCATGCAGGTTTCAAACCAAAAATGAATACCAGAAACAACAGATATAAATACCATATATGGTGGTACAACATAGTAGATACCAGTTTTGTATAAACGATATGATTTTGTTTCAGATTTGAATATCACAACATTTTGTTACAGACATTGGCGTTACCATTTTATGGCAATGAACTTCTTGAAAAACTTGGTACATTTCGATGTCAATTACAGCCCCGAAGTCGTAAAGTTTTTCCTATCAGCATTGATAAATGAGTCCATCTACATAAGAAAAGTCGCTATTAGGGTGCTCGTTTTTATTTTAGTCCAAAACAAACCGAAATTTAGGAAAATCATAATCGATCCTACTAAATATGCCAAAATCAACATCGAAAGAGATAAAGTCATTCCTGGTATAAGGGAGGACAACAAGTGGTTGTTGTACAACAGCAAAACGATACCTCAATCGTCTAAAGAATGGGATGAACCGAGATTCATTCATAATCAATATACCGGCTATTACGTTTGGCCCAAGAAACTAGAAGTGTTCGATTCTTCATCTAAACAAATCAGCGCTGCAAAAAGAATGGAAGATCTCAACGAGACGGAAAAGGAAATCTACAATTTCTTTTCCAGTGAAGAAAACGTCGCACAGATGATCAAGTACTTCTCCATGGAAGAAAAAAAGGGGCATGATCAGTTCAACCTCTTCAGATTCCTTAGTTTTAAGGTGAGTATGCTTATTGTTTAACTTTAGGAAATTTTAATAATCAGAGATTATTTGGATTATTGTCTAAAGTATTAAACTGAAGGAACAATTTTGAAAAATTTACTTTCAATTCTATATTATTCCCTGTATAAGTTGTTTGTGAGTACTGCAAAATACTTGTGTATCTGAGACGTTTCCTGTGTTCTAACAAACATATGTTTGAAATTATTTCTCAAAAATTTGATCCTTTGAGGGATATCTAAAGAATGAACATTTATCCATAGGCTATACACCAGGGCTGAAGCCTTTGAAAATTGTAAAAAGTCAAAAAAATATAGTAGGATGAAACCCATTAGAAAAGGAAGAGAATACAACAAAAATGAAAGGATAAATAATTTACGGGCGAGTTGAGGTAGGGAAGGGGTGGGGTTTTAATGATAAAAATTTGTAATCGAAAATTCTCACATCAAAATATTTGCTTTTTTTTAAAGTCTGTGGGTTTTTTGTTCGTTGAAATCTCTATTTTCTTACAGTGTAAAAAATATATACATTACTATGGTAAATGTTCTCAGAAAATGCAAAGAAACGAACGAAACTCGAATCCGAAAATTAAGTAGTAATTCCCAGACCCTTCTAGCCCCTTTAAATTATATTTCATACTAGTATATAAGTTGTAAATAGCTCATAATATTTTTTCTTTAAAAATTCCAAAAGAGCTTTGATACTATTGTTTGCAATCCCGCACTCTTTTTTCAGCTGAAAATTTGCTGTAAATTCGCCTTTACAGCGGAATCCCGCTGTAAATCCAGCGAGAGATTTAAAAGTATATTTATATATGAAAATAATAATGCTATTAATCGGGAATGTTTATATTTAATCAATTGAAATATAAATAATTCTTAGTTGTTAAAATTAAGCAGATCCATAAATCAACAACAATAACATATTAATTTTGTATTTTATACGTAGGTAATATCTCTATTTACTTAACGTACTTCTTGTTGTTAATTTAGTAAAATAAACATCTAAAGAAATATTTTTTTTACAGAGACTAGAAACCAAATGAATTCAATCTACAAGTTAATATTTATTCATTAGCCATTGGTAACATTTATTTAGACGTACTATAAATACTTAACGAACTTATTGTCGTGTATTTTACAGTTTTACATATAAATAAACATCTAATAAATCAGAAACAACTTCTTATTAAAAAACACGGAACAAAAAATCACAAATCATGAAAATGAAAGTTACTTTTTGTTCTGGAAATAGGAGCGCAAAAAACAAATGGTATCTGTTCTCTATTGTCTTGTCAGTCAGCTTATTTCTTATTGGACTACAAACATAACAGGCTGCAGAAAATGCCCTCTCCACTTTCACGCTTGTAGGGGTGATGGTGATGGATATTTGTGAACAGTTGACAAGTATTTGTATTTTATTCCCCTATTTTTATATTCAATCATCCAAGCCTTAATTATTTTTTCAAAATTTTGGCTTGTCGTTGAAACATTCAAGTGTCACTTTTTTGTTTAATTATTTGCATTTCTAGTTCGGGGGGGGGTTATGGAACTTCCGTGCTTCTTTGGATTGTGAAGATAAAGGATGACTTCAGACAAGTCAGTTCGACGCTTCATAATCCTCTCTCGAAGAACGGTAGCTAGATCCGCGCTCACTCTGCCTTATTGCTTATCTACCTTTTGTAATATAAATCGGAGTGTTGCGTCAGTCGTTAAAATAGTGGAATCTCTTCTGCATCGAACTTCGGCGCGTAATTTACGAGGCGCAAACTGAGAAGTAGTTCTTTGATATTAGCCCACTCTTCGTCGGAAAATTTAATGTCTGATCTTACATCAATCAAAACATTGCTTGTACTGCTTTTAACATGTTAAATAGGCTACTCCACCTCGTTTTGCAGTCTAGTATTAAACTATAATCTTTACCGAGGTCTTGTTGTATATATTTCTGCAAGCAAGCATTCTTAGTTGGAAATTTCCTAAAAATCTTTTTCACTTTTCTATAAGACCTCTGTAATTCGGTATCAATTCAGTTGGAGTTTGTTCTAAATGAGCAACAAATAAGACCTGTTCCTCACTGAAAGATCTGTCGATTTTAATCATTCATTCGATGCTGACGCGAGGAACAGAAAGGGCACGCAAAACACCCGTGAGTGACTGCTGAGCTAGATCGTTAAAAGGACGAGTTCGATTAAAAAATTTCCCGCGCGGCATTACCGCACATTTGCGGGAATTCCTCAGGTCTCATTAACATGTGGGAAACCACTTAATGCCGTATCGCGGAATGCGGGATTGCAAACCCTATTTGGTACTCTGTTATTAAATACACAAACACAAAAAGGCATTAAGAGAAGTTTACTCATGCAGCAAAACCAATAATGACTCATATAATAGTATAACCTATTTTGGCAAACCAAGTTTAAGAATAGCATCCTTTTTAAGAAAACATAATATTAACGTTACATTCAAAACAAACAATAGTCTTGGAAATTTTATCAAAAATAACAAATCAAAAATCGATCCAAAAAATAAATCTGGAGTGTATAAATTATCATGTGGGTCATGTCCTAAAGCCTGTATCGGTCAAAGCGGCAGAGCGTGTAAAAAACGTATCTATGAGCACCGTAATTCTTTCATTATTCAAAAAACAGATTCCAATTATGCCGAACATTTAGTAACAGAAAATCATCTTTTCGACGAAAATTTTAAATTATTACATTCAGAAAATAAAGGCAATAAATTAAACCTTTTAGAATCATTGGAGATTAATAAACTTAAAAATACCGGTAATTTGTTAAACGACCAGACAGAAATAAATAATTCCCCCTTAATAAACCTCTTTACTTAATCCTTTTACCTATAATAAAATTAAATAAGCCTGTTCATAATTAAGTACCTGGTAATTATGTCACTCGTTGAATATAAATACAACTTCTTCAAGAAATGTCCAGTTAGTCTAGATCCTTGACAAAGACAATAGTCGAAACGCGTCGGACAGTTTTTTTTAAAAAAACAACGTAAATTGTGGAAATTGAAATTGTAGTATCAGTTAATTATTACTCTGTTGTTATTTAATAACGATAGTATGTAAATATATATTAACAAAACTTTAATATATTAATTTGCAGAACCTTTTTAAATTATTCGAAGATCTTCTGCTGCCGGTTTTCCTCCCTCATTTAGAAAAACTAGTTAATGACAAAGAAGAATCCCATCAGAGATGCGCCGCCGAAATTATCAGCGGCATCATTCGAGGCTCCAAACATTGGGAATACGACAAGACGGTGAAACTTTGGTCCATCCTGATCCCGCTCATCGAAAAGGCAATCGTTAACATTTACACGGAAACCAAGAGCGATTGGACGATTTGCATCTCGATGGCGTTGGATTCGAGGGATCCGAACAGGTGTCACTGGTTGTTGGAATATCTGGTAGATGATCCCTTGAGGGATCCGACCTCGTTCACAGCTTGCGAGAGGCTGAGACTGCTGACGACGGCAGTGGGGCAGCAGTCTTGGCGTAACGCCGAACTTTGCAACAGAATTCTGACGTGTCTTCGACCGCATTTGTCGCATCGTTTCCAAAACATCAGAGAGAAGATCAGCACTTGCTTGGCAGTCGTACTGAGAGAGGACAGCATTCTGCAGCTGGGTAATACTGAGGAGAGCAAGAAAACGTTGGATTTCTTCAAAGAAGTGTTTCCGAAATTGAACGCTTTGTACGGAGTCGCTTTGACGAAGTTGGAGAACAATAACAAACAAAAAAGTGAAATGATGGACTGTGATAGCACGAGTACATGCAACGGACAAGAGGATGGTGAGACCGAAAGTTCACTTCGATTGTTTAAAGTGGGTAAGTGATTTTTTTCTAAATCTGCTAAAAACGCAGCACAATAAAATCTCTCATAACGACTACTCCTTACAGACTGATCTCATTTATAGGGTTACAGTTTTTCCTCTGTTTTTGAGGCGGACTAGACCTTCAATTTTTTTAAATTGTGTGGTCATTAAAAAAATTAAAGTTAAGTTACTTGAAAAATAAATAATTGTCTTGATTTGTGGCGACTTGCTATCAATTGGTGAATTTCAGGCCAATGACTTTTTCACAAAAACAAATGATTGGGCTTGTAAATTGGACATTTAAAAAAAGACCCATGAACAATATGTAATATTAACATTAATCAAAACCATTTTTTATGTTATGGAATTCCCTTCACAGTCTGCACCATTGGATCTCTGTTTTGGTGTAATCCAATGAATCTAGAGATTCATAGAGAATTAGAACCTTTGGTAGACAGGGTGTAAGTAACATAATGCAGTTCTGATATTTTGGTACGTGATAGGATTGATCATAATAAATAAGTCTTATATGGCATATGCAAAAAGTTTGTTATGTGAGAAAAAAAAGGTTTAAAGTTGTGAACTAAATAAGCACTGCGTATTTAATAATTTATTTGTAAAAGAGCCAGAAAACTATCATCTGAACAGAGCAATAAAAAAATCTCTACAATTCCTATTAAATGGACTTTTATGACAACTTTACGAGGGCTGCCTTTTATATTTCGGGATTAGAGAACAAAAACAAATATTAATCATCGAAAATCGCTTTATTGTTTTTCAAAATATTCCCCATGAAGATTTATACACTTTTGCATGCGTTTGAACCAATTTTCGAAGCACTTTTTCCAAAATCTCCAAAACATACATTCTGTACGCAGCAACCGCTTCTTCAGGTGTCGAAAAACGTTGACCCCTCTGTTTGTTTTTTACGTACGGGAATAAAAAGAAGTCATTTGGTGACAAGTCAGGACTATACGGCGAATGACTCATCAAATCGATGTTTTGAGTGGTCAAAAATGCAGTTATTTGAGCCGATGTGTGAGAGCTCGCATTGTCGTGGTGAAAAGTGATCCGTCTTCGGCGGTTGGTTTTCCTCATTTCTTGGAAGACAACTGGCAAACAAATGGTTGTGTACCACTCAGAATTGACTGTTCTGCGTTGTTCTAGTGGTACGGTTGCGACATGTCCAGTTTTACGCAAAAAACAGGCGATCATTTGCTTGGAAGTGCTTCGTACGCGAACAACTTTTGTTGGATTCGGCTCATCTTGAAACACCCATACAGTCGACTGCTGTTTACATTCGGGCTCATACGCGTAAATCCACAATTCTTCACCTGTCACTATGTCATAAACGTGTTTTGAAGCACCGCGATCGTATTTTTGAGCTTTTCTTTCGACCAATCGACACGAGCCTTTTTTTGAACGATTGACAAATTATGTGGGATCCAACGCGAACAAATTTTTTTGACATTCAAATGTTTATGCAATATTGAATGTATGCTGGTCCCACTAATGTGTAAGGTTGACTCAATCTCACGATAGGTCACATGACGATCTTGCAATGTCAGTTCGCGCACAGCATCAATGGTTTCCGGAACAACAACTGTTTTTTGCGACCTCAACGAAATTCGTCTTGGAGTGAACTACGACCTCGATTGAATTCCCCATACCATCGATAAACAATGGTCCTTGATGGAGTTTCATCGCCAAAAATTAAATTAAGTTCATCCATGCACTCTTGCTGACTTAATAATAATAAAAATAATCGCTCGAAAATGTTCACGATTCAATTCCATTTTTTGGCCGAGATGAATCCTTTAAGTTACTGTAAACAACACTTAGCGCTCGTATGTCAAAACGTTCTGAGTACGTATAACCTCAACAATGTCAAACTTTACGATAGAGCTGTCAGTTGTCAGATTGCAACACTAGGGTTGTCCAATCCCGAAATATAGAAGGCAGCCCTCTTATTTAAATATTTTAAACAGAGTTAATGAAACAGAAAACCTGACAACATTGAACTGCTTTCGTCCGTAATGTGATCTTTGTTTTGACATTTGAATATATTTTGATGTGGTTTGGCTTAATGAGGAAAAATATTTTAATTTCAATATTAAATCGAACAATTTTCTTCAGTGTGTGAGGTGATATTAAGTTCAAGTAATGGAATTATTCCCAAATAGGGAATACCACGATATACCTTTAATCTATGTATTTAGATTCCCTTTCATATTACGATTTTTCGCGTAAACATGAAAATTCGACTTTTTTTCTTGCAATATGCTTATTTTACAATATTTTTTCGTTTTCCACTTAAAAAAAATTAACTTTTTAGTATAGTAGAATAGTATTTTCATATCGTACATGCACACAGTTGTCAAATGTATCGAAATTTAAAAATCTATTAATCGAATAGGTCTTTCTATATAAGATACATTATAGTTAAGACTTTTTCGTTCGAATTGACCAGTACTATCACCTGCACAGCATTATGTTGCACCCTGTATATAGGTATGAGTTAAAACTCATGGAATTTTTAGTAAGGGTGGATAATGGATGAAATTATGAGACGAAAAGTCATTGGATATGTTTGCACCTGATCAATCATTGGTTATTAATTAATTAAAGATGCAATCCAAAAAAGTATTTTGGATTTTTTTCATAGTGTTGTTTTTAAAGCTAGCGATTTTGACAAACTCGTTAAATTTTTATGCTGTTTATGGCATTCGATGCATTTTTAGATCACCAAAAGTGTTATAAAAAATTAACAGTCAAATGGCTGAGAAATGAAGTTGTGTTTCGAAAATATTTGACAATACTAAAATCGTAATACAAGAAGAAAATTCAAAACAGTAAGCATGGTGGTTAATAATACTGAAATCGCAGCTCTGTCTACATATGTTGGCCGTTATTGGAAACAGCATTTGCTAACCCAGAAAAACGGGGGAACCCTCAGTATTAACAACCAAGAAATAACTCAGAAATAAACATAAAGTGATTGAGAACTACTTCAGTTTTGAAGTTGAAACATCTCCATAACAGATAAGTCCTACTACACGTTGACCATACAACTTTTTTATACTTATAAAAATAGTGAGGAGGAAAATTTCTAATAGGCAGCCAAAATAATCTTCCACAATACCTTGATATGAAAAAGTTAAATTCAAGCTGGATAGCATAAATGTTGATTACATTTCAGCAACGACAACGAGTACTTATTTGTTAGTGTTGAAAATATATCAAAGCAAAGGCAATTTTGTTTACTAGTTTGTTACAATACATGAATTGTCGGTTCGCCATTATGATTCTGAAACCAAAGTAAGTGGTGGTTCCATCAACTGGAAAGGTAACGCTTCCAGTTTTTCAATGTTTTTATTTTGGAATACAAAAAACTAATGGTTATCTGCGCCAAAATTGCTTTAAAAGTGTTGCAAGGATTGTCATTCATCAAAAGGGTTTTCAATTGGTGTAACACCCTCCACATTCTCTAAACGACTAGGGAGTTCCCAAAAGTAACACATAATTCAAATTTATTTGGAAAAAATATTAGTGACACCTCTATTACAAGAATATCAATATATATATATATGGTTTTGTAGAGGTCCGATAAAATTTCAGCGAGCGAGGTTATTCGCAGGTACAATTAATTACTTTAAAGTTATCGAAAAACAAAGTTATATACAATTTTTATTACTACAAATCGGGTCAGGGTCGTAGCTTGAAAATGAGTCTTCTCAAAAGTAGTCCGCTGTGAGAGATTCAACCGAATGTACATCATTCAAATTGTTCATAGAAGTCATTCTTTGTTCTTTCTTTCAGTGGCCAAATTCATTACGACCAATATGGTAGGAGTGAACTATTCAGCTCGACCAGAGTACTTCGAACTGTTACCTTTAGCTGCGTTATACCAGAACAACGAAACAGACGAAGAACTCGCCAGCATAGCGACAAATTTCCTGGTGGTGTTGGCGCAAACGATGACCTTATCCGAATACATTCCACAAGCGATCGAAGCGGTGAAGAAAGTTGCAAGATGTCCGTCATGGTCTTCGCGAGCTGTGGTGGCGGATTTCTTGCCAGTTATCGTTTTCTACAATATGGCCACCATCAATGCTGACAAACATTGGGTCCAAGAGGTAGGCATATCAGCTTAGAGAAGTAACTTATTCTTAATGAAAAACATTATAGATTATTATATTACATATCAGTCGTATTTACTTTTACCCACAATTTGTAAATGTCTGGCATACAATATATTTTATTAGGTATCACATTGGCACCGAATTTGTAAAATTGGAATCATCTCATCAGCCTCCTGTTTGCTCCATTTCTGCACAAAGCCTCCCTACCGCTTGTCTGTCAGTCTCTCAAATGATCTCTGGATCGTCTCGTCAAACAGGGAGGCCACTTCTGCCTTACCTTTATGTTGATTGTTCAGGTCCCAACAATATTTATGTCACTATAAGTTTATCAGTTTTTAGAATTATTAGAGCACATTGATTGGACACTCCAGAATGCAGCTGCATTGGTATATTGGTATTTTTAATGATATGCTTAACTTGTCAAAGGCAGCCAACTGCCCAAGTATGTAATTTTTTAAATCTCTCTTCCCAGTTTTAAATTTAAATTATCATACTTGTCCATTTTTGCTACAGTTTTTTTCAATATTTATTTTCTGTTCTAAAGAATTACGATGATCGACTTTTCAGTACAATTTTTAGGTCGATTTCACATGTTAGTTTCTCCAGCCAGAAATACGAGGGTGAATCAAATATGAACCGGACTTTTGTTTTAAAAATTTTATTGGTACGATCAATACAAATTTTAATACATATTATTTTTCTACATAGTCTCCTCTCTTATGTATACATTTTTCCCACCGAATCGGAAGTTTTTTAATACATTTCTCAAAGAATGAAACTGGTCGTGTCGATAACCAATTGCGCACAAACGTTTCTACACCTTCGTTGTCCTCAAAGTGGTGGCTTCCCAGTTCTTCTTTAAGTAGTCCAAACATGTGGTAGTCACATGGCGACAAATCAGGACTGTAAGGCGGGTGTTCAAGGGTTTCCCAATGCATTTTGTTAAATTTTCCTTGAGTCAATGCAGCTGTATGTGGCCGAGCGTTGTCATGCAACAGAATCACACTTCGGATAGACATATCCCGCCTCTTTTGCCGATAGGCAAGTTTCACTTATTGGAGTAGTTCGCAGTAATACTCAGCATTAATTGTATGCCTTTCGAATCCCAAAAAACTGTTGCAAGAATTTTCCCTGCAGAAAGACGGGTCTTGGCTTTCCGCGGTGCTGCCTCTCCAGGTTTTCGCCACTCCATGCTTGCACGTTTGGACTCCGGGGTATAATGATGCACCCATGTCTCATCACAGGTGACAATATGTCTCAAAAACTCATCCCCCTCTGCTCGATATCTTGCTAACAGCCTTTCACATACGGCAAGGCGGTTTGCTTTCTGATCATCCCTTATAAGGCGAGGAACCCATCTTGCACACACTTTTCAGTAACCCAACTCATCTGAAATGGTTGATTGAGCACTCCCGTATGATATTCCAACGTGTTCAGCAATTGCCAATACTGTAAGATGGCGGTCACCTTCAATCAGCTCACGAATTGCGTAGATATTCGCCTCATTGATGCTTGTCGTGGGACGGCGTGCATGAGGCTCATTTTCCACTGTCTCTCGGCCATCTGAAAACTTTTTGTGCCAGTCGTACACTTGGGTCCTTGAATGTGTTTCATTGCCGAACTGTGCAGATAGTCGACGCAAAATTTCAGAAGGTCTAACGCCCTCCCGCGCCAAAAATGTGATAACAACACGTTGCGCAACAAACGTATGCACCTCTTGCTCTGACATGATGCTACTACAGCGCATCGACTACGCCTCGCCAAACCGACGAACTCCTCTCTTCTTAACATCCCTACCTAACATATATCGAGACGTCACGCCACTCGAATTACCTACAGGGCGAGAAACAGAAAAGTCCGGTTCATATTTGATTCACCCTCGTATATTCTGTGATAATGATATTAGTAAATCTGAGCTTATTGAGGCGCGTCCATTTGATAGAAATCCGTTATTATCTTGCTAATCTAATTATCTTGAAAGTATCCTCTGAACTATTCCCAAACAATTTATGCAAAAGTGTCTGCTCTCTTTAATACGTCGTTTTATACTAAACAGTTTGGTTATTTCCTTTCTCAGTGGGCTTCTGTTCCACCTTGTGTCTATTATTTTTTTTTATAATGAATGACTCTACACCTTGGCTTATTTGTTTTTCTCTTGACCTGATCTTGAAAAAACTGGGTACCAATTTATATGACACAAAGTATCTCATTAACAATTCGCGAAATTTATAATTACCAGATTGTCGTCATCACTTGAAATTTATTGTGATCTCATTTTGTCATTGTTATGTCAAACATAGCGTACCAAAGTTATGCTTCTCCACAGATCCAATCAATCGTTCTGGATTTATTGGAAGATTCTCAACCTGAAGTCAGGGTGAAAGCAGCCAAAGTCTTTAGCGGTTTATTACATTGTCAGTTCATCCTCGACCCACTACAACTCCTGGTAAGTTTTGATAAAACAAGTTTCATTCACAACTGACAAATATTTATGTTTACAGGAAAAATTGAAACAACAGTCTGGCAAGAAGAAAATCACCATTCACGTTCGACACGGTGCCGTCCTCGGTCTTTGCGCTTATATACAGGCGTATCCATATGACGTTCCTGATTTCCTGCCTGACATTTTTAATCATTTGAGGCCACGACTGAACGATCCTCAGCCTATTCCTGTAAGTGTTACAAAAATGAACGTGCTAGAATAACTTTCACACCATATTTTTTTATTTTTTTAATAACTAATTAATTGTAAATGAAGCTATCTTGCAGCCGTATTCTGTAAGTCGTTAACATTATAAAATAATGATGGAACGCTAAATTATTGAATGTTTTGTGACTCCGAATCGATCTTTGCGTTATAATGACATATGGTTTGTTCGAAGAGACTAGTTGACAACGATTTGAAAACGAATCAGCGATCTCGACAGTTAGCTGTGCCAACAATCGATTGGTGGATAATTTTTCTAACTGTTAGAATTATTAGAAACTGGTCTGTACGAACTAACCTATTACGTCCCGTTTCGTTTCGATCATAACGAGTTACAGAATACGGCCACTGTTCGGTTGAGCCTCCACACTTTTCCTCATCCCAATACTGAGAATGTAGCGTGTCTCTACCCTAACGGGAAGCGCGCACCGAAACTTGACTAGCGACACTGGGACCAGAACGGACTTGAACTTCTTTTGGTTGGATTGCGACCAGACTCAGGTTCCCCCTCTCCACTCGTTTGCTGCTTTCTGTTTCCATTTCGGGTATTTCACAGCAGTGACAATTGTAAATACATTGCCAAAGATTAGATAATTTTGTTTGAGTTGAGATATTTTTAATCTATTACGTTTCTTTTACCTATCTCAAGCATATGTTCAGTTTACCCAGAGTACCAATGGTACCAAAAGTTGGTGTCACTATATTTTCGCAAATCATATCGTGTATATAAAAAAAACTCTCATCATTATAAAATAGTTCACAAAGTGCTTCTCAGTTAATTTCATAAAAATATGTGAAATTCGCCGTACGCAATTCTGGTTTCCAGCTACAGTGACAATCACCGTTTTTACAGAAATAGGTCATTATAACATCTTCTAAGTTCATAAAGTAAGTGCAAAAATGGGCAATTCTGTTGGGAAATTGGCTCGGTAGAGTTGTCTGGTCTGGTGCCGGTGTGTGATACCCATCAAGTCTGGTCCAGTGCTCCGGTACTCCAGTCACGTTTCAGTGTGCGTTTCCCTTACAATTCGACAACCAACATCTCTTGCTTTGTATCCCACATCAAGCCTCAAAATTCACCTGGCAAGTGTGGGGTTTTAAATGCTAAATACCCTCATGAAAAGTCCAAACACCAATTGATCCAAATGATGGAAATTTCGATTCAAAAACGGAAAAATCAAGATAAAATAAATGAAGGACGAAATATACTTCCGAAAATTCGAACAGCACACCGTTTATATGAAATGAACAATCTTATCCAAAAAACAACAAAGAAACTGAAGAATACAGATAAAGAATAAAACTATCTCTGGTCAAGTGTACTACAAATATTTAAGATTTAAGACCTTGTATTCATTCAATATAAATAGTGGTGACATACAACTAAGATCATAAATTTCTTCAAGCAAAAAATTAACGACGTTCATTGAGAAAAAATTACGAAAATTGGCGTATGGGGCAGAATTAGATTTAAAATATATAAATAAATAATAAATTCCATGGGTTCAAAAATAAAATTTTAACACAGATATTCACGTTCACTTATGATGATCCACTATATATTTATTACAGCTCATTTCTTTCGATACAATTCACACGGTATATAAAGTAAT
Source organism: Octodonta nipae (assembly GCA_034190945.1). NCBI lineage: Eukaryota > Metazoa > Arthropoda > Insecta > Coleoptera > Chrysomelidae > Octodonta > Octodonta nipae. Next base: position 204,900,313 of record CM067216.1, on the reverse strand, counting down.
ATAAACTGAATTAACTGAAATGTACAATTGTCCTTTTATAATTAGCATGGAATTTTCCCGTATTTTTCGGTGGTTATCTCGTTTTGTCGGAGCGTCCTTTAAAAAGTTTCTCGACGTCGATGGTTTTTGCCCCATCGATGATTCCGGATAGCCGGTTGTGTTTGTTTTTTTGTCGGAATGATTAATTTCGAAGGTTTGTTAATTTTTCCATAGGCGGCGTAAAATGAATTGTATAACAAAATCAAACTGAAAAAGGAGAGGTGGAATTACAAATACAAAAGCAATACAATGGATAGAAATGATGAGAAAAAAATCTACAAAATTACTATGAAATTCAAGTAAAGAGATTATAAAAGGGAAACAAACAGGAATGGAAAGTATTAACAAAATCAAACGAGGGTTAACAGAGGAACTTATAAAAGAAACGGAAAAATTCTATACGGGTATATAAGACTTAAAAACTAAAAAAAGAATGTTTTAGAGTGTGCAAACTTACAATGTCAATATAAATACATTCTAATAAATGAAATACGCTTTAGCCCATGATGATGACAGCTTTGCTGTTGAAATGGCGTTAAGTGAAAAAATAATGGTTTGGTGTTATGGTACAACATTTTGTGTTTATACATGTCACAGGACACCAAAGGTCCCACTGTTTTCCGCATACTAATTTACTATAGAGAATGTATCTAAATTAACTTATTACCTTTTAGATCAAGCTTAAACATTTAAATATCTTTTCAGGCGACAATACGCAAAACTCTGGGTGATTTCAAACGGACGCATCACAACAACTGGGAAACTCACAAACTCAAGTTTACAGATGAAGAACTCTCTGTTCTGAGTGATCTTACAGTGCCTCCGAGTTACTATGTGTGATTTTAAAAAATCTGTAGCAGCAATATTTTTATTTAATCCATCTTAATTTTATTAGTATTATAATGTGAATATTAGGTTCAGGTATTTTATATATTTTTTGTTTGTTTTTGTCAGTTTTTAATTGTTGATTTTAATTATTACCTGATAAGTCTTATTATAGAGATATAGATCTGTGAATTATACAAATCTTTAACTTTGTTGAAAATTTTTATTTTTGTTTGTCCCTAATTTTGTGCTACTTATAAATTATGACTACAAATTGATTAAAAGAACACAACTGTGAAAAGCCTTATTTATTTAACAAAACATTAAAACTTTGTTAATATCCCAATTGTTAAGGTCATCACAAATGAAAATATTTTCTTCTGGGCATTGTGATAGTTCGGTGGTAATAGTGACTATAAATAAAAAAAACTCGCATAAAAGCCGAATTTGAAAAGTAGTGAGGAGTGTGATTTGAAGGGGATTATATGTAAATTTCTATAGGCTATTTTATCTCCATTTCAATATTAGATGATAGAAACATACCTCAAATGTTACAGCCATGTTTTTTTGTGATTACTTACAGGCTGAAATTTAGTTTCCCTATAACTTTATTTGAAATATAGTTCTTATATGTTGTTTTTGATGAATTCGTTATCAAGATGTTCTTTTATCTAAAACATTTAGTAACATACGTAATAAAAGAATCGGTAGCAGCATTGGGATTTCCAGTAGCAGCCTAATTTCAGGTTTTTTGACTCAATTTCCGTGATAGAGGTCGCCCACGTTGGGCGCCAATTTGTACAAAAAGTGACTAATAAAAGATAAAATTGACAATTTATTATTTAATAAAAAAAACAATATTTACAATTCTAAACTTGATTTCAAGATATGTGTCTGAATGACTAAAATTTTATAGTTATGACAAATTTACATCAGTGTTGTGTTTTGTTCAGATCGACAAATTTTTCTTTCTGAATGTGGGTTTAACAATGGCAGGGCTCGGGAAAATTACATATATCAATTAAGCAATACAACAAAAATGTATTCTATTCAAATTTTATAGGTAAATGTCTAAGCACTTTGGAAATAAAACAATACACGAAATTGCTGTATATTTCCAAACGTTTCAGGATCTCGGTCAGACCCCGTTGTCAATGGAAAAAAGTATGGAAAAAGGCAAAATTCTAAAATTACAATGTTTGGCAATATTATTCGCCTTACTCCTTGACAAAATATGCCACAACTATCTCTCAGGAAACAATTTATATATTTCGTTGTTAACTCCCAGATTTACCTCAAATGCAATAAAATAGTGTTTTTTTTTATTTTACTTTTTATCAATTAGCTTAAGCTTCAGCCATCGTTGTATACCCGTGTACCCATGTATTTCCATGGTATATAAAAATGTATATATATATCTAATTTATTTGTATCTAAAATTAAAATTTAACTTTGAAACCCATAATTTCTAGAGGGGGGAATATAAGGATTAATAATCGTAGTAATATTGTGTTGGATAATTTTGGAGTAGCAACTGTCACGCCCCGTATTACGCCGTTGATGGCCATTGTAAAATATAAGCTGATACCACTTGTACTGTATGTTAATTTATTAACATTGACTCAAATATAGATTTGTTACAGAATTTCTTAAATTTAAAGACCTGATCCACTAGTTGTTAGTGGCCTTTCGAAATTTTACATGCTTTTGAACGAAAAATGATATATTGTTTCTAGGTGGAACCGCGATTAAGTATCTATGTTTAAGTTAAGCGCACTCCGGAACTTTACTGGACCTGACTGAAGTACCGAAGCCATCGAAATATCTTGCAATACATAAATATTGTGCCAATGCTAGATAGAGAGGGAAGAGGCTATTTCACTTGATTGGGATCTGCATCCAATGAGCTATGTGCAATATGTAGTTCATTGGCTGCACCTCTCAATCGAGTGAAATAACTTCTTGCTCTATTGCCCTCTCTTTTTAATCTTGGCACGATATTTGTGTATTGCATACTACCTCCAGAAGTACATGCTCTAAGACCGCAGCGGACTTACATTAGGGGGGGGACACTGGCACCTGAACGGACTTAAGCTTCTTTCCTGATTCCAGTGGCGATCCGTTTTGGTAGGACCCAACAGACTTAGGTTCCCCCTGTCCACTCGTTGGCGACCTTCCGCTTCAATTTCGCGTATTTACAGCAGTGACAATTGTAAATACATCCAAATAAGTAAAAATCGAATAAATATGTTTCGAAATATTTTTAATAAAACAGGTTTTCTTTACCTATCTCAATTTTTCCAGTGTACCAATGTCCTTCAGAAATTGGTATCACATATGTTCGCAAATAATATCGTATATAAAAAATATATCTTAATCATTCTAAAATAGTTCACAAAATGAGTGAAATTCGCCGTACTCAATACGTTTCTTCAGCTACGATGACAATCACCTGTTTTACAGAAATGGAAGTAACAACTTCTAAATCCATAAACTAAGAGCCGAGATGGGCACTTCTCGCCGGACATTGGCTCGGTATTCTGGTCCAGTCTGGTGCCGGTGTGCCCTACTAGTCAAATCCAGTTCGGTGCTCCAGTACTCCGGTTAAGTCCAGTCAAGTTTCCGCGCTTTCCTTTACAGTACATAAATACCTTTTCGAGATTTCGAGGTATTTCTAGGATAAGACAACTAACGACGGGTTTCCACCGTTCAAAAACATATAATTGCTTTAAAAGGCGTCACATGGTAACAAATAGCATTACACTTAGTATTACACCTATGTGGGTAACTATATTGAGAAGTTATTTAGAGTTACAAGTAGTAATCTAATCACTACATCGTCGGCCATCAATTTGTAGGAAAAGCACTGGCACTTGTACAAATCAAATTTTTATGCATGCCCCATTGGGAAATACTAATATCCGTCTTAGGTTTAGGTAGGATGTAATGTAACAATGTCATGCATTCGATAAACTCTTTATTGAAACAAGATACATTTCTAGTATAATACAAAAAAGGTAACACTCGTTAACAGTACAATATCAAAATATTGGCAAAGCAATTGCCATAAAAAAAACACGGAATGTAAAACAAAACATGTATTCATTTGGTTACACATTTTTTTAAATAAATGTTGAAAACACATTAATATTTTTAGCACTTTTAGCAAAACTTAAAGACATTGAAAGAGATTAAACATGTAAACGAACAAAAAAAGTGATGCATTATTCAATAACCTTTAAATTTGAAGTGCATCTTCAACAAATACCTTACATTAACTTGGGCAACATCGTATACAATATATCTGAAAGAATTTGTTAAGGAATATACATTATTTAAAATGGAAAAGGGTGAATATTTTTGGTATTAAATATTTGATATATGTTCATATATCTGTTAAGATAACAAAAGTTAAATTGCAGTTTTTTACAAGATTATCAGCAGAACAGAACTTTCAAATATGTGAAAGTCTGCATGTACACTACCACATTTTGTTGATACATACATATTGAAACTGAAGTATAACTTGGGATAAATCGGGAGAATAAAGAGTATGCGGAGCTCGAATAAACTAAAATAAATCAAACAAATTTTTGGACTGGGTTTCGGTATAACTTTGTGTTTCCGAGATATTCAATTTGCCTAATTATGTTAGAAACGCCTTTTGTCCTCTAGTATATTCTATTCGCTTCAAGGAGGAAATCAAACTATTAATTTCATATGTGTATTTTTTCAGTTCCCGAATGACACTGATTTATAAAAAAAATCCTCTTTAACCTTCAGTAGACAATTTAACCCTTAAATGCATACTGTTGCAAATATGCAACTACACTATAGATTTTTTAGTATTTTTAATATGGTAGATATCCTCCATATCCACATTATTGCATATTCGCAACAAACCATTGTAACAATATAATACCCCTATTCGATCATAGATTGTGTTGTTTGTCTACATCAACATCTGACACCATGTTGGTAATTGTCATTTACAATTATCAGAATGCGTTCAATTTGACTCGCGTTAAAACCTCAAAAAGTGGCTATATTTTTGTGCAAAAATTGAATTTGGATAGTGTAAGGTATGTATTTTGAGTATACTTATGTATTTTCCCTAATTTTGCAAGAGTTTTGTAAACTTGTTTGTTTTTTGTTATGTTGCATATTTATAACACTGCGCTTTCAAGGCAATTTGTTGTTGTTTTTTATGTTGAATATTTGCAACATTATGTATTGACATGATTTTTTTATTTCTTTTTATATTTCACAGTGTATTATGGATCGTCATAGGCCTCTGAATGACAAACAATTGGCAGAGATATGGAAGAATATGTCAGACAGCGAAAATGGAATGAATTTCTCAGATCATGAAACTAAATAGGCTTGACGACATTGAAAGGGAAACTCATGATCTATAGGATAACGTTCCAGAGGATGGTGTTTTAGAAGTAGGAGACCTACAAAATGGTGATATTGCAAATACAGGCTCCACATCACAGTCTCGAATAATAAAGAAAAAATCCCAAAAATAAATTTAGTTTCGGAACAACAATGCATCCAACTAGATGATCTGCAGCTTACATTCCATTGTAACACCCAACTTTCACCTGAAGTCATGTCTTTGGATACTCCATACAGATTTTTCCAGTATTTTTTCGGCAACGAAATAATCGAGAAAGTTGTTGAAGAAAACAATATGTATGCTACCCGGCAAAATCTGTGTATGGTAAATACATGGTTGCTACATAAACGGGTTTTAATTGCAAAAGGAAAGCAAACTAAAATGCTAACACAATCGCAATTTAGAAGTGAGGCAGCAAACTGTCTATGCAACACTGCAATAAAAGTTGGTTCAAAGAGGGACAAATCATCTTCGTCTTTGGAGCTGAATATACAGAAGAAAATTCTCAAGGGCAATGTTCAATATGTACCTCCGAAAGATTTTCGGACCGACCAATTAGGACACTGGCCGATATTTTCCCAAAAAGGGGGGCGAGGTGTAAATTTCCGGGTTGTAAGGGAATACCGATGTAATTTACGAAAAATGCAAAGTTGTTTTATGCTTTAATAAAAAAAATTGTTTTAATAATTTTTATTTGTAAAATTTTGGTTTACCTTAACCCACAATGTTGCAAATTTGCAACATGTATTTTTTTTCAATAAATTTATTTTTCTAAAAATGTTTTTTATTATTTTTTACATCTTCTAATGCTATTTCTTATCGTAGAAAAAAATATGAGAGGAAACAAAAAAATTGTGCATTTAACGGTTAATTTTCGCAAAATAATTAAATTAATCTGAGCAGACGACTATATATACCAATATCACCCTTGTATCACTTCATTGCTGGGGTATTATACCTCATAAGTATATAGGTATAAAGTTTTATGTGAATGTAAAAAATCATTAAGTGTTTTAAAAACAAAATAATTTCTGAAATAAAGGCCATCCTGCAGAAACGAAGGTAATTAAAATGGACAACAGTCATCCAATATGTAAAATATTCTTACTAGTTTCTCTTATTTCTAGACCATATGTTGTAATTCATTTTGTTTCTGCAAGGACTGCTTGGTCATAGTATACTTAATATTTTTTCATTTTTTTATTGCCTGAGGTAGGTCCAGCAAAGTCTCAATGCTTCATTTATCAGTTTTCAGAATATAAATGGAAAGTGCCATGACATAACAGAAACTTAGTTAATTTTCTATATAAAGTCCCAACTCTTGAAACGCAGATACAGGAGGACGAAACAAAGAAGTACATTCAAGAAATTGGGGAAGCAGTGTAGTGAAGAAGTAGAAGAATGTGAAGACAGAAAGAAAGAACAGTGTAACAGCCAAATACAAAAATATGTTGGTATAGAAACAATAAGTCATACAGGACAGAATACAAAGTACACTGGACTCCATTCAGCCACAACAAACACGATCCCGCAGAGGTTTCAGCATTATTGATAACATGAATACTCTAATGTTATGAAGATTCAAATTCTACAAACATTTATTTCCATTCTATAAAACCTGTATATAGATATACCCCGTTAACCCTTTAAGTAAAAGGATACTCATTATACAGCAAGGAAGACTTGTTAGCTTCTGGAACAGGAACTCCTTTACCAACAGGCACTTCAATATCATCAATTTTTTTGATAGCAGTCGGATCCGGGTGCGTTTTTCCCATACCTTTGCAACTGTGCTTACCAGGCGGCAGTTTGTCAATATACTTGGCGTGTAAATTCTCATACATGTTGCCCAGTGCAACATCACATAGTAACATCAAGCCTTTGGGATTACCTGGACTTGTAGCACAATAATTTGCAGATTTGGAAACCATATCAGCAAAATAGATACCTTTCCCGAACATGTAACCCGTGACAGGAGCTTCTGGTGGAGCAATTCTAAGACCTAAAATGCAAAATATTTATTAATACCCCGCTTAATATCGAATAGTCTCCAAATTGTTTACCCTGAGACAAAATACCAGCGAAATTGGTCACCCTAGAGCCGTGCCACAACAACTTGCGATTGTGCAATTTCTTGAAAGGCTTAAATCTTTTGTCTTCTCCTTGACGTTTGACTGTGTAAATTTCTTCGACTACCAATTCGTAATTTGTGTGAGTCTTGGCGTGGGTATTAGTCACGTATTCTTGGATGATGAAGAATTCTTCCGAATCACGATCGAGTACTCCAATTTCAGTATTTAACTGTTTGTAGTATGTGTCAACAGTGTGCTCAGAACCAGAAGATTTCATTAAGTTATAGGCTATCTCTAGCACAATTCTCTTCGGAAAGACGTTTGAAGACTCCAGTACCAACGAGGAGTCAGGAACAACAAACTGTCAAGACTATCCTACCGAATACACTCCCAGTGGTTTGGAGAAAACATATCTCAGCCACAGTCTTTTTGCGATTGAGAAGGTACAAATAACCAACGGAAACTAGACAACACACTCTTCCGACAATCAGAAAAAGGGTTTTATAGAAAACTTAACAACAACAATAATAATGAAGCCCCTAGTTACTGGAAAACACAGAACTCCAGAGCCAGCTGGATTAATGAGGAGGAGGCTGCATCTCAGAAGAGGCCATGCAACACCAACCATTTACAACGGAAATACATCCAACATAATGAAGAACCTCCATAACTGGAAAGCACCAGGACCAGATGGTGCAGAAACACTGTACGCAACCCTTAACAGCCCTTATAAATGATGTAATTACCCACCCACACAAGATGCCTAGCTTCCTTACGCATGGTTCTACATACCTCTTACCAAAGGACAACCTATGTGCACAGGACCCAGCAAAGTACCGACCAAACTTGCCTTCCAACCTTATACAAACTCATAACATCGTGCATTAATCATCTCATTTTCAAACATTGTGAACTGAACAACATAATTACTCAACAACAAAAGGGATGCGCGAAAAATTCGATGGGTTGCAAAGAACAACTGATAATTGATTCCGTTGTCTCCAATCAAGCCCACGCCAAACGACGAAATCTCTACATGGCATATGTGGACTAGCCTTTGATTCAGTTCCACATGATTGGCTCATTAAGGTACTGAAACTCTATAAAGTGAATAATTGTATTATTAACTTTTTAGAATATGCCATGTCCACCTGGCAAACCAAAATCTCACTGAATGAAGCCATCTGTTCGATACAAACTGACCCTATTCCAATCGGGTATATTCCAGACTCTCTTAGCCCGCTGTGGTTCTACCTTGCCATAAACCCTCTCTCAAACAAACTGTAAGGGGTCTCAAACACAACAATGTACAAGCCCCTAGAGTTGATGGGACTCATAGTAGAAGGGTTCTCTAGTGACATCCATATGAAATTTGGCATAGACAAATGCCGAATTATTAATATAGTTAAAGGCAAAATACAGCAGGGGCACTTCGAAATGGGAGATGGCACCTCAATTGAATCGTCAACAGGCTCAACTTTTAACTATGAAGAGTTCGAGTTTTACTTATATAAGTAGTCGGTATGAAGGAGGAAGAGGATTGACGGATCTAAGTAAACTATTAGATCACAAATTTCTATTTTGCGTAGTCATTTCCAGAAACTCGCAGACGATCTACACAGTCATATGCCAGGTTGATGACTTAACACCACTGCGACTGACAGAACAACACGTCCAATTACACCACCAGACACTGATCAGAAACTCCTTATTTCATGTAAATGACATGATTATATCTCAGTACAGCGTCGAACTACACTGTGGTCATATGTTTCCTGAAACGGAAAGCTTTGTATTGGCAATTAGAGATCAAATAACCACTAAGAATGTACATCGTTAAAGATCCTTCTATTATTCAGGTAGTTAATCTATCCAGGATGACAATTCTGAATACAAAGAACGACACGATGCTGTGGAAAACCAGGAACCATGAAACATAAATTATCACAGTCGGTAAGATTACAATTTCCCGAACTACAAGTTATGAGACCGCAAGATACTGACCGATGTCACAATAGACCAGATATAGTTTTTGTAGATGGGAAAACAACTTTAATTGACATAGAATATTTTGTAGGCCGAATATTCGTCGATTAAAATCTTTACAAACAAATGCAAAAAGCCGTCCTGTTAGGAACAGCCCGGATCCGTAAATTCAGGAAACTGCCGCCACGTATGAAAACCTGGCAAGGGCTGGACACTGAAATAACGTTAATATAATATTACATAATTTTCCAGCAAAACGGAGCTTCGCCTCATTATGCTCTCTGGGTAAGTAATTAGTACGCTTCTACCAAACAATGTCCTTGGACGACGGGGACTCATTGAATGGCCAGCAAGATCACCGTATCTTATCCCCATTAGATTTTTTTCCCGTCGAGTTACATTAAATGAATCTGTATCAAATGAAACCACAAACTATTGTTAAATTTTGTAGAAGAAACAAACTTGATTAAACTGCTGCCAAAGGATAATTGTGATCTACTTTCAGCTATAATTTTGAATGCTTATTATAGTAGTTTAAATTACAATAAATTTTACTATATTTTTTCGGAATTCTAGTAACCGTAATCTATTATTGTAATATAGTTGTAAAATAAGATTTTTTAATCCTTAAAAAAGCTGTCACGTGATCCCTTTAGCTATTAAAAAAAAGCTGGCTGACAAATTTATATACCATTAGATATTCGGGTAACTTTAAGATTCGAGTTTATTCAATATTAAAAATACTTTGGGAGGGGGAAACTTAAACATCTTCCGGTATAGACTTCAAGGATGTATAAATAACAAGTCAAGAATATCGTCTTCCGACTAGATTAAATATTAACTTACTTTAATAACTTCCGGATCATCCAACAGCGGCGGGTCATCGACTCCAAATGAGTGGGGAATAAATGTATAAAATCGATTAGAAGCATCTACGAATTTACTTGTCGCAGCTTTCGTACTTATTAATTGTTGTAGTTCGCTTAACACTCCAAATGCCTTTTGTATTTGAGATTTGCTCAATTTACCTGAAATTATTTTTTTAATTATGCAACTGAAATAACATAAAAAGCCTGATCAGAATTAAACCTAAACGTCCATTGCACCCGTGAACGGCCGAACGTCAAAGCAGACGAACAGTCGAAGAACCGAACTATCGAACAGTGAAACCGATGTTGGGCCGTCAAGTATATCTTGTCTTTCAAATACTCCATTATTTAGTTTCAACCCAACGCATTTTCTCAATATAATTAAACAAAATTAACTACACAAACAAGTACAAAAGTTGTCTAATTTTTAAAACAGAGGTGGAGGAGGGTAATTCTATGCTTTGGGTACGTTCTCGTTCGTTGTTTTTTTTTGGGCCTTTTGTAATGCTAAACACTACAAATATAAGGCCATTTAGGGGTGTCAAACAAATACAAACAATCAACGGTAAATAACTGTAGAGGTGAATGAACTATTACTTTCATGAAGGGTTTGGAAGCATTGGGTTCACCAAAAGTGGGGGCGAGTTAGGATCATATAGTCCTCTCGCTGTTGTACCATCATTTCTGGTGAAACGCAATGCTTCCAAACCCTCAATGAAAGTGATAGGTCATACCCACCAGAGTTATTTACCTTTTTTGTGTAGTTTGCCATGCTTGAATGGCCTTATTTTTGCATAACTTGAAGTTTAGCATTAAATAATGACCAAAAACAAGAACATACCTAAAGCATAGTATACCCCGTAGAGGATATTCTCCTGAAAGATTCCTGATGGGGACAAATTTTCTAATTATTATCGTATGAGTGTCGAAACTTTCAAGTACATTTTGAATGTCTCTTCGATGATATTCCTTCATCTTCATGTTCCACAAAGGACAGAGTCTCTATTGCACTAATTAATTTCTTCAGGTCCATTATATTCACCTTTAAAATACACACTAACCACCCTTTTTTCGGCCGAAATCTGCCGTCAAATCCCATTTCGATGGGATTCAGCCATTTCGGCAGAACACGGTTACGTTCGGCCGAACAAATCAGGTGCAGTGGGCGCTGTCTAACCCCGATTCATGTTTTGGGAAAGGTAGGTCGTAGACGGCCGAACTGATATCGACCGAAAGACGGTTCCACTGGACTGTCGGCCTAAGTCCCAAACTGATTCTTGAGCAATAAATAACGGTCAGCCTTTATAATTTGTAAGTCTAATAGTTAATTTTCTACTAAAAATGAGGCGCTGAGCTTTTAAAACATTGAATACAGAATCATTCCTAGGTAAAATACTAAAGTTCAGTAACCGCAATTACGTTATGCGTGAAAAAGTTTGAAGTTACTGGTTACACATTCTACATAAAACATGGTGATATGAGATATTCAAAAGTCATAGCACTTCAGTGTTAGGCTCTGAATTAAGCAACTTGAACACACACTAATGTACTGAGTACTAATGAATTAAAGGAGAGGTAACGTTAAAAATTAAAACTAATAACAGCCTGCAACGGTACTAAAGTTGTTTCTTTGAGGAAAAATGTAGGAATGTGGCCTGAACGCGATGTGAGTATTTGTAGGGAATAGGACTATTTCATGAAAAAAAAATTTTTTTTTCCAATGCACATCTTTCATTTTTTTGTGGTTAGAATTGTAAATATTAAATATAAAAACACTCACTTTAAAATGGGGTTTCAAATCTCAGAAAGATTTATTTTGGAAAAAATAATTTTTGATGATAATAGCAACTGTCAAAATAACACACACAGCGTCTAGGTTTACTATTTTCTTCAGGCAAACGAACAGTAAATTCAACACAGACTATTAGAAGACTCATTTGTGAGCCAGATGAAGCGCTAGACATATCGTTAAGCAGACAAAACACAGTTAATTGTATTTTCAAGGCTGGAATCTCTTCCGAAAAGTCGTTTGTATACTTGGGATGGTTAAATACTCGTATGCTAAGAAGCCAACAATAAAATGAAAATGTAACGGCTCCAACCACTTTATTGGGAACTGATTTAATAGTCCTGACTAATAAGACAATGACAGCCGTAAGAAAATAGGAAATAATTATAGAATCAACAATTGTGGCATTTGCTGATGCAATAAGGAACAAATTTGTTTTTATTGGTGATAATGCCTGTTCTCATCGTGAGAGAATTTTATCAACGACCGGATGAAATATCATCGGATTCTAAAAATGCAATGGCCACCATATCCACCAGATATGAACCGCATTACACATATTTGGGCCCAAGGGGTGAAAACTCAGATAGTGAATTCAGTTCACATTTTGGGCGCCCTCTGTACTTATCCTAGAAGCCTATGGTTCAGCGAAATTCCTCGTGAGGCGCGATCACAAACGTGAGTATAGATCGTTAAGATTTGTTGCGCAAGCGTGTTTCCGTTTTGTATGCTGTCGGCTCTCGGCAATTACATTTTATTGGTTTCTGTTTTGGTGTCTTGTAAATGTAAACGTCATGGCCCTTTATCGGTCATCGAACTATAATTTCAGTTGTAACGCACAACATAATATTTCTGAAGTATACAGAATAATTAATACCATACCAGTAAAGTCATTTGAAGGCTAGTCGTGTTCCTAGTTTTAATAAAACGTTTAAAAGGTAAATAAATTATGGTATTTATTGCTTAATCTAATAATTGTTTTTTTAGGCATCATTTTACAAAGAAAAATAGGAAATGCTAGAGACTCTAGCTTCGGAAAATAAATTATTTACTGCAAACCTAAAAAGATGATTTGTGAAATATATTTTGAAATAGAATGCAGTCGGCAGAATGTCAAAATACTGATTGTCAGCTCACAGTAAATGGACCTGGTATGCATGTATTTTTTGGTTATGATTTCACCAAGGTTTCATATATGTTCTTATTTCAGGTAAAGGAAGAAGTACAGGAGACACTTTTGTATTGTCTGTAGAAAAACAAGCTAGTACCTAATTAAGTTCACCAATTATGAGTTAAAATATGAAAATTGACAAACTTTTATGATTTACATGCTATGTCTTCATAGAAGTTGTTGACAATCAGAAAAACAATAGGAGTATTGTAAACAAGTGTGCCCAACCCCCAAATTCAGTGAAAGACCTGAGAAAGTAGACAGGGAGAAGCTTTTTAGTGTAACAATTGAAGAACTTGTTTGTCTGGATTTGTGGATGTGATGGAACCTGCTGTTATATCATTTGCATCAAGAAAGAAACACGAAAAGGTAGGCATTTTTATAAAGGTTGTTAAAAAATTCGTATTTTGATTTTGTTAGGGACATTATTTTGTCATGAAATGTAACATATATTGATATTTTTGTCAACAAAATCAATTACCTACTTTTGTAATTTTATCAGTGAAAGTTTTATAACATAAAGATTGTAATGAAGTTTTGTAAAAAAACAAACATTTATTAACATTTTATTGTTCTTTTCATTTTATAACATATGTTACTAATAAAAAGTTGAAAGAGAGGGTTGTCATAATGTAACATATTTGCTATTTATTGTTATATTTTCATTCTCTATTTTAGATATTTATGATCTGTCTATAGTATATTGACATACTTCCTACATATTAAAATGTACATATTGAATTGTATTTTGTATTTTATAAATAATATAAATTAATTTCCAGTTGGTAGTTTTATTTCGGTAGTAGTCATCTAGCGGTACTTTTTTGAAACAATAAATGTAGATAACGTAAATTCCTTTTTCAAATTTCGTAAAAGCACACTAAAGGTTTCTGTACTGTAAAAGCAGCTACTAGGACAGCCGTAGAGGGCGCTGGTCGTTATTTTTGAACACAATTTACAACATTGAGTTTCCGATGTATTCTCGCTGTATGATCTGTGTTTAGGCCCACACTGTTCCAAAACAGAATAACAACAGCAAACCAGGGGTGGCTCTAGAAGGTACTAAATTGTATGTAAAGGTACTGCAAACGTCACATTAAAACAATATTTTAAATATCACCTGTATTCAAATTTACAATTTTACTTTGTTATTTACATGAGTTATTGATTTCTGCTGATCGTTGTGTTCTGTTAGTAACGTGTGTAAATAAAGTATAGATTAAGCATAGCTTATATTTCGAATGTAAACAAAGGAGGTTTTATTTTGGAATATTTATGAATGCAAGAATATGTAACAATACGATTTATAAAAATTAATTTCAACAAACTGGCAAAGAGCATGCAACTTATTTAATGCTTTTATCATAAACATACCTAAGGGCAGTTTTTCCGTATCCAATTCAAACTCCAACATCAATTTCTTCATTGAGTTAACATCGAAGATCATCCTGATCAAATCCTGTACCGATGGATGCAATTTCGATTCAGATTCCTCAATTTTGAACTGTTGTGATTCTTCTTCACCGTAATCGACATCGATGGGATACATTTTACCCGGTACTTTGACGAAATGATCACGGTTTTCCCACATATTACCTGACTTTTCAGCATACAAAGCTTTGAACTGACTCTTAGCATCATGTAAGCTAGACATGTCTTCGGTTTTATTGCCTGTTAAATAAAAAATCAAATAAGAAACGCAAAAGTCACAAGCATCCCAGGGAAGTTGATATTTTCAAGTACAAAAAGCCACGGGTTGGGTGATTTTTTACGAAAAAGTACATTGCATATCATATAAACTGTGCTGTTAATAATTTTTTAGTTCTTAATAATTCACTTATATCTAATTATGATAGCTTTTGTGATTTGTACCTACTATCGAAAGCATGTTTGTCCTATATTTTAAAATCATAGACTAATCCATCTGACTAATTAATTAATTACTGAATTAATTGTAAATAACTTAAAAAAAACACATTTTTCATTCATTCAGAGCTATTATCTAAAATATGTTAGAGCTTTGAAACTTCACAGAAAGTTTCATTTTATGAAATACATAACTGAACAAAATTTTAACTTCATGGTTTGATTGTTTGCTAGCAAATGTATTTATATTTTTTTCGAGTTCGTTGTATTTTACGTGAAGTTTACAATGTTGTCATTTGTAACAAATTCTTTTTTTAACAATCTTAAAGGAACTGGAGAGAGTTATCTAATTTTTCAGCACAATGCGCTTAACATTTTTTGGGTTTATTTCATCATCCTTAAATTCAGTTTGAGTCCTCGGAATCCGAGAATTTCTTTTTTTATTTAATTTTTGTACCTTTTTGTATTTCTGTGTCACAGGCTAATGTTGTGCCACTAACCACTAAAAAAATAGCACTAAATTTGTCTGATAACTATTATATCAAGACAATAACAAAAACTTAGAGTATGACTGCTCACTAAGCACCTTAGACTTAAGTACTACTGGGTGCACTTTTAAAGATTATTAAAAGCACTCCAAAAGATAAGTAATTCATTTACAATAGAATTAATAACCTGCCATACATACATCAATATTTCATGGCTTGCAGCAGATATTCAAATATTACACCAACTTGTAATATACTTACTGACAAAGAAATCGCAACACCCAGAAAGAGATGCTTAAATTTAATATTGTTTTAGTAAAACATAAATGCTATACTAAGGAGTAAAAGATTAAAATTTGAATAAAAAATACCAAAGAGTTTAATTTTTTTATTATTAATTTGTTAATAATGTGTTTGTCCTCCACGGTTATCTATACACTCTCCAACATACGTCCAAGCTACCCTGTATTTTATGTCTCAGAAACTCCAAAGTTCGTGGGGGCTACGGTAAATTTCCTGAGTCTTCTACCCATCATATCCCAAACATGTTCAATTGGTGAAAGATCGGGGATCTAGGTGGACATGACAAGAGATTCACATGGGTCTCTTCAAAAACGTTTAAACTAACTCGAGCAACATGTGGCCGAGGATTATCTTGTTGAAATATGGGATCTATGGGTCGATTAACATAAAGGAGTACATACAGCTCCCCTACTCCCTGAAGATAACGTTGCACTGTCATGTTGCTTCGAACAAAAACTAACTACTTCCTTGTGCAATAGCACCCCTATACCATAACGCCTACTGTTGCTACACATTAAATTGGAGTTGACGTATTTTTCCTCGATGTCGCCTAATCCTTCGTCGACCATTATGTCCATCCAAGCAAAATGGAGGTTATTCAGAGAAGAAGACTTGATGCCATTCCACATTCCAATGTTGTCGTTCTCTGCATCACTGTAACAGCGGTAAATCGTTCGGACACTTATAAGATGGAGTTGTTCTCCTAATCACTCATCAGCCCTTTGACGTCCGGTGCCTACTATTCTCCGATTTTGGGTATTAACAAACCACGCCTGACACATAACAGTAGTGAGATTTCTGTTCGTGCGGTTAGCGATTTCTCTAAATGAAAAACCCACCTCCCGTAAACCAATAATTCGACCTTTCTCTATAAGAAAATTATAGTTGGTGATTTTTAAGGAAAAAAAAATTAAGGAAAAAGAAGTAGAGGTCGATTTCAAACAACATGGATGAATCAAATTAGAGAAGCAACGGGTGTATTGTTGCAGCTACCCATTGCGCTGAAGATGGAATACCATGGAAAGAAGCTATAAATAAAGAAGTATTCTCATAGAAACCGTCACCTTCAGCCACGAGAGATGATTAGGCATAATACAGTAAAAGTAATATCACAGATCACATACATGCATTATAATATAAAAATGATGGACCATCAATCAGAACACCAGTTAAAGCATATCATAGTAATTTAAATTGCTGTATTATCATTACAAAAAAAGTCTAACATGCGTACATATGTGAAAACGGGTGTTTTTTTTTTAGAGGTATAGAACTTTAAGTTGGCAACACTCTTTTAACCGGCGGCCGTCTTGTCAGCTATTAAGTGATTTATGTTGTTTGGTTGGGCATTTCATCATGAATAGAGACGTATCGCGCACTACGTCCATTTTACGGTCAACATAATCGTCCATCAGAGCAAATAATTTGATTAACTATGCAACGTTTTCGCACCACGTTTACTCTAAATGATGATACGCATCCACAAGAGATGTTGTACAGTGCGTACAGAAGAATCCATTGCTGCTGTAGAGCAATAGCGTAGAGGAAAATCCGAATCAATCTATCCGCCATCGTGCACAGGAATTGGATATGTGTCCATCCACTTTATGGAACATTTTGCGGAAAGATCTTGGTTTGCTAGCTTCAAAATTCAACTTGTGCAAGAATTGAAGCCACTCGATCACCTAGCAAGGCGTACATTCGGTGAATGGGCCATCAAAAGATTGAAGATGATCCCGATTTTCATAAGCGAATTTTGTTTAGCGATGAAGCTCATTTTTGGTTGAATGGATAAGTCAATAAACAAACAAACTGCCGTATTTGGAATGATGATAATCCTCAAGTTCATGTTGAGACACCGTTATATCCAGAAAAACTAACTGTTCGATGTGCTTTATGGGCTGGTGGAATAATTGGTCCGTAGTTCTTTAAAAACGATGGCCAGAACGTTACAGTCAATGATGATCGCTATAGAGCCATGATTACTAACTTTTTCGCTCATCAATTGAACAATCATGATGCACACGAGCTGTGGTTTCAACAAGACGGGGCAACATGTCACACAGCTCGTGCCACAATTGATTTATTGAAAGAAACATTTGGTAACCGCATAGTTTCACGATTCGAACCCGTGAATTGGCCTCCAAGATCTTGCGATTTAACGCCGCTTGACTATTTTCTGTGGGGATACGTGAAGTCGCTAGTCTACGCCGGTAAGCCCGAAACGATTGACCACTTGGAGAACATCACCGCGTTATTGTCGATATACGGCCACAAATGTTGGAAAAAGTCATCGAAAATTAGACCTCCAAATTAGACCTCCAAATTAGACTAAGTCCGAGCCAGCTGTGGCGGTCATATGTCAGAAGTCATATTCAAATTGTAATGCCAGAAGATTATCTTTCGAATAAAGCAAATTTCATGTCAATTTAAAAAATATATCCTTGTTTTATTCCATTTTTCAAAGTTCTATACCTCTAAAAAAACACCCTTTATATTATATAAAAAATGAATTTATAAATTCTATAAAAATAACTTTCTCAGTTAATGGCATTTGAACTAAAATCAATTACTCTGATATTACTAAAGTTTCCTGTCATTACGCTGTCATCCTTCTGTATGCCATTTTACAAAAATATTATTATATACAAACAAGCAAACAGTTCAGTACCTTTGTCTCCTGTTGATCGAAAAATATTTATTTTTTGATGGTATTAATAATCAAAGTATTAATGGCACTATCTTTTCAATTGTAGCTGAACTACCACTGTTAAACTTTCGGTGTCTAGAGATCGCTCATTTTTCGATATACTCTGACAACATGAACCTCAATAATGTTCAAACTAAATACTTTCGAATTTCGACTATTAGTAAAAGCTATTTACGTTAAACAAATGAATGTTTTTACGAAGTAACATTTTTTAGACAATAGCTATGAACGATTTAAAAATTCAGCTTTTTCAAGTTTTTCGTAAATAACACACTTTAACCATTTATTTAACCAATAACACAAAAAATTGTAAACCCTTTTTATATGTAGCCATGTACCTTCTTCAAGAAATTACACTCGTAGATTTGTTTTATAAAAGTAGGTTTAAATAATGATGTTCTAATTTGTGAACTACTCACCGCCTATGGTTGTACCGATTCTGCCCCAAGATCTGAACAACCAATAGCGATTGCGGCCGTCAGCTTCCAGAATTTGCAATTTGTAGTAACTGTTTTTGCCACTTTGGATGTCCGTTAAACCGAGGATCGTCGTGTATTTTTCTTTACCGTCTTGGTAAACGTGAGCGACATCCTCAAGCCCGGAATAGGGATCGACGGCGGTGCCACCTTTGAGCTTCAGCTTCACTTTACTGGGCATGGATTTGGTGTAGATGCTGCGAGACTTTGATTTGGTGCTTGCTGATGGTGCGGCGGGAAGTCTCGTATTTGGCTGACCGAAAATTAAAAAAAAAAAACGTAAAAAACCCAATTCACTTCAGCTATAATCACTACAGAAAGAAAGTGTAGTTTTAGCCGGCAATATAAGGAAAATAAATAATATAGCGGGTAGGGGATTTATCTTGTGACAAAGTAAGTGGATTCCATCATTTCACAGAAGTTTCACCTAAGAATTGTAGGATCTTAAGTATGCCATCAACTAAGCCACATTTTGACTTCGGTGTTTTAATTTTTTTACCAAGGATTTAAAAAAAAAACTTTTGTCTTAGTCAGTTGTTCGATTCCATCTATATTTTGGTCAGAAATTAGCCATAAAGGGCTGCGAATGTTTTGTTTTGAGAGAAATAAATATCTTGAATGAATGAATGTTTATTTAAGAACAAGCCATCTACAATAAATTTAACAATTTGGTATTTAAGTTTACAATGACATAAGAAACAATAAATATAATAAAATGTATACAAGGTTAATCTTGAGGGGGATTCTACTATTTTGAAAAAAGTTTCAAGATAAAAGTAATTTCCTCACCAGAAGACGCAACCCTTGGAAATACCATACACAAAAGTACAACTCAAACCAAACAATAACTCCATACTAATTGTCATGTTCAACAGATCAACTACCAGCTGTCATAGCTTTGCAGATCACATACATCAACTGCCAAGATAACTGAACAACCTAATAGTAGCTCGAAAAACAAAATGGGCATAGAGACGAACATACAAACAACCTCAAAGTCAAATTTGAAAGAGAAGAGGAACTGGAAACACTAATAGGCATATATTAAGGCAACAGTGACAATATTGCCAAACATCTAGGTAGTCACATTTAGGGATGTCGAATTGATGGCTCAATTAGTTTTTTGACAATATTAATTGATTTATCATTTGACCATGTTTTATTAAATCGTATATACACAAAAATATACAAATGTATATAGAAATTGGATTAACTTACGTCTGATCCCCAAGTGCAGATACTTTTCTTAATAACCAAATCCGGGATTTTCCCTACGTTATCTTTGGCCTCGTCTAGAAAATCTTCAGAAACGACATGCACTTGTTCTGTTTCAACCTCTTGCATTTTGGAATTCATTTTTTCAACTTCTTCGGGAGTCGAAATTACGGCCATTAGCGTGTTGTTGATTTTCTTTGCTAGTTTACCGCCCATAGATTCAATTTCTTTTTTAATTTGATCTTTTCCTTTCGACAACTTCCCGATGATGTAGAATTCCATTTCGTAAAGCGGTGGTTTCTCTCTTACTACTCGAGGCCTATATAAAATGAGAAGATTGAAAAAAATATACTAATTGGTACAGAAATCAGAACAATCAATTAGTTCATTAGAATAATATTTTATTCATATGTATTATATATATATATATATATATATATATATATATATATATATATATATATTGATCAGTTGCATGAAATCAGGATCCGACAAAAAAAATTAATAAGGCATTGGACCTCCCTGGTGCCTTATCAGGGTGTCCACTACTAATGCCCAAAAAATTTAATGATTTTTCTCTGACCATTTTTTCCTATTTCCCTAGCCTACTTTATTCATTTTAAAGAACGATAAAGTATTAATATATCTTTTTGAAACATATGCTTTAAATTTTAGTTTTTTCTCCATTAAAAAATTAGGTGAACTAGAAAATCTTCAAGTTTATTTGCAAACATGATCTCAAATAATGATTAATTTTTTCAATTAAATTGAGGACACTGCTGTTAGGGAACATTCTTTTATATGCAGCAGTATTTGTCACTTCATTTAGTGAGATATTATTGTAAACAATTTGTATGACCCAAAGAATTATGATTAATTTTTGTCAATATATATGATATTTGGAAAACGTTTGACTGGGGTCGGAGAATGCTAACGTAAACAAGGACGGAACTGTACTATATGCATGAGACGAAGATTGCCGTTTTAAGACGTCTGTTTCACGAGCATTCAAGTAAAGCACGAGAATATCGTATCGTTGGAAGGCGGGGCATCGATCGTCACAGTCACAGAGCGACCGTCCGTCTCTTTCCTCGTGTAAGTTTTATCAACGAAGGAGTATGATTATTTACATAAATAATACGGATTTCGGAGCATTTTTCCTTTTCATATTTTTGCGATGAAAAATTAATTATCCGCTATTACGCCAGAACGAAAACTTCTCTGTTTTAAGAATGAAATAAAATAGATACACTTAAAAATAAAATAATTAGTAACTGTTAAAAAAATTGTCAATAAGAAATTAATCATTAACCTTATAATTATTTACAACATATCGTATCTTTTATTTTTAAGCGATTGGAATCGTCGGAATGTGGTGATAAGAAAAAAGTATTTATCACCCGAACACGTCCGAACTGGCGTCACACCCACTTCATTCTCCTGGTGCGTATTGCGTTGATTGATTCAAAATCGCATGGGATTCTACCCGACCCCAGAGAACGAATTTCCACACCTGTATATTGTTTCTGGTCGGGAACCTTCATCAGTTGCACTTCCCACAATAGATATCGATCTTACATCTCGCATCTACAAAGTATTGTGGATGTGATATTATCGCCATAGTATGAAAAAATGTACAATTGAGTTTGAATGACTTATAGCACACTTCACAGTTTTCTAATTTGGATCATCGGGGAAATTAATTAACATTCAGAAAATTTATAACTGAGTTTAGAGTCTTGTCATACTTTATTAAATGTATCTGGAGAACACTAGTTTACACTTTCGCAATCGCATCAGGAAATATATTATACTAAAAAATAATAAATAAACCTATTAAAACGAACAAGAAGTAATCTAGTAATGCCAAAAAATCTTAGCACAATTTATTCCTCAATGAAAACAAAAATTGTGGACGTAACCTGACAAAAACCATCTCAAAATGTAGGTTGCTCAAAATCTAAAAAAAAATGTGTGGATTAAAGATCAGACTAGAGCATGAATGAAATATATATCCTTCATCTAGTAATTTCAGAGACCAAACAAATGCCAACTCTTCAATTTTTCCTTAATGCCTCAGTTGGATTCTTCACTGAACTTTTCTTGATCACATTAAGCTTTCCTGACTTTCCTTGATTTTCCGAATTTGGACTATAACACTCAATAACTCAACTAAGAATGCTGCTAATAAGGTAATCGATATTTCCAGAAGAACTTCATCTCATGTTACCTGTTCTTGAAGACAAAGTGCCGCTAGAGTTTGTGGAGGACGGAGTAAATTTTGCGATCATCTTCCAGTATTTATAACACATAATTAATGGGTGATATATCGGAAGAACTTGGTGGCCAATGCAACAAACAATTGGATTATCCTCAAGTAGTCCAACATCTCCGGCTACATGCGATCCTGCATTGTCTTGTGAAACAATGGATTGTAAAAGGTTAAAATATAGGGTTGTCTTGAATGTAGCCAAAATTCTATTCTTCCATTTTCATGCCTGACAATAACGCATCACGGTATTGTGGACCCTATTCGTCTACATTAATTACCCTAAATGAAAAACCGGCTCCTGTCAAGCACACTATTCGCCCTCAATCAAACCCAGTTAGTTAATGAAAATTTGTATTTTTTTAATTCTAAGAGTAATAAACAGATGAACGAACATCTTACAAACGACCTGTATGAATAAAATATTTACTGAACCCAAAGAAGTCATATATCAAAACCTAACCTATCGATGTGGCTATAAAAACGAAACCATTTGTTGTTTTATAAATAATAGAAAATTCCTATTCCTGCATGTTCTGGTTTCTATACAATACAATAAAGTTGACAAAGATATTGAAATGTCCAACACACTTACTCTTCTTCCTCTTTTTTTACTTCCTTTTTGACACTGGCAGGAACGTCTTTAATGATTCTTATTCTAGTAACATATTTGTATTTTTTTAGGAAACTATATTCCTCCTTAAGGTGCTTAGGTATTTTGAATGCTTTTCGTTGTGGTTCTTTAAATATCTTGTTGCATTTAGACCACTCAGTCAAATAGCCGACGCAGCGGTAACCACCCTTGCTGATGACCAATTGGCCCTCTTCGCAAACACTACAAGGAAGAAGTGTACCGAACGCCATAGCGTCCGCTAGACGATCTAAAATCTGTTAGAATACAAGTAGATGATTATTTGTTAAATATATGGGATAACCCCATTATACATCAATTTTAGCATTAAAAACAAAACAAAAAGAAACTATTAATAAAATAATCACCATCATTTAGGTATTTCTGCTTAGACTATGATTGAGTTACTACATATATAAAGATTAATTTCATAAGTCAAGAAATGAAATGTTCTCAAACTTACATTGTCTTTACCACTAGGAATCTGCTGATCATTCTCCTCTAATAGTTCAATCAATTCCTTTTGATCTAAAGTTTTTAACTGGTCTCTGTATTTGTACAGCAACTTTACTTGGTCACGGTATTCTTTTTCATTTGAGTCTTCTCCATCCACAGCATCTTCAGACTTAATTTTTTTCTCCTCTGGAGGTCCTTCTTGTTTTATAGCTCTATATAAATAACACAGTATTAAAACAAAAAAGGAGGCACCATTAAGTAATAAGTTTAACAGATTTACTAGAGGATGTACTTACGGTAATTGTTTTTTAACTGATTGTTGATCTTCAGACCTCAAGGTCTTGAAGCCAGGTAGTTTATCTCCAGATTCATAATATGCCAAGTCTGATCTTACTTGTGCAAAACATGTCAAGTGATGCCACATGTCTTGCCCGCCGTATTTACGCCCAACTTCAGTGTCAAAATCCTTTTTTGATATCCGGATCTGTGAAATATTTAAATACATGTTTAAGCAGTTATTGTAAATTCGACCCCTAAAAGTTTGAGAGAAGATGTTAATGTTCGTATGGAATTTAAGCATTTATTATAATTGTATCCTGTCAACATATGTCACTCATTAGGGCAAACAAAATCGTTTAGTGTTGTTTTCGAGGTTTTTTTTTCTATTTTTTTTTTTCTCTAAAAAAAACCTCGAAAACAACACTAAACGATTGACAACGACTCCAGACTCGGAGTTGAAACGTCTCCGTACACAGATAAGTATTACACAATATACAATACATTACTTATATACAGGAATACTGGCTGATCATTTTATAGACATCTCTTTCTCTCAGAAAAACTGTGAGGAAGAATCTCTGTACAGACAGCCAGTAATCTGGGCAATTTTACGAAATTGCCTTACTACACTTTGTTCTACATATACAATTCTTAAATACTTATCTGTTACAGGAAAAAATTTGGAGGAGAGAAAACCCAATGAATAGACAAAACAAAACAGTTAATTTTGTTCAACACTTTATTTCAGATTTTTTGGTGTACTGTACCTTCAACAATAGCGCAAAGAAAAGCCTGTTTTCTACCAATACGAATATTAAATGTGTAAAATGCGATTTGCATGTCATAAGTAGCTTATTTTCAAATACTGTGTGGATAACTTTTATGATATCATATATTGTTTTATAAATATCACCTATCTCTAATTCACTAATGTAAACTGAAGTTTAAATATAATTATTTAAGATGTCAGGTTATATGGCAGTTTGCTGACAGTTATGAATTTATTCCTGTTTTCTGGAATATGGTAAGTTTTACGTGTATGAATATATTTGGGATCACTTCGGGATTTACCCTAATATGATACAATCTACCCAAATCGTTAAAGCCCGTTTCAAACAATCGTGACCGTACACTAACAAAAACGTACGCGTCGAATGATATCTCTTGTTATTGAAGATTTGCGTCACGGACACATTAACAATTGCTGGTGATAATTACTTTGCAGAATGTACCTATTGCATCACTAAATTGGTTGGTTAATTCAACAATTCAAAATAAATAAATTTAAAATTCTAAATAAACTTTGAACTAAATACACTACCAGTTTACAAAGTTTGTGTTTCAGGGTCACCTACTCCCCAGATATAGTTGATTTTGCAGGACCGCGAAGGGGCGGTTTCAAGGTCGCAAGCTCCCAGACCATTACATTATTAACGAGAACTGTCAGTTTGACAATAAAAATCTCAGCACTGCCTTGGTGTCCCCACTACTGTTCTCTAAATATGAGAGATCAGTCCTTTAGCACTATATTCGGGTGTATTTTAACACATATCAACTTTTCATGGGAATTGAAGATAAACAAGTTGTAATATATCATATTGTTATAAAATTTATATTTGCCACCACTGGAGATATCTAACTTGGTCTGGGAGTAAAAACAACGATCGGGAACCTTCTAGTATAACAAAAATATGTCAGCATTGAATACTTGAACAAACAGAGAGATGACCATCGGAATTCGCTACAAAAATCTATGTGGTATATAAATTAAACGGTCAGACAATTGATCTGTAATATAGCATGATAATCCAATGTAAATTGTATTCAGAATCAGCTGTTGTAAATATTTGATTTTTATGTGTAAATGAAAATTCTAGAAAGTGAAGTGAAAATCAGTTTTTATAATTAATTAAATTTGAACCCACAGAGTTTATTGCAATATGTAGTTTCAAAATCCATTGATAAAATATAATTGATCAAATTCAGTTGATAAAAACAATGCTAATTGTTATAGCATGTTTAAAGAACATATCATTAACTATTATTTTGTGAAAGAAACATTTAAAATTATATAAGTTATGAATTTTACAAAAATGTAGAATTTTAGCTGTTTTTCCAGATTTAATCGATAGGAAATACTCTGATTATGTTTCACAAAACCTCATTTTGGAGGTTTGTCAATACTTTACAATTGTCCTTTGGGGATTACTGTGATATAGTCAATAGAAGTTTAAGAATGAATTATGTTTTTTTATTACCTATGGACCACTCTACAAAAGATGATACTGGTGGCTTGGTGTTGAATTTCCCTGCCCAAAAAAGCTCTAATGATTGGAGTCATAGCCAAAAGGATTTATCTAGGTTCTCCCAAGTAACCTTGATGGAATCACAACCTTAGCAGTTATATAAATAAATACATTCTAATAAGAACTGTTTGATGTTCCTCAAACAAAAAGAGGTAACACAATGTGATCTGATTTGTAAAAGATGAAATGTTCTTTCTTAACTATAGTATGAGTGCAATATTTCTCATAATCTTAATTGGCATCATTAAATAGAAGTAGGATATAATCAGGACTATTTATGTAATACCTTAGATTTTAGATTATTAGAGAAGGTATAGAGTACAGAAGGTATGTGGACATGAAATCTTAGTAAATTAGATTATTTTCAATTCAAGTCAATGAACAAAAAAAAAGTAAAAGATTACATAGTTTATCTAGACAAATATTCTTTTGTCAGAATGTTGCAAAATTCTTTATAGGAATGAGTATGTTTGACAGTCTTCTCAGATTTAACCCATTGAGAGAAGCTTTACTTAAATTAGAAGCAATATGTAAATCGAAATTGTTGGAAATGTATAAAAAACCTTTAATAATAAGTTACATGACAAGTGACAGAAAAAACTATAAGGAAAGCAAGAGCAAGAGTTTACTGTACCTACTGGCTTATGAGAACCAAACAAAGCCAATAGAAAACCTGCAGTTAAATATAATGTCAAATAATACAAGAAGTTTTAATCATGAACACCCAATGAATTTCAAGATTTTTAATACAATATACTGACTGATCAGTAGAAAAAAAAAAGTGAAAAATGTAGTATATTTTTAGCTAAATGCTGAACTGACTACTACAATTATACAAGCAAATGACTATTTCTATTATGTTAAAAGTAACAAAAATAATAGATGTCTATAGAACATTCAATAAATATAGAGCTTTTTTCATTGATTTGTGACTTTAATTAGAAACATAGAGTTGAATTTTACCTCATCTTTGAGAATTTTTTGCTCACAGCCTCTGCACATAGCTCTACCAGATTTTGCATACTCAATCACAAAATCCTTCAGAGCTTCTTTTTGTAATTTGGTATTTGTATCACCAGATCTCTTCTTCCCTTTTTGAGTTGGTACAATGGCAACTCCAGCAACCCCAACCCGTTCTTTGATCTTATCCTGGTCTTCAATTCTAAGAGATTCAAAATTTTCTATATCACTAGTGCTCTTAGGCCTTTGCTTTGCAAAGAAGCAATGATGGTGATACCAATTGGGATTTTTACCATCATGAAATGGAGACTAAAAGAATTGGTATACGTTATATCTTAAAACAGTCAATCAAGGTTAAGCAAATTGTTACCTGGACCATTACAGCTAAACGTAATGTACCCTGTCCGATAGTTGATTTACATCCTTTACAACCTGCTCTACCCGATTTAGCATACTCTGCTTTGTAAGGTAAATCCATATCGGATTATCAAAATTGAAAAGAAAAATTCCGAATCTGAATATATAAACAATAAAAATGTTCCTTCACAAATAACTAAAACCGGCAAAAACCAGGCAAAAACATAAAAAGCGGGAATGGGAATATTCCATATTCCATCTGATCACAGAACACCAACATCTCACATCAGAGATACCTATTACCTATGAGGAAGATTCACGGTACGTCAACCGTATGGTGGCGCCACTGCATATAAGGGTACATAAAGAATATAATTATTTTATTTATGTAAGGGTACAATAGGCCTTTTCATATTCGAAAATTTTTAGTGGGCATGCGTCAACTTCTGTCATTTGTTTCGAGCAAAAAAGCATTGTAGTTACATGCCAATGGTTCGACAACTGCTTGAAAAAAATGACGCACGGGAACAAAAAATTTTCGAATATGAAAAGGCCTATGGCCGCCATGCATGAGAATTTTGTATATGTGGCCTTTACATAATTGAAAAAAAATTATGCTGTCAATTTTTTCGTGCACTTTATATTTGTTTATAACGTGAATACAACATTTTTAATGTAATTTACTAATTATTTGCTTTAATTGAAAGATGTACAAATAAAGCTGCACTAATTAATATTTCAGTTAACTTCATTGATAATAAGGGTTGGTGCGTTCCCCCATTTGTTTAGTGTATTGTGTTCAATTTGATTGAATTACTTCATTGATTTTTAAACTTCTGCACCTTTTCTAAAACATTCCGTCGCGCTAATGCTAAATGTAAGTGTGTTTTTGCGTGTAAAATATAGACAGTATTGTGATTCGTTTTTTGGATCCCAAGCTATTAAGACGCTTGGGAGTTTCGTGCAATGTACTCCGAACTTTTCGGTGGCTTTGATTCCGTCTGAAGAGACGCCGCTTTTTGTTGTCTTTTGCGTTACGATCCGCGAGTTTTTAGCTCCATTCGTGGCGACCGCTAAACCGCTTTCATTTTGTTTCTTTTGTGTTTACAAAAGCGCATCATTTGTTGTTAAACCCGCATTTTTTTGTATGTTCAATCAATGAACATTACGTCACTATTTTTTGTGTAACGTGTTGTCCAGACTAGCCTCAGAAGAAAGAAGAACTAAGAAAAGACCAGAGCTTCGACTTAAAGGTTAGTGATAACTTTTATTTGGTGATTCGTTTATGTGACGCCACGTGTTTATTGGTAGTTCCGCTAAAAGGTCCTTCGTCAATATATACTTGCATTGAACCAGCATTGAACTAAAACCGCAACATCTATTTCATACATTTTTTTGAATATTATTCTCTATATGTAATGTTTATCGAAGACATTACATAACATTTGGTCCAAGTACGAGCCGGATGCAATTTCAGTTAATTTCGTGCAAAGATTATTGAATAAATTACATAATTTGGTCCAACTCCGGGCCGGGTTACATTTGAGTAAATTTCGTGCAAAGTTTAATGATCAAACCATTGATTTTTCATTGCAATTATTGTTGAAAACCGCATTGAATTTTAGTTTCTTTATTTGTTAGAAGAGAAAGCAAGTTCGGGATATTCACTCATTCCGTTGGAAATAAAACGCAATTTTTTTGCCGCCTTAAAAACTTAACAAGAGCTCGTTTTGTTTGTTTTGGTTATTTGCTAAATTGTTTTGAATTTATTTGACATTTGGTCAGATATTTTACTACTTCAACAGTAAAAAATTGTACATTTTTGGAATAGTATTTTGATTCGTTCTATCGTGTTAGATTTGTTCAGTGGCGTTACAGTGATTTTGATTTATTGTTAAGATGTCAAAAACCGCTGAAAATTTACGAAAATTTAAAAATCATCGACTATCGGAGTTTAAAAGATTAGAAGATATTTATTTTGCTGCCGAGAAAGCCTTAAGAGGTGACGACGTTGAATTGTTTTTTAGCATGATTGATATGGTTGATTCAATCCATTCCGAATTTTTTAAACACCACAATGCCATTGTTGGATTAATTTCTGATGCAAACGATGATTTTGACTTTGAGGATGCCATTCGCAATAAATTTGAAAAATTGTTTTATTCAATTAGGTCTATTGTTGCTAAACTGAAATCTGTTCAGAATTCTACGCCACAAAATACAACTCGGGAACAGGAAAGTGTTGCTTTGCCGCGAATTGATTTGCCTTCATTTAGTGGAGACATATTGGAATTTGGTACTTTTATTGATTTGTTTGATTCATTAATTCATAATAATGAAAAACTCAGTGCTATGCAGAAGTTCAAATATTTGCAGTTAGCTTTAAAAGGGCCTGCTTTTGAGGCTATTAGGAATTTTAAACTAACACAAAATAATTACGTGAGTGCTTATGAAACACTTTTGAAAAAATTCAAGCGAACTCGTTTAATCGCGGAGTCTCATTGGTCAGCTTTAGAACAATTCCCCCAACTAACTTCAGATAGCCCTTCAGAGGTTCGGAAGTTATTGGATGACTTCAGTGATAATTTGGAAGCACTGAAGAATTTGTGTTTACCAGTAAATCAATGGGATTTTTGTATCGTTCAGATGATGTTGAAACGAGTTCCAAAGAATTTAGCCGCTAAATTTGAACTTTACCATGGTACTATGACCGCTCAAGATGACTTTCCGATCCGCTCGGAAGTTGTTGATTTTTTGTCGAAGCATTGCGATGCCTTTGAACATGTTGAATTATCCCGCAAGGCAAAGCGAAGTGTTGACAAAAAGTTACCATTGAATTCAAAGCAACATTCTTCCCGTTTCACTACATCTTTGTTTGTCACTAAGAATAGAAATTGTTTAGTTTGTAAATCCGATCATGCGATTTACAAATGTTCTGAATTCTTGAACAAATCAGTGTCCGCGCGGTTTAAGTTTGTTAAAGATTTTAGACTTTGTTTTAATTGCTTAGGCGATTCTCATCAGTCGAATCGCTGTAAATCTTTATCCACTGGCCACAACTGCAAACAACGCCATCACACATTGCTTCATTTTGTAAATCGTGCTGATTCAGGTATTGGGTCTGAATCTAAAGCTCCCCCCGCAAACCTGGCTTCCACATCTGGTGGATCCAGTGCCATTGATACTGTTGAAAGTCCCGAAACTTCTCTACCGCAGACTTCTTGTCATAGTTCACTTTTGTCATACAATTCAAATGTGTTGTTATCTACCGCTTTAGTTGAGGTATTAGATAAGCACGGTTCTTATCAAACTTTGCGATGTCTGCTAGATTCTGGTAGCATGACATCATTCATTGCGAGCAAGGCTGTGAAACGCCTTGGCTTCCGACCTATGCCCGCTTCGATTCAACTCAACGGCTAGGTTCTATGCAGAGTCCCTCTGCTGAGGGCTCTCTTACCCTTTCTCTTCGCTCTATAGTAAAGCGTGAGTGCAATTTTGTTGTTGAGACTATTGTTTTACCCCGCATTTGCAATGATATGCCTGTTGCGCCCATTAACATGGCTAATATGACATATCTAACCAATTTGAAACTTGCTGATCCTGGTTTCAATAGCCCAGGCGCTATTGACCTTTTGTTAGGTGCCGATATATTTTCTCAAATTTTGTTGGATGGACGTCTTCTGGGAAAGGAAGGTGTTCCTGATGCTATTAACACTGTGTTTGGTTACATCCTTATGGGTAGAGTGTCTTCGAGTTCTGTTAACTCTCACTCTCAGTCGGCCATAAACCCAACTTCGCTTTTTTGTAAAATTGAAGATGTAGTATCATTAGATGATTCACTCCAAAGGTTCTGGACAATTGAAGATGTTCCTACCGCACTGGTTCAGTCCCCTGATGATCTTATCTGCGAAAAAATATTTTCCGAGGGATGCAGGAGATTGGATTCAGATAGATTCGTTGTGCCCCTTCCTTTTCGAAATACACTTCCTGCTTTTGATGGAATGTATAATCCCGCCGTACAACGTTTCTACTTCTTAGAAAGACATCTTCTACAGCAACCAGATCTCTACAAACAATACTGTGATTTTCTCAAAGAGTATTTGGATCTGGATCATATGGAGTTGGTTCCCGATCCATCTACTTCTTCTGATTGTTACTACATACCGCATCATTGTGTTTTGAAACCTGATAGTAGCACAACCAAACTTCGTGTAGTGTTTAATGCATCCGCTAAGATACCTCATCGGTTATCTTTGAATGATTGTTTGTTTATCGGTCCCAAATTGCAGCAAGACATTATCGCTATTTTGTTGACCTTGCACAATTTGGTTTTGCCTCGCCTGCTTGCTATAGAAAACTTTTCTAGTTGTGAACTTCACGCATTTGGTGATGCTTCTGAGAAAGGTTATGCCGCTGTTGTTTATTTTGTGTTCGAAACCGCATCTGGATTTCGTCAAAGTTTTTTTGTGTTGTCTAAATCGAAAGTTGCCCCTTTGAAAACTTTGTCACTTCCCAGATTGGAACTGTGTGTTTCAGTTCTTACCGCTAAGTTGGCTCATTATGTTTATGAGCAATTCAATAGTCGTTTGTTGTTCAAGGTGATTCGTTGCTGGTCAGATTCCACGGTAGTCCTTTCATGGCTTAGTTCTTCCCCGCACCGATGGAAGACATTTGTCAGTAATCGAGTTGCTTACATTCAGGAAAATTTTCCTTCTTCGGTTTTACATCCAATCTTGTGATAACCCCGCTGACTTGGGTTCCCGCGGCACTTTACCATCAGAGTTGTTAGGCAATACACTTTGGTGGAAAGGCCCAGAATTGTTGATTACCGCTTGTTTGCCACATGCTTGCTCAGACTCAAGCATGTCACCGCTAGTTATGACTGAAGCCCGTATAGTGGCGCTTCAAGTCACCGCTTCACCAAATTTATTTGGTACTTTGTTAGAAGAACATTCTTCTATTAATCGCATTACCCGCATTATAGCTCATATTTGTCGCTTTGTTGATAACGCTCGCAATCCAGACCGTAGGGGCTCTGGATCATTTTTGGCTGCTGAGTTATATCAGGCTCAGCTTCGCATTGTTCGCTATGTTCAAGATCAATATTTTTCTAAAGAGATTTCCCTTCTTCGAGAACGAAAACTTTTGCCCAAATCGCTTCGTAAACTTTCGCCGTTTCTTGATGAACAGGGAACTCTTAGAGTTGGTAGTAGATTGGCTAATGCTCCATTGCCGTTTGACACTAAATTTCCCGCACTGCTACCAAGTAAAAGTCGTTTGACTAATCTAATTGTCGAAGATTGTCATGTCACCAATCTTCACGCAGGAATCCAAACCGTTCAATTTCTTTTGCAGCAACGATTTTGGATTCTATCCGCAAAGAAAGTAATTCGTAGTGTTAAAGCTCACTTAAGACGTGTCGTTAGAGATCAAATCCTAACCTACGAAGAACTTTCTACTGTATTTGCACAGGTCGAAGCAGTTTTAAACTCGCGACCTATAACCCCTTGTAGCAACGATCCCTCGGATCTTACCGCCTTGAGTCCTGGAATGTTTCTTACCATGGAACCTTTAACAGCACCTCCTGAATCTGATTTCTTATCTGTCCCATCTAATCGTCTCAACAGATGGCAGTTACTGAGTCGTTTGCATCAGGCATTCTGGAAACGTTGGTCGCAAGAATATTTACATACTCTTCATCAACGGAGTAAATGGACTGATCCCTCGGAGGTTGTTAAGCCAGGTACTCTTGTTATGTTGAAGCAAGACACTTCACCTCCTTTGAATTGGCCATTAAGGCGCATTATTGACGTACATCCTGGAGGTGATGGTGTTGTACACGTTGCTACAGTTAGAACTGCAAGTGGTACTTTGAAGCGACCTCTTGTAAAGCTTTGTCCACTGCCAGTGGACCCTTAGTTTTGAAATAAGTAATTCAAGGCTGGCGGAATGGTGCGTTCCCGCATTTGTTTAGTGTATTGTGTTCAATTTGATTGAATTACTTCATTGATTTTTAAACTTCTGCACCTTTTCTAAAACATTCCGTCGCGCTAATGCTAATTGTAAGTGTGTTTTTGCGTGTAAAATATAGACAGTATTGTGATTCGTTTTTTGGATCCCAAGCTATTAAGACGCTTGGGAGTTTCGTGCAATGTACTCCGAACTTTTCGGTGGCTTTGATTCCGTCTGAAGAGACGCCGCTTTTTGTTGTCTTTTGCATTACGATCCGCGAGTTTTTAGCTCCATTCGTGGCGACCGCTAAACCGCTTTCATTTTGTTTCTTTTGTGTTTACAAAAGCGCATCATTTGTTGTTAAACCCGCATTTTTTTTGTATGTTCAATCAATGAACATTACGTCACTATTTTTTGTGTAACGTGTTGTCCAAACGAAGCTCTAAGAAACTGTTCCTGTTCACGGGGCTAGCCTCAGAAGAAAGAAGAACCAAGAAAAGACCAGAGCTTCGACTTAAAGGTTAGTGATAACTTTTATTTGGTGACTCGTTTATGTGACGGCACGTGTTTATTGGTAGTTCCGCTAAAAGGTCCTTCGTCAATATATACTTGCATTGAACCAGCATTGAACTAAAACCGCAACATCTATTTCATACATTTTTTTGAATATTATTCTCTATATGTAATGTTTATCGAAGACATTACATAACAAGGGTATTAATACTAGGTCCCTATGCATATTTGTGAAAAGTGCACGAAACTTTCATATTTCCGCCTTTTTAACATGCCAAACGCGCCTGCGCATTACAAAGGATAAAAAGATCTATTGGAAACTTAGATCATTTACGTTCGATCTAAGATTGGAAAATAGCCAATACTAACTTGAAGTATATGTTCCGTGTCAAATACATAATAAAATAATTTATATGTCATAATTGCTTTAGTGATTCATAAATGTGTTGTGATTTTTATTAAAAGTTAATAGTTAACTAGTATAAATTATAAATAATAATTATAGGCCTTTGGTGCTATTTCTCCATACAAATTTAAAAATGTCATGCAATCATTGTAGCACAAAATTCAATTTTTTCCACAAAGAAGTAAGCGTAAACAAAATTTATGTTTTAATTATTCCTCATTATATTCTAGATGGGGTGTTCAAACTGTGGAATGGCCTTTTGTAGTAAGTGTCTCAAACAAAAATTCAAAATTCCGTCAAAAGGTCCAGGAGAATACAATGTTTGTAGGCTTTGTTATGCCAAACTATCCTCAGGTGCTAATGTTAACCAAACACAAGTAATTGTTCCTCCAGATGTATTTTTGAAGTATGTATCATTAAGTATATTCCTTCAACCTAGACCTCCCTAAATTTTAGAATTTTGAAACCCATAAATCCTGTATCCCCAAGTTACATTTCATATTGGCTTTGGTAAATTAAATGTTGTAGTAAATATTTAGTTAGTATTTTTTACCTAAATTTATAGGCGACTTGAGAATCTGGAAAACCCTGCAGCACCTCCAATAATCATGTACAAACAAGATTCCAAAATTACGGCATTGCGTAGTGGTCTTTCAGCAGCAGATCAAAAACTAGTTGATAGATTAGAGAAATTAAAAGACGATGGAAAGGGCCCACCTCCTTCTGAAAGTGAAATCAGGGAAAGACTGGCAAATCTTAAGGGTGAAAATAATTATGTTGAAGGCCCAAGTAAATCAGTGAGTTTTTTAAAATACATTTCATTAAATGGTATAAAATAATCAACTAACTACTTAGCTTATTCTGGCAATGTAATGAATTCTAAGTTATGCTATATAGTTATTGTACATTGCATGTGTGACTCAGCATGTGTTCAATAATTTGCATCAGATATTATAGATTATGATTTAAAATTGTTAGTTCTGCCTTCTTAACTAACTGGGAATGTTCCAAAACCCAAAACAACAGTTAAGTGCTAATCTGTCTATGTAGTAATTTGGTAATATTTTGAAAAAAGAAATGTCATTTAATATTGCTAGTACTACTAACAATTTAATCAATGATTAGTAGGAGAAAATATTTGATCAAGATGAGCACTAATATAATATACAGTCAACTCTCGTTAATTCGAAACTTGAGGGACTCTTAAGTGTTCAAAATTTTTGAGAGAAAAGAGAGTGTTGATTATCAATTACATAGGTATGTACTATGTACGTACCCCATTTGTATTGTCGTTGTCACTTTTCATCAATATTAAAAATGTCTCGGGCATCATAGTTTTCAATCAAAGTTTTCAATTTAGCATGCCAATCTAAGCAAATTGCATCATTAACTTCCACTTTCTCCACAAACTTTCTTAAACACAACTTCAGTTCTCATTTTGAAATTTGTAAGCCACCCTTCACTTGCTGCAAAATTTTTTATGCTTAGAGTAGACGTGAACTCTTTTGCTTTTTACTGTAATAATTTCCGCTAATAGACACTTTTTGTCCTCTACACTGTCTTAGTCAAATGGGCAGGCTTTTTTCCAGACAGTTTGAGCAGCATAAATTTTCTTCTGGTTCTTTATTATGGTTTAGAAAGTACTGAGAGGGATCTTAAACTCTTTTGCAACATCACTTTTCTTCTCACCTTGTTCTACTTTTTCGATTATCTCCTTCTTTTCAGCAATCATCAAGCTTTATGCTTTTTAGGACTCATAACTAACACATACTTTTATTTAATCTGTGTACACTCAACGAAAGAGTAACAGTAACTGAAAGTTAACTAAGCAAGCCAATTCGTGCCGAAGCGTTTTTCAAACTAATAATTACAAAAACAAAGGCTCTCGAAGTCATTTTGTTATGTAGTTATGATTTTTTTCATTCAAATTACCGAGTGTATAAAAATGTATTGCTGTTGTTCGAAATATAAAGAGATTTTCTAGGGAACTCATGATAACTTTGAATTAGAGTTTCGAATTATCGCAGGTTTGAATTAACAAGAGTCGCCTGTAACCAATGAATACCTATCTTATTCAATGTGTTTGTATTTTTTAGTCCCCTTTTTCAGTGTTTAACATTTATTACACATCTATTTGATCAAAATCTGCAAAAAACTATTAATTTAAAGTCTCATATTCTAAAAATATTACCAATTTACAGGTGATTGGAGTTTCACCATTGTTTTGGGGTCTATTAGTGAAAGAATGCAGCACTACTAGGTTGCCAGGTATTAGCTGCATATAATCTGTCATTTGATTGTATTTTTGATTAGAAGCAGTTGAGAAATGAGATACTTTTTATATAATTCTCATATTTATAACCATATTTGTGTTCTGTCTTTACCTTTAACTCAGCAGGACACACTAGTGGGTGTACTGTACCACATGCTTCATTATTAACATATATTGTTTCACATTTAGTTCTTTGGAGTGGCATTTTAGGTACCTTACAGATTCATATCAGACCACCATTTTAAATTGATGATGATTGATGGAGTATGTTGGTGAGACTGTTTGAAGGAGCCAGCTGTGGCACTTGACATGCCACATATAAAGTCTAAGTCCTAGGTCTTGTGCCATGATTTTGCCTTCTGATAAAAAAAAGAGCATAATGAATATTTGGATGCCTTTTATCAGGCAAGTGCTCTGCTGTCATGCTCACAAATATCTATAGTCATGTGAGGTGTGTTTTGGAAAGTGGACTGAAAAACTAAAATTGATTGCCATCTATGCTTCAACAAGATATGTAAAGAGTAGCCTATTGCTTAAGGATGTTTTCAAAAAATTCACTAAATTGTTTCAAGAAATTTACTAATTTGTATGTTTATTTTCTTTATATCAATACAAGTTACAGTTGTTATAATAAGTAACAATAACTTAGTCTATTGATATTTATTTCATTTTTATTTTTTTGTATGTTTAGAATATAATTTTTGTTTATTAATAACCTAATTCTTTAAAAAAATAAACACAATAAATAAAGATATTGTGTATATATAACATAAAAGAATTTATTGCAAATGTCTATAATCTCAGGAATTTTATTTGATTTTTGTAATGTGTCATTTTGACCACAGAGTGATTTATATTTGCGCTATTGGCAATTTCTTACAGTTTATAAAAGGCGTGTTCCTACCCGACGTAAAACCGATAAGCAACCGGTAATTGTATTGCGCATAACAACATTGTAAACGGTAACTAATCACCGCGCACGAAGATTATCGGTTGTGTATCGGTAATTCGGTCTGTTGGAACGAACCTATTAAATCATTCAAGAAATGTTTGAGGACTTAAGTTATGTACTTAATATAAATATGTATTTTATGTAATTTTCTAAACTTTAAAGCATGTTGAGTTTTTTTGTAAACAATTTCTGAAATATTAAATACTACATATTAATGTTTTTTTTTTGCAGCTTTATGTTCCAGACATGAGAACTGATCAGCAAAAAATTGACACATTGCTAGAACAATTTGTTAATGAAAGAGACATAGAACTATCTCACAATCCACAGGAAGAAATTGAAGTTAGACTAGCTACACTAAGAGAACAAGGTGTTAGACCCAATGAAGGGCCCTATATTAAAAATATGCATGATTCAAGTGGCTCAGAAGAGGAAGTTGATAAAATTACAAAAAAGGTAATACTGATATAATGTTTTGACCAATAATATAGTATGTGCCACATAAACAGATTGAAATATTTTAAGAAATAGCACTAAAACAACAAACAACAAAATAATTAAATAGTTGTTTAACTCTTTGTTAAATATATCACAAATAGTTCTATAGAAATGACAAATTTAACACAATATGAAAACTATTTTTGGAAACAATTCTAGTAAAAATCCTTAGAACTGCAGTGATTAAAATAAAACTCAAGTCTGCATATTCT
The DNA here is from genome assembly GCA_034190945.1 of Octodonta nipae. Lineage (NCBI taxonomy): Eukaryota > Metazoa > Arthropoda > Insecta > Coleoptera > Chrysomelidae > Octodonta > Octodonta nipae. Next base: position 204,862,039 of record CM067216.1, on the reverse strand, counting down.
TGCAGCAAATATCAGATACAAAATAGATATAGATTGTGAAATTATATATATATTATTTGTTTCTAAGTTTTCGCGGGCACTAAATGTGTCATTTGGTTTCCAGGAATTCATCCGCGTAGTTGATAACTGATCCCTGCCGGGATCGATGGTAAAATGACGACGTTTCGGCAGAGTCACATCTGCCCTCTTCAGGTCGGTTCGCATAATTCTCGTAGCCTCCTACTTTCGCTACTGACCCAACAACTTATCAGGAGAAAACAACCAAGGCCAAAATTGAAGCAAGTAGGATCGACACAAATCTCCAACTGCAACTCATTCCGCGTGAAAAGTCATCGAGATGTCCGAAATTCTATGGGTTGCCAAAAGTACATAAAAAAGGTGCACCTTTGAGGCTAATAATAAGCTCAATTGGATCCCCAACACAACAGCTAGCCAAATACCTAGCACAACAACTTCAACCGTTTACAGAGGGGGCAGACTCATGCGTGAAAAATTCTACACATTTCATCGAAATACTTACAACCAGAGTGTCTTCTTGTAAGATTTGATGTAGTGTCCCTTTTCACCAACATCCCTATCGACGTAGCCTTGGATATCATAATAGAAAAATACAAACCAACTCAACACCTTGTAGACTTAACAAGGCACTGTCTGATGAACACCTATTTTGTTTAAGAGAACCAACGATACAAACAAGTGAAAGGCGCTGCAATGGGATCACCACTCTCACCAGTAATAGCAAACCTTTTTATGGACAACTTTGAGGAGTTGGCACTAAGAACAGCAACTCTTAAATCCAGTTTATGGTTGCGATATGTGGATGATACATTTGTGATTTGGCCTCATGGGAGGTAACCACTCAACATATTTTTAGACCACCTTAATGGCATCCATCACAAAATAAAATTTACCATGGAGGTTGAAGCCAACAATCAACTGCCATTCCTTGATGTTCTGATAAATAGGAAGGAAGATGGAACCCTTGGCCATACAGTATATAGGAAAGCAATTCACACCAACAGATACCTTTATGCTAATTCTCATCACCACCCAACCCAACTACAAGCCGTCGTCAAGACTTCGCTAACCAGATCACAAAGACTGTCTGACCAGGATAACATTAAACAGGAGATGGACTGTTTAAAAACAGCTCTGAGACAAAACAGATTTACAAACCGAAATACACAAACAGCCCTTAAGTCAAAACCAAGACAAACAGACAAGGAGCATGTGACACCAATAACCAAGGCTTGTTTACCGTATGTCAAGGGTACCACGGACAGTATTGCAAGAATTCTACTTAGACAAAATATCGATACTATTTTTAATACAGACAGAAAAATAAGCACGATGTTGAGGACTCCGAAGACGAGGATCCCTTTAGAACAAAAGGGAGTGTACGAGATTCCATGTGCAGACTGTCATAAAACCTATGTGGGGCAAACTAACAGAAGAATTCAAGCTAGACGTGATGAACACCAGAATGCTATAAGAAAGCAGGAAAAAACAACGCACGCAAATGAAATCCAGAACTTATCGAAATGTTGGAAAATTCTATTAAACACTCAACTCAACCGGATATAACCAATCAGCAAGCGGGAGCCACTGAGCGTCAAGGGCCAATCACACGCAGCTGTTCACGGTGCCAACCGATAGGCGCCGAGCCGCGACTATATAACACCGCGCGCGCTCCTGAAAATCTTAATTTTCGAGTAACTAGAAGCGAAACCGACCTGAAGAGGGCAGATGTGACTACATTTTACCATCGATCCCGACAGGGATAAGTTATCAACTACGCGGATGAATTCCCGGAAACCACCTAACACATTTAGTGCCCGCGACGAAAACTTAAAAACACACACATATATATATATATATATATATATATATATATATATATATATCCAAATCGCGTTTTGCGCTATGGTGACATGACGTTCTGTTCCTTGTCAGCCATAACGAGTTACAGAATCGCTATGCTGTTTAAAAAATCGACTATTTCAACTAATCATTACTATCTTTATGGAACCTGTTACTCATGATATCTCAACATGTGCTAGAGGAACGTAATTGGAATTACTACCAACACATACATAACTGTAGACATAAGCAATAAATGAAGTAACTGTTCTAACAAACAATTTTTTTTCAGATTATGGATGAAGTAGCACTGGAGGATAGGGTTCCAACAAAATTGCCATCAAGTAGAGTACCATCCAAAGAAGATGAAGAACCGGATCGAACTTCACCCGAATTGCCGTGGTGTGTTTTATGTAATAATGATGCTAAATATCGATGCCTTGACTGTAGCAATGATCTTTACTGTAGCGAATGTAATGTCGAAGTGCACAAAAATTGGGGAGATACTGATCACAAAGTTATCCCATACAAACCTCAATAGGCAGCTAATACCATATAAATTATTTTATAGGAATGCTGTTATAATGCGCTTTGTATAGTTAGTCATTTTACTGGGATAGAGTAATGGAATAGAGATCACAATGAACAAATTGTTTGCAGTTGTGCAGCAATTTATACAATTGTTTGTTATTCTACACTTTTTTATTTGTATATAAAAACAAACTGGCAAAATACTATATTTAAAATAAGAAACATTCAAGTTTTTGATTTATAGATTAACACTGAATCGTTGTTCATTGCGACTCTGGTTCACAAAAACAGCTATGTAAAATATGTTAATATATTTGATTTGTATGAAAGTTTATTATTGAAGTAAATATTTAAGTCTTAAGTGTTTTGTGTATCAGTTTTTCTCATCCAATGTAGTTCAACCAGTAAAGTGAGTATTTAGACCAACCATATTTGTGAATGAGTTGATAGAAAACTAGTTCTATCACCTGGTATTTTTCCAGATCAAATGATTTGTGGCTGGCCGAGGATTCACGGTACCTTCAAGAAGACTAGAGGTACGATTCTGATCCACGCAGCAGACGGCAACGGTAGACGGTAATAGCATGTGCCGCGGCAGCAGACGACATTACTTTGCAATATTAATTTGTGTGAGACCGATTCCTACAAACGACTGCAACTGCCGTGCGACAGGACGTCGGACGTCACCTGTTAGTGTAAATATCCGTGTTTATATTATAGCAAAAATCATAATTATAAAGATGCAAGTGTTAAAGAAAATATTTGGAAAGAGATCTCTCAGAAACGCAATAAAACCAGTAAGGACAGCCGCAAAATGAGGCGCAGCTTCGTGACGTGACGCAGGGTGGATCATGGCGAGAATTTATAAATCACTTGAATATATGCGACTGCGATATCTGGCAACGGGGAGTGACGTGAGGCAGATAAAATGCTCACGGTGAGCTGCGGAACGCCGCAGTTTATAACATTGAGTGTGTCCAAAACTTTTAAAAAATGGCAGAAAAACTAATCGAGGCAAATCCGTAAATTTTGTATAATACAAGCCATGAAGATTCTCTGAGGTCCGAGGAGTCCCATTCTAAATTAAAATCTTCAAGACATGCAGAAAACGCCATACTTGACACAATAAAACTGCGGTCTGTTTTGTTTTGCGATGTTTGTCACCGTGATTCACTCTCTCCGTGAGAATTTGCCGTGACTCACGTCAAGTCGTCACGAAGCTGCCTCTCATTTTGCGGCTGGACTAAGTATATTTATCTTATTTATTAAATACTTATAGCTATTCGGTACGATTTACGATACTTCACCTAATTGGGAACAAAAAAAAAGTAATTTGCATCGAATCACTAAACCTGCGGCATTAGCAAAACCACTAGTATTCTTCTTCTTGCAATAAAACTTTCAACATTTGATTATTCATACTGTACGTCGAAGAAACAACCACAAGTTGTAATGCTGCGACGCAACTGCAGTTCCTGCTTCAGTTGCCGGCTTCGGAGTCTATACGACAACTGAAGCCCGACAGCGTTTGCCGTTTGCCGCGTAGATCGGAATCGTACTTTAACCAACAAAAAGTTCCTTTTCAGGAACTACTCAAGGCGCATGCCTAAGATTTGTACGATTCGAGTTTTATAGCTAATAGTTGGTACGTTTTCAAAACTGATATAATACCAAAATCACTGGCTGCAATTGTCAAACTGGTCAGACATAATGTTAATAAGTGTAATTAATTTATTAACAATGGTAGTGAGTATAGCGGAGAAAAATAACAAATTACCAACGTTACTTTTTGTTTTCGGGCAAACAATTAACACATTTAGCGTTAATTGTTTGCTATAAAAATATAAAACAAAACATAATTTTACCCCCAATTGTACATTACTTCCGTTATAGACACACGTACATTAATAATTCTTTGTTTTACTAATACTTAATTTGGTTCAATGTTTTTTTTTAATGAAAAATAATCTTATTTCCATATACTTAATACGGATATACTGCTATCGCCCGTAAGCGGAAGGGTCATCGCGTAAGAGAGACAGCAAATTATACCGTGCTACTGTACCTAAACCGTTTTGCGCAAGCAACAGATGAGCCAATTGGGGCATTTTCGAACATGCGCATAAGACCCGAAGTACAGTAAAACGTTATAGACATACCTATATACGTCTGGACTGTAATGTTTGTGCCTACCTCTAGGCTCTGCTAGCAGTATATCAGTATTAAGTATATGCTTATTTCCATTACTTAACCTCTTAATGGCATAGTCGTTTAAATGTAATTGAGAATGGAACTGCGCAAGTCATAAGAGAATGAGAACCGTTCATATACAGTACACATTTTGGTTGGTACAAGAAGCTGAATCATTCCGTGTACCGTGCAAGCTCTTGTTGGTACGCTTTTGAGATAATTGGCATGCGCTGAATCGTTCATGTACGGTTTAGCAAGTTGGGACAAACCTTATACTGTTAAATGGTTGAATTCTTTGAAACTTAGTTATTCATTTTAACCAAATGTTGAACTGAAGGCAGATAATCAAACAATTTTTTTTTAGATTTTACAGCCAGTTGTAATCAAGGGTCATGAATATTACATTTCTACTTTATTTTCCTCTCAGTTTATTGTCTGTTGCGTTACGTGTTTGTGAGAAGATAAAATACTTAGTATATATTTTAGTCACAAAATCTCATAACTTGGTATATTTACTTTTGTTTGTTTTTCTACATCATCGATGTCCGTCACAACCGGTTCGTCTATATATCCAATATCAGTGAAAATGACGCTTTCGCGTACACTGCGGTCTCGATAACAAATGAAAACATTCTCTCGGGACTCTTAGGTCCTGTTGCGGCACTTCGCGAAGAAAAGTTTCATCTCCCCCTGTAAAAAACCCATAGATTTCAATAATAAAACTGTATGGGAAGCGAATATCAATCCACATGCATATACATACAAGTTTTTAAGCGGAATATGAAGTTCTATATTTTCAATGTGGCTGATACAAATAAAAAACATTTAAATTACTGATGTTAGTTTCGAGGACAAAGAAGATTACAAATAATTAACAGCATTTAAAGAATCTCTGAACTTTTGATAATTAGCAAACGTTTTAAATTGAGTTAATGATAATAAACTAGCAAATTGTTTCCGTTTGTTTGACCTAGTTTTAAAGGTGGTGGTGAGGTCGATATATAAAAAACATAAGAAAAGTATGAAATGAAAAGTGCCTGATTAGAAAGAAACCTAAGGAAGTAATTTAAATACTGGAGATTCACGAATTTTGAAGGAAGATTTCCTGATGTAGGATTTAATAGTTTATTATTAAAATGTATTGGAAGTTCAATAGAAAGAAAGTTTACCCGTGTTGAAGCAAATCTAAGTGTCGAACCCTAAGGAAACCACAGACTAACAAATAACCCTTGCAACGGCAAAAATATGGAAAATATAGGTAATTACTAAATAATAAGCAGGTTTCATTCCTACCACAAAAAAATTGGTTGCAATCATTCGCAAGACAGAAAACCAAACTGAATAACTGGCCAAATTAACTGAAAACTTTTGTATTTTCAATTATTTTTTATTGAATGCTAAATTGTTAATTGTAGGTATTTTATGGTTCTCTAAGCAGATTGATACCCTTGACATTCCTCTGGTCAGCTCAAGGTCGAAGTCATAAATGGGTTTTGGTGTTCTTGAGGTACTTATAGGTACCACAGTAATTGTCCCTGAACACAAGTACATTCCAAGGGAGTATCCAGAATAAAGCTTCAGTGGTAGAGGCGACCTCATATTGAATTTACTTAAGCAAACAGCGAAATCTCAAGAATTTTGTTTTTCCTGCGCTATTCCAATTTAAACACATTTAAATATATGTATATATTTTTCTTATTCTTATTGAAGAAATTTGTGTTTGTATATTAGGAAATTCCTATTTAATATTGCTTATTATTATTATTCCCAATGTTTAAATCCATAGAAGTTACTTTTCTTCCAAGTGCTTAGTGTTAAGATTTCCTCTCCTCGTTTTCTTTTTTAAATATCATGGCTAAAACCACCGCGCAGAAACTCACGTGACGTGAGTTTTTTGGCATCTTCAACATAATGAAACTTCTGATATATTCGTGCATTATTTCTTTAAACGATTTCAAAAATCGCCCTGTGGATTACATTATTTTATGTCATCAAAGGCTATGCCAAACGTCGAAATTTTTGAAGAGTGTGAATATGAAGAAAAATGTTTAGCATGTCGCCAATTTTTTATAAACGAGCTCAATTTTATTGCTGACAACTGCAAAACCTTACGTAGTGTAAAACAAAATGCAACAGATTCAATCGAAAGAAGTAAATTCAAATTACGCCAAAAATACGACCCAATAAAACTATTGAAAGATGGAATGGTATTTGAAAAACGAGTGTCCGTTAGATATTTACAAAACATTCTGGCGATAATGGATAGGTAAGTAAGAAAAAATGATAAAATTTCACAAATAATTACAAGTAACCACCAATTGTTATTATTGTTTACGATAATTTGACATCTGTCATGACTCATTTTAAAGAACTTTTCGTCTGTAATCAGCTTAGGCTCTGAATTTGAGACAGTCTGTCAGTTATCGCACCTAACAAATCATCAAAATGAACCTCGAAGAAATCGAAGAGCTTTTGTCCGAATTAAGAAACCTACCAAGAGAATCTTACACAGAGATATTACAAAAAAATACAGAGTTCGAACTACCGGAGTAAGTAAACGTAACACTTAATAGTGTGAATAGTCTTTACTGTACTGTACACGGTGCGAGAAATCACGAACGAGGTCTCAAATAATAGTTGCACGCAAGCTCGCATCGTGTATACGATTCACGCGCGTCCTCGAATGCCACCACGGGTTGCTCGAATCTACTTATGCATGTTAATTAAACAACGTGTTTTTTTAAATTAAGGCATAGTGGAGTGAATAGCAGATGTCCACTTTTATTCAGTTGTATCAAAGACGCACTAGTTTGTGGAATTAAAATTCTCCCGAGTACAAAAGCCGGTACAAACGACAGAGGGCTTTAAATGAAGTAATAGAAGAGATGAAAATTCCGGATTATACAGTAAAGACGAAAATATCTTCATTTCTTAATTCGCCACAAAGTTGATGGAAAACACCAATTGTTCCCCGCCTGGTTATCCAGCTTCGTACCCATACTCTTCTATGTCTTTTTTTGTAGTTTTCTTGTTATTAATATAGTCAACATTACACAAACCATTTTACAAATGAAAGCACGAAATACCTCGAACCGTATCGACACTTCACGCACATAATTTTTGAGATGCGAGTCACGAATGGTCTTCACGCAAGAGGTTTCTGGCATGGTTTCTCGCACCGTGTACACACGGCATTATAGAGTTCCTTTTAACCGAACTTCAAATTGAGGATATTCTAAACTTCTATATCGAATGTTTAATTGCATGGAAATGTGGAAATATATTCGTCATTGTCAGACGATATGTTCATGTCATCAACAATTAGAAGACATAAATAACAATTTAGCAAGTATAGTTTCAGCCAATTTGTATCTCTGTATAAAAGACCCAACATGTACTTCTCGTCGCTCAGTATTTTTATCAGTCGCTGTAAATTAAATATAATATGTACATTAACAATTTGGATGATGAGCTGATAACGTGTTCACTTTCTTATTATTTGCCAGCATAGTTAATAGCAAAATATATTCTGTTAAATTTTAAAGAAAGAACTTCAAAGTTTGTAGGCTTTCACCTATAAACTATGGTTTACCGGGCTGTTTTGCTGTGGTCTATTAGAATTTCTTCCGTACATTTCATCTGCAACTACCGAAAATATTTTCAGTGACACGGACGTAAATGCGGACCATGCATCCATGACGGTGTCCTGATTGGCCAGTGGCAAACAAAGGGCGGGGTCTACAAGCCTCATCAATGGCTTTGGGTTCGCGCGGGATGGAGCGTGATACCATAATTTTTTTGATTTTATTTTCTATTTTAATTATTTTCCCACTGGAGGCGAAAGTGGTAGTGGGATGCGATTGATAATACATCGGTATATACGCCGAAAGGATATGATCAAATTATTCGGAAAATATGGAATAGATCTGTTTTTTTTTGTAGGAATTGGTCCTAAAAAATATTTATAATAGATGTATGTACCTGCGTCATGTCAAAAAGTTGTAGAAAATTATTTATAATCATGGGGCGGTTTAAAAAGTAGTATGAAAATTGACATAAATGAAGTTTAACCCATATATTAAGCTTCATTTATGTCAGTTTCATACGACTTACTTCCTCCAGTCTGGTGGTAGAGCCGTCGATGGTTTCGAGAAGCGGAGCCCCCTGTTATATCCGTATCTTGGCCAACATTCATTTTTCACTTAATAATTTCGTCACGAACATGTTGGAGTCAGGATATAGTAACATTTATTTCTTTATAACAAAAGGTGCCACATCTTTCTGACATGACAGTTATTATACAGATTGTCTTGAACCTATTTCTACAAAGACAGGTCTATTCCCCATTTTGCATGAAATTTTGTTATCTCCTAATTGTTATGGAATGTCTTCGATGCACATTCCATAGAGAGAATAATATTCAAAAAAATGTATGAATTAGATGTTGCGGCTCTAGTTCAATGCTGGTTCAATGAAAGTATATAGTTGACGAAGGACCTTTAGCGGAACAATCAATAAACACGTAAAGTAATTCACCAAATAAAAGTTAATCACTGACCTTTTACGTCGAAGCTCTGCAAAGGGTGTTTTCTTGGTTCTTCTTTCTTCAGAGGCTAGCCCCGTGAACAGGAACAGTTTCTTAGAGCTTCATCTGGACAACACGTTACACAAAAAATAGCGACGTAGTGTTCATTGATTGAGCATACAAAAAATGCGGGTTTAACAACAAATGATGTGCTTTTGTAAACACAAAAGAAACAAAATGAAAGCGGTTTAGCGGTCGTTACAAACGGAGCTACTAACTCGCGACTCGTAACGCAAAAAACAACAATAAGCGGCGTCTCTTCAGACGGAATCAAAAAATGTCCGAACAGTTCGGAGCACAAACACGAAAACTTCCCAAGCGTCCTAATAGCTCGGCATGCGAACCACGAAATCACAATACTGTCTATATTTTACACGCAAAAACACACTTACAATTAGCATTAGCGCGACGGAATGTTTTAGAAAAGGTGCAGAAGTTTAAAAATCAATGAAGTAATTCAATCAAATTGAAAACAATACACTAAACAAATTGCGGGAACGCACCACTAATAGTAGCGCATGTTCTACGACAGCTGAGTTGTACTTTCGAAATATGATCACTGCATCTCTAGTCTTGGATATTTATGAATTATTTATGAATTTAAATTTGTTTTTATTCATAAACCAAATTTTTTCAACAGGGATATAGGATTAATACAAAACCAGTTCGATATCGCCTACAACGATTTAACAACTTTAAAGAATATGTTGGAGAAGAATCTCAAACAGGTTGAGAAAGCGGAATTGGCGATGAACATGCTCAACTACAAAATGTATGATATTCAGTACAACTTCATGACCAGAATAGACGAAATAACGGCCAGACGGAAGTGGATAGAATCTTCGAAGAGGAATGAATCTCAAATAGCTTTGGATTTAGTTGATTTGGGCAAGGAATTGGCTGAGTGCGAAACCTCCCATGACGTGTCTTTTAAAGTTGTCAAGGAACAAAAATTGGTAAATGTTATGTTTAATACTTTCCGTTTCTTATTTTAATTTATTTAGAGATAACGTTGGAAATAAACTTAGATAACACAGTTCAACATTTGAAATAAGCGGGAACACGGCATGCCTTATAGTGTACTAAGGGTTTTTCGGGTCGTTGATTAGGATGAGAGGGTCGGTTGACCTTCATCCCGTCAGGTTCAAGGGCATCTGAAGGTCAAATCGAGAGAGTTGTACCAAAAAATCTGAAAAAATTCTTGCTTATGTTTTTGAGGTCTGGGAGTCCGAATCCGTAGTTCGTTTGACTGCGCTTTTTTCCATAGGTCATTTGAAGGTCAAATCGACAGAGTTCTACCAAAAATCTGAAAAAATGCATGGCTATGGTTTTTGAGGTCTCTGAGTCCGAATCCGTAATTTGTTTGACCTTGCGCTTTATCTCAGAAGTCATTTAAAGGTCATTTGAAAGACAAATCGAGAGAGTTCTACCAAAAAATGTGAAAAAATTCATGCTTATGTTTTTGAGGTTCCTAAGTCCGAATCCATAGTTTATTTTAGCTTATCTAAGCCAGTTAACGCAAGGCTATGATCCCAGCCAGTTAAGGCAAGGTCACTTAACCCTCGTCTTAGGCACTTTTTGTAAGGACTTGTCGCATTGGAGTCTACATTGGCCAAGTGTCCCATTAACCTAGAGCTACGGTCGCATGATGACGACGCCTGCGGGCCCGCTTTCCCACCCTGACCAGCCGCCGATTTTGGGTTTCTGAAGCATTGTCTCGATTTTTTTTTGTGAGGTTTCCATGAAGGCATGAACCCGCTACCCAGGGATTTCGCCGGATAATGAAACAACTGCGTTGCCCGCTGTCACACGTCGCCGAGCGGAGGTGCCCTGGGTGCAACCACACATTTTATCACATTTTTTTGTACAATTCTCTCCATTTGACCTTCAAATGACCTCTGGGAAAAAGCGCAAGGTCAAACAAACCATGGATTCGGACTCAGAGACCTCAAAAACATAAGCAAAAAACATAAGCATGACTTTTTTCACATTTTTTGGTAGAACTCTCTCGATTTAACATTCAAATGACCTCTGAGAAAAAGCGCAGGGTGAAACAAACCACGGATTCAGTCTCAGAGACTTCAAAAACATAAGCAAGCATTTTTTTAGATTTTATGGTAGACCTCTCTAGATTTGACCTTCAAATTACCTTCAAATAACCTTTGGGAAAAAACGCAAGGTCAATCAAACTACAAATTTGGACTCAGAGACCTCAAAAGCATTAGCATGAATTTTTTCAGTTTTTTTGGTAGAACTCTCGATTTGACCTTCAAATGACCTCTGACAAAAACCGCAGTCAAACAAACTACGGATTCGGACTCAGACACCTGAAAAACATAAGCAAGAATTTTTTCAGATTTTTTGGTCGAATTCGATTTGACCTTCAAATGCCCTTGACCCTGACGTGAGGAAGGTCAACCGACCCTCCCATCGTAATCAGCGACCCAAAAAACCCTAAGTACCATATACAGCATGCCGCGTTCCGGCTTAGATCAAATGTTGACCTGTGTAATTAGTTTAAACTATAGTACAACATTTCCAATAGACTATTGAATTAATTATTCTTCGCCATGTCTGTTCATTTCTGGTTTTAACTCATATTTTATTTTATCTAAATTTGTCTTTCATGGCCTTACTTTTGGAACAAAGACATCATTATGAATTCAACAAAACAAAAACTTAGATACCTACTGATTAACTGCAAGTAATAATTACAGATTTACAGTTGTTGTTACGTCTTATGTACAAATTATTTACCTACCTATCTAACTAGTATATTTTTGAAATCGAAGCCCAGCAACAATTACCTTGATGAAATAGTATGTGCTTATTGTGCAGAGTTATGTTTTATTAATTATTATTTTTGATGAACGTTCTTTAAAGTAATGATAAAATGTTTAATTTTTGTTGGCCTAATGTGGATATTTTTTTTTTCATTTTTTATCGCTTGCACTGGTTATTGAAAGGGTTAAATAAATTCTGAGAATTATGTTTAAATTAGGGAATAACATTATTTTCCTGAATAAATGACTAAATAGATACAGGCGAATTAATATTTTCTTTACTCATAAAAGTCGTAAATTGCAATACTTCATTTTTCACTTCTGTTAGGTTTAAACCTTGTTTCAGCAATAATTATGCAAATCACGCTTTTCTGTTAAATAAAAATAAAAATTAATAACTTAATTTTCGGACTCCAAAAATCACGAGCACTAAGCACGTGCTTAGGTTGCCTACGCCTTAATCCACCCCTGGATATAATGGCCTAACAATTGTTACTAACTTTGTTTTATAAATACTTCACTATTAAGGAAAATTTATCTTTTTTGACTAACCTCGTAGGTATATAGTTATTGATAGAAGTGAAAATTGATGATTTCGTTTTAGGTTTCAGACTGAGCAATTTTTAAAATTGTTTTCTAAATATTATTAATAAGAAAGTTTTCCATCCTATTCTAACTTAAGTGCACAATATATACAGTGAGGATGCGTGGGTTGGAACAAATTCATTTAAAATTCAGTTGTTCGTTTTTTGGAAAAACGCTCGGACACGTTTTTTTTTTTTGGACTGCGGTTTTTGTAATGATAAACTCATTTATACAAGGTGGGCCAGAAATAAATCGCGACCATCAGCTTCATTTCTTCAAATGGAAACATTTGTTTTTTATTTTATTTTTGAATTATGCATTGAGTTCTAGGTATTTTTCAGGTACAATGTCCTTTACCGAAATATAACAGTTATTAAAAAAATTACACTCATTTCAAAATTGAAGGAAAAAAACATCAACATATCGAATTATATGTTCAAATTGTTGACCATTAACTTCCTGACAATACCTAAGACGGTTTTCAAATTCTCTTAACACTTCATTTAGTTTTTGTGGCAGGATTCGTTGTATTTCGGCCCTAATTATATTCTTTAATTCCTCTATATTTTCCGGCTTATTGAAGTAGACTTTCGATTTCACGTAACCCCAAAGATAAAAATCTAATGGGCTTAGAATCTGTAGCCATTCGATATTACCTCTCCTTCCGATCCATCTATTTGGGTAAATATTGTCAAGATAATCTCGCACTGTTCGTGAATAGTGCGGGGGCGCCCCATCCTGTTGAAACCATACCGAATCTGCTAGTATATTGGGGTTTTCACCATTCGGGTAAAGTTCTGTTAAACAGAGTATTATGTCATTTTGTAATAGGTCTAAATACTATTCCGAGTTAAATCTTCCCTCAATAAAAAAGGACCCACAATTGAAGTACCCACAATTCCGGCCCATACTTTAACTTTCTTGGAGAACTGTGTATGACTTTCCTTAATCCAATGTGGTTTTTCTGATGCCCTATTTATTTCTATGCAAGCATTTTAGAACAGAAGATATACTTATTGACTGTTCTGCGGCCATTTGTCTAGTGAATTTGTGAGGATTTTCTTGTAAATCGAGCAAAACATTTAATGGTGTATCTTCTGTTTGGTTTTGTAATTGTCTCTTACGTGGCCAAATTCTAGAAACTTTTTTCTATTTTACTTACTTCAGCAGCTTGTGTTCGAGTTCTGTTGCCATATCCTACCATCGTCAAAATTTCTATTCACTGCTTTTCAGTTAAACGTGCCATACTTTGAAACTTTGCAGATGCACTTTTATAGTAGAGTTTCTATGAAAATAAACAAGTGTTAAAAACTCCAGCATTAAAAAAAAGGTTTCCATTCATGCGACTAAAATACCGCCAACAATCATAAAAACCAGACGTAAATAACTAGGTTCAAACCAACAAACTCCTTATTTGTACCGTTGTTTTCTTAACTCCTTAAAATAAAAAACAAATGTTTCCATTTGAAAAAAGGAAGTTGATGGTCGCAATTTATTTCTGGTCCACCCTGTATAAATGAGTTTATCATTACAAAAACAGCAGTTAAAAAAAAACGACGTTTTTCCAAAAAAAAACACCTAAATTTTAAATGAATTTGTTCCAACCCACGCGTCCGAGTTTTTGCAAATTGGACATTCCATGTCATTGAAAAAAATATAGGACCAATCTGGAAATCTTATCTATCAAATGAAACAAGAATGGTCGAAATCGGTTCATTAGTTGCTGGAGTACTGAGGCAACAATGTCTAAAAAATACAAGTGAATTGAGAACTACCTCCTTTTTTGAAGTCTATTAAAAACAACGTATCTATATTTTTAGGAGGCGCAAGAAGCCTACGAAAATATCGTAGGAACTTTAGACGACATTTTGGAAATCTTCAAGAAACATTATAACAACTTGCAAATGTTGTTAGAAGCCGAAAAATCCTTTGAAAATACGGACGAATTCCACACCACTATGGTCGAAGAAATCGATCAAAATATCGAACAATATACCAAAATGCAAGTCCATGGTTGGAAACCAAACGTCATCAAAAATATATCAGGTAGCGTACTACGATGTTTTCAAATATTTTGCAACGTTTTCATTAAAAAATGTAGTCGTTTGGTTTTATTTTAATAAATGCTATTGTAGTTTACGATGTGTTTTTATTGTAGACTTTGCCAAAAACCTTAAACTTACCCCTGAAGGGTTGCTTCAAACGAAGGAGGGTAGACGACTTACTTACAGCGAAGTTCAATCGGAACGCTTGCTTGACTTTATGGAAATTTTTCAACGCGATTTCGTTGAAAAAGTCTCTTCTGATACTAAACAATCCAGAGGTAATGTTTAAAATATTTAAGTATTTATATTGGACTAGAAGCGCACTCTTGACAATCAGTTTAATTACATATTTTTGAGGGTAAGGTCGGGCACAGACCTACGGTTTCTGTTCTGTTTTTATAGAACAGAAGAGAATCCGGGTTCTTCGCCACACACTTGCCGGTCGCCGGGCTTTTTGTTTTGCCCTTAGTCTAGCGCTTGTGGTACACATCTAATATATGATAATTGGTAATGGACGATAACCAACTGATCAACCGCACAGTTGTAGGAGAAATAGTGTAAAATCGCCGGCGCCATGTTGTAACCGAGCTGTGTGTGCCGATATATGGAGCTAGTACGTAATTCATGCTTCTTTCTTACCGGTGAGGACATTCTGACCGGCGACGCTTGCCGGTTGCTTGCTGTCCGGGCGTTCTTGCCGTTCCGGATAGGTAAATATGTGACAAGTGATATACTTTTCATTGCGTTCTAACCTTCCGTTACAATTCAGGTTGAGCCTTTTTCTTACCTGTGAGAACGTCTTGACCGGTGACACTGGCCGGTTGCTTGCTGACTGGGCGTTCTTGCGGATCGCTAGGTATGTGACGAGTGATATACTTTGCATTGCGTCCTAGCCTTCCGTTACAATTGTGTTCTGTTGTGTTCTTATAAGAACAAAACCGAAACGGTAAGTCTGGGCCCGACCTAACAGTTAACAGCCAAACATCCACGCCATCTTTAAAAGAGTGGTCTCTAGGTTTTTTTAAACAATAAAAACAAAAATCGTTTCATTTGTTTCCTTATAACATGAAAACTATTAACTGTTTCACAATATTTCACAAGGGAGTTTTGTAGAGAATTCATTAACCCATTGGTTTCCAACCTTTTTGTACCTGCGCCCCCTTTAAAAAAATTGTCGCACCCCCTTAATTTTTCTAACAATCTAATTGTGGATTACGTATACTTATTTTGCTGAGTCATTTTTTTGACAGCTATTCGACTTTTTTGGTTTGTATTCCGAAATAATATTTTGGAAACAGCTGTATGCCCCCGTAGAAAGGTTTCGCGCCCGCCTAGGGGGGCGCGCCCCACAGGTTAAAAACCACTGCATTAACCTATCAAATGATTTTATTGTAAAACTCCATCGGAACATTTCCCGAGAAAATCCGCTAAAATTTCAATTTCAAATTCAAAGCTTACATATACTATTTTGAAGCTGGAGCACACTTCAGGAAATGATTGTTCATTATATGTGCTTTCAACATGCTAAAAAACTACGTATACGACATTTCAAGATGTATAGTTTTGTACTATAGCGTAGTAAACAATTAGGATTTTTCAAGCAAAACTCGCGTATTAATTAAGACCAACTGAGTTTAACCTCGAAACTTCTCCTCCGGAGCTTTGAATCTCACCACTTCATTCAAAATGCGAGCTATAGCATTTTTTTGCGGTTTCGGAGGGATCCCATACTAAATTTACCGGTGAAAGAGGGAACCTTTCTATCGTTTTTCCGATTTTCTGGAAAACAGTGGGTAAATCTGATTTATAAAAAATACACGACACCAGGATAATTCTTAATAGAATAAAGTTTAAATTATCCAAATCGATTAAACCGTATTATAATAATCGGTGAGTATACATAAAAAAGATTCAGACAAATTGAGAATCTGCTCCTATTTTGAGGGAGGTAAAATATTGGCATATATCATTTTTGGATTTTCACATTTCAGTGTAAAACGGGTAGAAATAGAGATTATAGGGGTTACAGGGTGTAAATGAATAAGTATGAAAGATTTTCCTCGAGTCATTTCATGACGAAAAGTTTCTATGATGATATATGTTCGTAAACGCTTCGTTACCGATGTAGAAGGTGTTGAATGTTTTCGATATATTTAGTTCAATTTGGGAGCATTAATGCCTGTATGAAATCTTTATAATAAGATCACAGAAATCTACAGGGTGATACTTTTTCTTGAATCACTTACGTGTTCCTTCTAACCCTACAAC
The DNA here is from genome assembly GCA_034190945.1 of Octodonta nipae. Lineage (NCBI taxonomy): Eukaryota > Metazoa > Arthropoda > Insecta > Coleoptera > Chrysomelidae > Octodonta > Octodonta nipae. Next base: position 204,845,192 of record CM067216.1, on the reverse strand, counting down.
TGTTTTTAGTACGCCCCTGGCAATTGACAAAAATTGTAAATGACTCTATTATGAATTTGAAGGCTTTTTTAAATCTTGCCTTTCTTTCGTAACTGCCACTGTTTTTGTGTAAAAAAGATCGATTTCATGTGTTACCCATAGCACTAAGAAAATTGCTTTACTGCTAGATGTTGATCATGTGAAGGTATTTGCTGACTTAAAGGAAGAGCTGTTATATCCATATCAGTCCAGGCACTGTTATCTCGTAATTTTCCTAACCATTTTCGTTTTGGATGTTAGATATGATTAGACAAGACCCATATTTTATTCACGGACTAATCAAGTTTATGCTTCTACCCATTTTAGTACCAGAGCACGCCAATATTTGAACGAAACATATCCAGATCGCTGGATAGGTCGAGGTGGACCTCAAGTTTGGCCAGCTCGTTTATCTGATTTAAATCCGATAGACTTTTCAACTTGGGGACATTTAAAAACGTTGGTTTATAGTGACTTAAGAGACGGCATTATTGTTTCTTGTAGAGTTATTCAAGGGTCTCTGGGATTTCAATAAAATACGAAGATCTATGTGCTGACGTCTAGACTGTGTAATGACTGAGGGTGGCCAATTTGAGCACTTAATTTGATCTCTTCATTTTCAAAGTTAGGTAAACATGTTTTTTTAATGATTTTGAAATAATAATAGCAAATTCCATCACAGAAGGATTGTTTGTTTTTACGGTTCACATGAAATCGATCATTTTTTACACAAAAGCAGTGGCAGAATTGCCAGGGGCGTACTGATAACAAGTGGTAACAAGTCACAGAAGGATTGTTTGTTTTTACGGTTCACATGAAATCGATCATTTTTTACACAAAAGCAGTGGCAGAATTGCCAGGGGCGTACTGATAACAAGTGGTAGGGGCAGAAAGAACACGTGACCCCAGAAAAAGTACAACCCTGTAGATTTTCATGACCGTTTTTGTGATCTGATCCAAAATTGAATTAAATATCACGAAAACTTTTACTTCGGTGACGAAGCGTTTGCGGGCATAAGTTCATATAGGAACTTTTCGTGACAAAATGACTCGAGGCAGCACATCTTGAAATCTTTCGCCCTTATTTATTTACACTGTATACCTTTGAAAAATACTTAAATCTTAAAAGTGATTAATAATTATTACTAGATATAAATGGAAAATATTTTTTTATATAACTAATCACACACAAATTGTGAAATAATAAAACTGGTTGATCCGCTAAAAATCTATATCTTTATAGTATATGCGAGACTATAACATTTGCTATCTGTAGGGCATGAGAGTAGCTAGAGTGGCAATGGAGGCACTGCCCCTCTTAGAAAACTCGTTGCCTTCCTAAAAATCTGGTGAACATCACATGATTAATATTGTGATGTTGAACTGCTCGTCTGCACTCCGTAGGACAAATCCCTACCTACGCCCATGCACAACGGTCTTAATTTTAAATAATTGTTCTGCACAAAAACGTTCTGGGAGAGTTATTTTAGTCAATAGAATAAAATCTTTGAAACCTAGAAGTACCTTGTTGTTTTCTGAAGGATACTTGTGGCATAATTTTCAATGTCTAAGTGTTTATTGGGAAATAACACCACACTTTAAAGGAAATTGCTGTATATTCCAAACGTTTCGGGGTCTAGATCAGACCCCGTTGTCAATGGCTAAGAAACTACGGATTAAGAAGGTAAAATTTCAAGATGTAAATTTAAATATTTGACAATGTTTATTTGATTTTCGACGTAACTAAGAGAATTTTATTTGTAATATACAGGGTAGCACAGAGATTTCTAAAGATCATATAATCATAAAGTTCCTTTCAAATTGGAAGAATTTGAAAGGGAGATCTTCAGAACTTTATGTGGCTCTCCTAGGTGCGACTTTCTTATAAGATAGTGCATTCGCCAAAAATGCGACCAAAGAACTTTGTTGATTCAGTGATCCCATTAAAGTCATAAGGGAAAACCTAGGAAAAACCTTATGAACTATCCCGATATTGGGTTGTTCACAAGGACATGACCATTAGCAATTTCTTCCTTAATCATCGGCAACCAGGAACGACTGAATTCTACGGAAGTACTAGCGATACAATCGTTTTCATTTATCAAAATTAAAGCAAACTCTTTTAGTTTTCTTTTGGTGTTGTGTTCTTCTTTGTGTAATATAACTGAATTTTGAAACTGTATTTTATGACCAAGATCCCAAGCATGTTCACAAATTTTGGATTTTTCAAATTGTCGTTTTTTTATGTAATTTTGTTCGTTTATTCGAACATTCAGAGGTCTAGAGGTTTCTCCAATATAGAATTTATTACATTCACACGGGATTTTATAAATGCAATTTTTTGTATTTTGAGTTGTGTTATTTGGTTTGGTTTTTGATATAATTCATTTTAGTGTATTTCTTGTTTTAAATGATGTTTTGGTATTATATCTGTTTCCCACTCTTTTTAGTCTTTCTGATAGACCCTGTATGTATGGTATAGTTATTGTATTAATGTGATTATCTTGGGAGTCAGTGTTGCTTGGTAAAGTTTGATGTTGGTTTTTTCTTCATTGAATTCGATGAAGAAAAAACGTTTATAAAAAATATACTTTCTGCCAATCATTACCCAAATAAATTTATTAATAACGAGTTAAACAAAATGGAATACCAAACAATCCCTAACAACCAACATCAAACTTCACGGGGTCATTTCCCAATAAACACTTAGACACTAGAAGTACCTTCACCACGATTGTGTTCATTGCATTACAATATGATTTTATCTTTATAATATCTAATGAATAATTAAAGCTTGAAAAGTTTTCGAGTGGATCACGAACAGCTACTGACGCACTCAAAAATTCTTAATCAGTCATCTCAAAATCACTCCTTGAAACTTTAAAATTACATGGGAGGAGATGAATTCCAAATCTACAAAGTATGTATTTTTTAAACTGATTGTTTCAGTCTCCAACTAGGATCACTTTGTCACAGCAAGTTTTTCATTATCGTTCATGATTTACATCATTAAATTTTATATTATTTACACAACAGAAAAGCGCCGCTCTTCAGTCAGCAGTTCCGAAGATAAAATGTCTTCAGAAGATGTTTGCTACCTAAAAGAACGTCTCGGATGCCTCTTACATTGGCTCTTGCTGAGATAACGGCTGTCCAGCCGAGGGATCCTATTCATTACTTGGGTCATTGGTTGTTTAAATACAGATATAATCAAGAAATTGGAGAATTGAAGAAAATGGAACTTCAAGAATTGCTTGAGGGAAGAAGAGTGATAGCAGAAGAACGATGGGTAATTTTAAATTGGAAATATATGAATTTAAATGCAATTTATTAAATAATGCATTTTTCAGCATTCTTTTGTTGAAAGTGAAGCCCGAGCAGCTGTTGTTGATATGATAACAAAGGCAGAAGAAGAAGCAACAAAAAATGAATTTATTAGAATTGCAAAGGAAATTGAAGCTGAAGAATATGACAGAGGGACGTTAAAGAGGACGCAATTTAATAATAAAAATTGCTATGTCTCTTTTAGCTAATTAAATTTATTCAGATAACATTAAAGAGACTCCTTTAACATCGTGAAAAATAATATATTTTTTTGGGAATATCAATAACGTATGATCGCAACAAAATAATAAAAATTGCAAAATATGTCATTTAAATTGATATTCTTCACTGAAACAATAGCTTTGATCGCATTTTTGGCGAATGTAACAAAAATTAGGAACGCCATTATATTCTTAAAGATAAGCACTTAACAGATCTTAGACTCCTTATAACATCGTGAAAAATTCTGACCAGAATAACTTTGAAACTTTTGGTTTTCCACGTCGTTTAATTGTGGTGTTATTGCCCAAAAAACATAAAAATAATCTGCCACAAACAACGTTTACAAATATGCGAAATTGATTACAAACAGCAAGCTAGTGAACCCAAACGTACATGTAATATAAAACAGAAGTCACAACTTACGTAACGGAAAAAGCTATAAGTAATGTAACACGGACAGAATGTGGAAAGTAACAAAATTACGTTACACTATTACTTTTTAATGTAACTGTTACATACATGAATTACTTTAGCAGAAGGATGATGTACAAATTATGTAAATTCTACGTAATGATGTTACGTGAGTTTTACGCAAATTAATATGAAATAATCGGGCACATGTGACATAATTGTGAGTCGTATGTTAGATGTTCTGTAAACTGGACATCAGATTTACAAAACGGTGTTCACGGGGTTGTGAATTCAAAAACTATTTCTTAATGACTTGAGCAACGAAAAGTTTCGCTGATAATTGGATATAATCACCCAACTCAATTTTATGTGAATTTCAAATGTATTTTTTGATAAAGTGTAATCAATAATTTCACTGATAAGACGTTTTTCAACCAGATATTTACTACCGTCACATGACGTTGCATCGTAACTGTATTGCGATTGGACAGTAGTAGTATTTCTTTCCAACTATTCGTGTAATTTGACGTGAACATTAATTGCAGCGTTTGAAATTTTTGCTTGTTCGCTCGTTCAAAAAGACCTGTAACCATTATAAAGGTTAACTTATAAGATAATATTATAAACAGACCTTTTTAGTTTATATCTGCTTTTCTGAAGCGATTCCTTATTACTACATGTTCTGTACTTTACTGGTTGTATCTATGATTTTTGGCCTTTGTATGTATATACCTTAGAAAAAATTAAAATTTTTAAATTACAATTGATATATCTGTATATCAACTGTAATATTACTATGTCCTGAACTTATGAGATATGCAACTCAACTTGTGTGTTTTCGGTATTTCAGTTCCCAAAACTTCAAATTTACAGTATTGAAGCTATAAATAAATAAATAAATAAATAGACAAATACTTAGGAATCAATTTTGATTAACATTATAAAGAATATGCTACCTTTTGCGGATAACTGTATTTCTCCAACCAACCGTCACGTAATGTCACATATCGCTTGTAGAATTTTACTTTAACTTAACTTTGTATATGTATCTATGGTTTCTGTCACTGTTTCTATTCCATGGTATACATTTTAGTGTTTTGTAGCAAGAATTTTAACAGAAGTTAAATTTACAAATTTGATTGTAAGTTTATGTAGATATTTTATCAATTTAATTATCCCCCACCTTTTAAATTGATGTGATATGCATGCATAATTGAAACTACAAAAGATAAGCCTCTCACATGGTTTGGGCTTAGTACTCTGAACATTTTGAGCTTTACGTATCTAAAGATAAACGGAAAGAATGATTCCAGTAAAGGTAATTCTAATTTTTAATTGTTTTTTTTATTTTTATGTAATACAATTTTACTTTGTAGATCGGTATTATTGGAGGTTCTGGCCTTGATGATCCCGATCTATTAAAAAATAGGAAAGAGATCAGTTTAACAACACCTTTTGGTGATCCTTCTGATGGATTAATTACTGGCGAGATAAATGGCATTCCGTGTGTTTTATTGGCCAGACATGGAAGAAAACATACTATCAATCCTAGTAATGTTAACTACAGAGCTAATATTTGGGCTCTGAAAGAAGCTGGATGTACTCACATTATAGCTACAACTGCAACAGGGTCATTACAAGAGCACATCAGACCTGGTGATCTTGTGCTCTTGGATAACTTCATTGATAGGTAAGTAGTTGTACTTGTCTGACAAAACCATTCTAAGGCAAAATATGAGCATAAATGATATGTGCTACTGCACATTCAAAACAATTTTGGTGGTCTGCAGTATGAACCTGGCCTACAGTAAGGCCAAGGCACTAAACATTGATAATGAAAAATTTACACTTTCAAACATTTGAAAGTTATTTTTGTCAACAAATTTTTTTCTACAGCTACAGAATAACAAATATTTAAATTCTGTCCTGCCTAATTTCAAGTTCCTATTTTATAAAATTATTTTGAATAATTATTTTTGTTTATTTTATTACAGAGAAAAGAATTAAAGACCTCATCAACAATCTTTAAAAAATTACTTACCTATTTTGGATTTAATTTTCATCATTTTTTAAATTTAAGATGTTTGTCAATATAACTTGGATGATTGGGGGTGGTCATGACTCCCTGTGACCCCCCATTGGATCACCATTACTGGAGGTAAATCAATAAAAATTTGGTTATAGTAGTGATATTTATTCTCAATTCGTTATATGTAAGCTTAAAAAGGCAGAACAGTAACCACATTTACCTAAAATGAAACAAAGGGCAAATGTGTGTTGTTTTGTTGTCAGCATTAAAATTCCTTCCTAAAAAATAAATACTACATGGGGTAGAATCATTGATATGTTTGGAACACTGATGTCCAAAAATATATTCCTTTCAAGTCATTCTGCAATACCTTCTATGGAAAGTTAAAAAGCTCAGATTTCGAGTCATGGAGGTATTGGATTTTGGGTGGGAGGGAGCAGGTGTTTTTACTGAGTTTTGATTTCAAAATATCAAGATTCAAGTTACTGAGGTTTTAGAGTGTACAATAACTCTAATAAATTATAAAAAAATATATTTTTGTGTAGATACGAATATGTTTAAACACCCCCTTTATCCTTATTTCTAGTATTTATAAACAATAAATTAATAAGAATCTTTCTAAAAATTTAGACACCACCTAAGACCTACCATAGTGTTAGTTTGACAAGAAACACTTCATAATTATTTTTTGTGCATATCCTGTTATGTTCTTTCTTGATACAACTTGCTAAACTAATTCAAGAATCATTTTCTTTTGATAATTTTATCTTAAAAACAGGTTTAGTACATTGATATGTTGAGCATTTATAAAATAATTAGATTTATATACATATTTGTTACAGGACTCAAGGTCGTGCTCAAACATTTTATGATGGTCAGACTGATCACCCAGCAGGTGTTTGCCATGTACCTATTGAACCACCATACTGTATTAAAACACGGGAGGCTATACTGGAAGCTGCCAAAGAATTAAACATTCCCATACGTAAAACAGGTACATAATATTTGAATGTTGTCTGCTGTCCTTTTTAATAATTGATGTTTATTGAGTTATTTAATAATATATCACATGGAGATTTTTGTCTATTTGAGGATAGTTTTTGCATATGTATATAATTCTTACATACCCTGCAAATGACAAACTTTTTGTTTATTAAATGTTATGGGCAAAATGCAGTCAGTGGCAACCTAATGTGGACGTCGGCGACATCAGTTTAGCAGTGCCTCCTTTGTTTTCATGTAAGAAGGAAAATGTTAATTTAAATGTTATGAATTATAACTATTGTATGAGTAATTAGGACAAACAGTAATTAACTTTTTGGGGTTTAGTTAGCCTATTTTTTTCCAAATTCTGCTATTGCTACCATCAGCTGCTATTCCAGTGTCAGTTGATAGAACTGATAATATAGACAGTCTCCCTTGGCTTGTCCCACTTCTCAAGTAGGTCTTACTCAATATTGAGCACATTCAGCAGAAGCTGTACTGACTGAAACTGTGAGCATGATTCTGATTGTTGTGCAAACATTTTGATATACTTTCTCATAATATTGTTTAAAATATACTAAATAAATTGTATGGCCACGTTGATAGATTGTGAATTTCATTGTAAAAGCCGAAAAATTAACTACTCTGGGATTCCCGGGTCTCGTACATGGAATGGCCTAACTTTGAGTGTTGCCCTACAACTCTAGTATATATGAATAACTAAATTTGTAACAACTTTAAAAAAATAGAGATGGGTGTTTAAGTTTGCTCATATATAATAATTAACATTTACTACATACTTATATTAACTGTTTGAGTTGCATTAATTCAGTACTATAATTAATTCAAACATGATTAGTATACCAAAAATCATGTTTTACTTAAACTCATTCATTATTTCAATTGGAGACAAGAAAATATCACCAGAAATCATTGTTATATAATTTACAGATTGACTTCTAAGCATTTAGTTTTTTATCAGTTGAGTGTTTGATAATATGTTAAAGAGAATCAAGTTTTACCAGCTTATCCTTAAAATCATATCATGTAAATCTTTTTCATCATATATTTTATTAAGTTTATAAGAAATGGTACATAGTAGCTACTTTAAAATAAAAGAACATAAAATTAATTATAACAATATATGCAAAACATGTCAAGTACCCAGCTACACATTAAGTAGCTATCTCATGACCTTAAGTGTTATCTTAAGAATATCATCATTATAAACAATGATGTGGAGAATGATTTCATCCATCATCTTATTTGGAGGTTGGTCACTTGTATCATTTATGCAATGAAGAATGACATCAATAAGCCTATGACTGTTTGAGAATAACCAACATTAAAACATTCAGAGTGGGTTTGTCGAACACAATTTTGAATTAGTTGTGCTTATGTTACTCTGTCATGCTTTAGAATATGATACCTAATTTATAAGTTAATTGTTGTGTAGAATTTAGGTGGTTTGACATTGCTAAGGACTGGCAAACATTTTAGAACATTATGAAATAGAAGCACTGAATATTCTAAATCCTTTAAGGGTGGTTCACTAATCATGTTAGGTCCAAATGGGGGAGGGGACTTTGAATAACATTATTATTCACAACAATGGGGGAGGGATTGGTATCACATATCACATGTATATTTTTGCCCAAACATGCTCAGAAACACCTTCCTGTGAGCTACTGTATGATATCCCTTAAGCTTCTGTTATTGAGCTCAGGAGTGTACCCAGCTTTTGGTGTAGGGAGGGGCAAATAAGAAAAAAATTGTCCTAGAGTCGGAAAAAAAAGTCCTATAAAGAGGGACAAATCAGATTTTTTTTTAGCAAGGGGGGGGGGGACATATTAGCAATTTTATGGGAAGCTTTAATGGCTCAATGTAGGTTTTTTAGGTCTAGCGAGAGGGCAGCTGCCCCCTCTCGGAACGTCAATGATTGAACTATAGATTGGTCGATAATGTGCGATCGTATTCTTTTTGCAATTGTCAAATTTTATGGCCACAATAAAGCATAAGCGTATTACATGTAATATATATTTTTTTCATTAAAGAAACCGATATGAAATTTATTTAATATATATTTATTTTAAAAATACCTACATTATTTTACATTTTTAAAAATCAATGTTTAAACCTGCACCAACCATCCAAAATTTAAAAAAGTGGTGTCATTTATTGTATTTTTTATTACCAAAATCCATGATGTTGAATAGGTGGGAAGTAGCTTAACGCCTCATCAAATCACCATGAGCTCTAAAATTTGCCTAGAAACCTCACATGATTAATGAACCACACCCTTGAGAGTATGAAAGCAACTGGTTTAGATTTAGTGTTTTGGCGTTTATAATGAAAGAATAATTACAACTTAAAATAGTATAAATAAATTGGTAAAGAATATAGGCGCCTCTTTTTTCAAATAGGCACTGTTGTGACGATCGAAGGACCGAGATTCTCGAGCAAGGCCGAGAGTCTGATGTACAAGTTATGGGGAGGCGAACTCGTCGGTATGACGGCCGTACCAGAAGTCGTTTTAGCTAAAGAGGCGAAAATCTGTTATGCTTCAATAGCAATGGCAACTGACTATGATTGTTGGCGTGATACCGAACAAGACAAAGTTTGCGTGGCTGGTGTTTTGGAGACGTTCAAGAAAAACGTTGACAAAGTTACCAGATTATTGATAGCTTCTGTACCGAAAATTGCCTCGAAGAATTGGGATGATACAATTAAGGCTTTGCAGGTATTATTTAAGATATTTATATAATGGTATAAGTAAATTTGATTTAATTTTTTTCCAGGATGCTGTTGACGGCGGTATTATGTCGTCAAAATAAATCACCCCTTGCTAAAAACTTTTTATAGATTTTTTCAAGACAACAATTATTTACATTTTACATTATTTTTATATATGTATATTTCTAAATATAAATATATTTCAAACCTCTGGTTATTACCTATCTCTCATATATATGTGAAATTATTAACTAGCATTGAGTATAATTGATTCTCAACTTTTTGACAGTCACTTATAATTTACAGGGAAGATCACTTAATCATTACCCCATTGAATTATTTCTTGAATTTCTATAAGAATTCTAATAACATATTCCTCCTTATTTCTATCTACCTTCCAAAATTACATTAGTAAACTAAATACAAACTGGAAGAGAGGCTCTCATTAAGTCAGGCAAAATAAAAAGTTATGCAACCCACAATTGTGAGGGGATTTTCATCTCACACCCGCTTAATGCAGTTATTGTCGAATTAAAGGATGAACAATTAAAATTAAGTTATTTCATAATATACTTACTGACAAAGAAATCGGAATACCCTCTAAGGGGAAACTTCAGATATCCTAGATATCAAAAGGGTTTAGCTCTGTGGGAGCCCTTGCCAGGTTTTCAGGTCCGTGATTGGGATCGTGGCGGCAGTTTCCCTTGAATTTTCTGACCGTCCGGGCTGTTCCTAACAGGACTACTTTTTGCATTTGTTGGTAAAGATGTTCGTCCAGACCGAGGTATTTTAAATTGTTTAAGAGTTGTTTTGGGACTACTTCTGTCGTTGACATAACAATTGATACAGTTCGTGTGTTGTTCATGTCCCACTGTGTCTTTAAAGTTGTTTTCCGAGAGACTATCTACCAAAACTATATCTACTCTTGTAGTTGTTATTTTCTAAAACAGATTCTGGTTTGTATATATAGTATAGAATTCTTACCGAGTGTGATAGTTCAATTTTTTTATTATTATTAAGTTTGATAATAATGTGTTAATTTGTTAACATAGCAAAAACCCATATGTAACAATTTTAATTCTCGAGCAAAACTCGATGGTCAAGGTAATAAATTATACATACAATAAAACAAAATATAATAGTTTCAATATATATTTTGATAAATATTTTACACTATACATAAATATAACCTAAACCACCCAAAAGTCATAAGAGCAAAATTATTTACGTTGTATAAAAAGTAAATGATTTTGCGTATTATGAATTTGCTAAAGAATATTAAAATGTAACATTCTCTAAAAAAGTCAATGTAGTTTCGTAACCAAGCTCGAAGTTTAATAAAAACATTCAAGTCTAGAAATTTATAATAAAACAATATAACAAATCGACATTTTAGAAATATTAATGAACGAAACTATATTGTAAGCTATTTAGAAAACAGTTTCTAAAAGTAAACAATATAGTTTCGAAATGAAAATGAAAGTTTAATGGAATGATATTAATTTTAACTTTGCATTATCACAAAGTATTAAATCAGAATTGATATTTTCAAAAATACAATTATGTAAATTTAAATATACTAAATTATAAGCTGTTCCGAAAAAAAAGTTAGAAGGGAATGTTAATTTTTTTTCGTGTCCTAAACTGAAAATATGTGTTCCTTAAACTTAAATTGTTCTATAAAAAAAATCATCGCATTAAAAGTAATGTTTTAATAAAATTAAAAATCTACTAGCAGTCTTTCGTTAAAACGTCTCTTATAAATCGGTTTTCCTTCTTACGTATTTGTTAAAGTAATCGGGCCGCCAACATTTACAGGAACCGGGTATCAAAAACCAGTCGTAGTACAAGCGAACTTGGAAGCATCCTAAAGCGTCGACGCCGTCGCATTGGGGTGGTTTTTGCGTCGAAGTATTGTCAACTGGTGACGGTTGAAGACCTGCCCTTTTATGCAGATATTGTTGATAATTCTGGAAAAAGATTGCCTACTTATAGAGAATTGAAAATTGTCATTTGGTTAATATTATAACATTTCTCAAACTTTCCTAAAGCGCAACCCTCTTTTGTTATAAATTTTTTAAAAGAATATAATAAGATAGGAAATTGACAAATCTTAACGTTAAACAACTGTTTCAATTGCAAAGAGCGGAGACACAATTACAAAATGTGATCGCCAAACTTCAGTAATAAGACGGTATGAAAAGAAGAATAGGTACTTTGTATTTAAAAAAGAACCGACTTCAGATGACTTAAAATAAAATCCGTGTGCAATCAATCACTATTTTCAGACATTCTTCTTTTTTATCTGATTTAAGGTACAATTCTGTTGAATATTTTAGCGTATTCTTAAATACTCTCTCTCTCTCTTTCTCCGTCTCTAATTTGTATACTTTTTCGATATTTTCCAAATATTTTTTAACTTTTTTATATATTTTATTATTTGGACCACTTTCTATAAATGTAACTCTAATTCACTCAATATTGCATCCAGACTGTATATGCTTCTGTGTATTGGTCACCCCTATTAACTTATTTGTCTATAATTTTCTGATCCACCCTGTAGAACTATAATTTAACTCCACATAATATTGCAACGGTCCTAATATCTTTAAAACCACACTGTATAAGTATAAATCCTCTCCACACTATTGACGCTATCTATTTTTCTATTGTTTAAATTATTCCTGCATACCTATGATTTTACTTCACCCCATATGTCTAGTATTCAATTTATGCAACTGCTCATGGTCTACCCTATATAACAAAATTTACATTTTTGAACCACATTTTACGACAATAATTTCAACCATCTGGTATATGCAACTGCTCCTAAAATCCTGCGTCCTGTAATTCAAATATCATAGCTGCTTATGCTTATATAACAAATTTTTGATACACCCTGAATAACAATAATTTTATCCCACCCTTATTTCAAACACCTTATATAAGTAACTACTTGTGTTTCAACTATATAACTTTTTTAAACCGCCCGGTATAACTGTAATTCTATTTCCATATGTGCTATCCACACTATTTTTAGAACCATCCTTTATAACTAATTCAATTCCAACTTATATTTCAACCATCCTCTGTATACAACTGCTTATTTACCACCTAATATCACATGCACACACACAACTACAACCGTATACCTTATTAGAAGATAACAATTTTCGTCTCTAAAAGAAACTTTAAATGAATCAAAATGAAAACCATTATAAAAACCCTGTACGATATACTTTTATGGCATATCTTGACATTCAAACTAGATATTTATGATGAAAATTCGACACTTACATTGATGTGTACAGTTTTTTGCACACATTTTTTCGATTTTCAGAAAAATTGTATGTTTTACGTTATAAAAAATATACGAAATCAAGCTGGAACCTATCTTTGTAGAATACAATTTATAATATCCTAATTGCTTGAACTAGATATTTATTATGAAAATTTGACATTTACCATGATGTTTACAGTTTTTTTGCATATATTTTTCCGATTTTCAGATAAACGGTATATTTTACCTTATAGAAAAATATACGGAATCAAGCTGGAACATATCCTTGTAAAATATCATTTATAACATTCAAATTCCTTGAACAATTTTAGAGAAAACCGTGAAGATTCATTGAAATTCATGAAAGCATTCCCTTATTTATTTTCATTTTTCTGATTTTCTGGAAAACCGTAAATCTCATGTTATAGACAATTAGGTGGTACCTTTCTGTAATATTCCTTAATATAATGCAGTTTAAATCATCAAAATTGCCCAAACTGTTTTTGAATAATCGCTGATCATACATAAAAAAAGTTACCGACGGATTGATAACCTCCTCCTTTTTGGAAGTCGGTTAAGTCTTTATAGCGATGATCATCTTAAATAAAGTTTCGCTGTTATTTTCAATAATGGTATGTTGATTAATGCGTTTTTTTTATTAATGTGTTATTGATTTTGTCTGTTCATTAGTACAGTAAAGCAATTTCGAAGAATTGCCCGGATTACTGCTAATAGTGTTTTGTATATTTGTGATGCTCTATCCTTACTATACCAAACCATTTAACATAGCTCAGAATCCTAAATATTGTATGTACAGTGTTGTTTGTGATTGTAGCCATACATATTTACTGGTGAGACTTGAAAACTTTCAAAAGTAAGGAAAAGGGAACACCATTATAAAATCCTCAGAAGACATGTGAACAAATCAAATTGGGTAAACAATATATTCACAAAAGCACAGGCAGACATAAAACACAGATTTTGTTGAGAGACGAACTTCAAAAAAAACTTGAGGAAATCAGCTGTATGATGGTAAACAAGGCGAAAATTGGGGCACCTTCAATTGACCTGGATTTGGGATGGAGAAATCTATTGCTAGAAGAGCAAAAAATGGTATCCTCAGTAGCAAGTCACCAACCGCCAAATTGTCACTGTCAAATTTTTTTTGACAAATAAGAAAATTTGTACCAAAGCGAAAATTTAATAATAAACCACCAACTACAACACGCAGCGATTAATAACGACCCCAGAGTTAGAGTTGAAACATCTCCAAATACAGATAAGTATCACACAATAAGCAATTTATATACAGGAATAATGGTTGATCACATTGTAGACATCTCTATGTCTCAGACAATCTGTGAGGAAGAATTTCTGTACAGACAACTAGTAATCAATCAATCAATTTAAATACTTATCTGTTGCAGGAAAAATTGAGGAAAGAAAACCCTAATGAACAAGCAAAGTAATCGAAGATCCCCTCAAGAATATTTTCGAACTTACTTTTGAATGTATTATTTACCGAGAAGTCTTGTCAAAAGAACATGTAACCATCAAAGCTACTTTGACGTTTAAATAGCAAACACCCAGATAAAAACAAACCCGTAAACCCCTGGAGTTCTTCGAAAGTTTTGCCAATCGCTACTATTTAAAAAGCGTTATTAGCAAGTTATCAAGTTGCTTCTGAAGTGATTTCCTGTTTGTTGAGATGGTCATTGATTATCGTGGCTGCTCACTAGAATTTTTTCTCACTTATCAAGTATCAGTTACCCACACACAATTGCTGAAAATCTTATTTTACCAGTTGCTGTTGAAGTGGTATGTATAATGGTGTATGACAAAAGGGCTGAAATGTTAAAAGGAAAACTATAGTCAAATAATACTACCCAAAGAAGATATCCAAACATAAGTTTTGAAAAATTTTCATAAATGTACGTACGTTATTTGTGCAAATGGCGCTAAAGAACATCGCTCATGTCTTATAAAATTAGAGGAAATAGTGCCTAATGCTACCTGGAGACAGCTATTAAAATTGTAAATTCCATTAAGGGAAAAGCTTTTTCAGATCAGTATTATTTAAGACAAATCATCGAAAAAAATTTATTTGAAAATCTCTATCTCAATCAAGTAAGATCTTAAAAGAGAGTATTTCAATTAAGAGAAGGCTCTTCTGCAGTCAGGATTTCTTGATAATACTCTGGAGTAGGGAACTAAATATTTTGAGAGCACTTTGTAACCTAGCGAACTTAATACATCTACTAGCACAGATAAAATTGAAGAGATTAAGAAAAATTCATTTATGGTCCACTTCACTTGTCAATAAAAAAACAGTTCGATTCTTTCGGGTGCTGTCAAGAAATTATGGAAAATCTATTCTGTAGAAGTACAGATTTTGAACAAGCTTTGCAGACATGCAAGTTGCTTACACATTTTCAAGTAAAAAGATATGATTTTTGTCTGATATTTTATTTTGAGAATTACTTGGGATGTCCCTACTACCTCAACTACGATTCCAAAGGTGTTGCGACCCACTTAGAGAACCATTGACATAACTCAATTGCAATAGAAAATTAGTACTTACTTGGAAGTCTTGAACAGATGGCGGTTGTGAAGCTTGAACTGGACTCCTTTGAGGATTCGATGTGTCGCTACTGCTGAGAACCGTATCCGGATAATAAATTTCTGCTACAAGGAGACTCGACCATCTCGGAGATGACAAGCATCCTCCGTCTAAATAATGGCATCTAGATTGAAGACATCTGCAATGGGAATGAGATCAGACTTTTTTCATCCGTAATCAGTTTAACTTAAATATAAATTAAGAAATTTGTGGACTTGCAAAGCAATATTCTATAATTATTTGGTGCTTCTAAATAAGGTCAATTCATATTTTAAGTTTTTTTATTTTCAGAGGCGCTTGGTTTTGCGGCATTTGAAATTGACGCGGATTTAGATGAATCAGACGAGTGTAGCCTAGATTTAGGTATATAGTCAAGATGAACTTACAGTTGAATCTGATAGATTGAACGGTAAAACTGGAGACAGAAGCAGAGTAGATGATTGTGGTCCTTATTAAATTTGATTCAGAAATGTAAGAAAAGGCATGGAAGAGAAAAAAACTTTTCAACCCCAACGTGCAATATTGAAAGTGCTCAATATCATTAAACTCTCGAAAATATTCCACAAACAAAAAACTTTTTTAATATATATCTTGACGATATGAAGAGATTAGTCGACTTAGTAGAGCCGAGGGACACAAGAAGACTGACGAGATAAGATGAGACCGTGACTATTATTGTACCTAAGTGAAAAATGTAGAAAACAATAGAAACTGGCCCAGAAAAATTAAAAACGTTAGTTGTTACTATAGAAAATCAAGGGCCTGTAATTAAGACCCTGAAAACTCGTAAGTAAAGAGTGAAACCGTACGGACTCTCACCCACCTCACAAATTTGAGGTGGTTTCATTAGCTAGGAAGGTGATTTTGGAAGAATATTTGCACAAAGGAGTCACTTTTACAAGCAATGAGGTTTGTTCATAGATGCCAATTTCTAATTATTCCAACGTTTTGAAAAATTATCCACAAATCGACTATTCGCACATCCAATTGTTGGGAACATTGATTTGCGGATAATTTTTCAAACCATTGGAATTATTGGCAACAAACAAATGTATTTTTATGCAGACACAAACATCACGACAAATGCCCTGCTTCTAGTATTGCAATTGCAGCAATTGATCATGCGAACTTCCAACTTCCTGTTGTTGGAACACCCATCGTATTCTCCAAACTTGGACTCTAGCGACTACAAATTTGAGCGAAAAGTGAAAATAATATGACAGTTATTTGTTAATGACTTTATTGTATGAAGGTGGAGGGGTGTCCAAAAACTACGTCGCGTAATATGTGAGCGGCTCTTAAATTAGTTAATAATTGGGCAGGAAAATTTAATTGCTGGGACAAGTGGTCAATATGACTAATTTTATTTTTTAGAATATTCATGACGTACTGTCACTAATTATACAGAAGCATAATAATTTCAGGAGGTACAAGGCTAATATGTATTCATACATACTAGCTGTCGCCCAGTGGTCGAAATTCGACCAATTGTGTCAATATCTCTGGCAGGTTAAGTAACATGAAAATTTTATCGTGACATTCTATCCTAGGACTTTAGGGAGAACAGCAATTACACAGAACAAATCCAGATTCGGAACCTCTGTGTGATAATTTCCTCGAAAATCCTAGATGTCGGTCTTACATCTCGCTTCTACAAATTAGTAACGAAATTCAAGTTTTTTCAGATATAATTCATAGAACTTTATTTGTGTTCAAATTCGTAATTCTTAATTTAATATGACAACAATTCAACTGCTAATGGGCTACCCTACATATTTATTTTTTCTAACACCCCTGTATAGCTATAATTGCACTCAATTCTCTAACATTTATTAAAATCCTCATTATAATAATTCCATCTCATTATATATTTCCACCACCCTGTATATGCAAATGCTTATGGACCACGCATAATATTTTTTAACATTTTTCAACCACCGGGTAAACCATTCTGTATATGCCACTGCCTATGACCCACCATATTTACTCTTTTTGTTTATGTAATTTTTAATTATCTTCTGTAACTATAATTCTACTCCGACCTATATTTCAATCATTATATATATGGAACTCTTCGTGGTCTACTCTATAAATCATTTCCTATTCTAACATTTTTTATCACCATCCTGTATATCTATTTTTCCTCTTACCCTATATTTCATCTTAACTATATATACAACTGCTTATGGGTAACGAAATGTTGCATTTCCATTTCCGCCACCCTGTATATGCATCTATGTATAACATTTTTTGCACCACCCTGTATAACTGTAATTTTACTGCACCTTCTATTCCAATAACCCTGTAAATTCAACCGCTAATGAGCTTCCCTATATAATTATTTTATTAGTTATAATTGCACTCTACTCTATATTTTAAACACCCTAAATATGCAACTGCTTATGTGCCACCCATTAAAAAAATATTTCTAACATATCTGGAATCGCCTGTATAATTACGATATTCAACGATTACTTTACCCACTAAACAATAACAACGCTTGATGCCACCTCCAGAAGTATATGCTCTAAGTATATAAGCATTGGTCTGTCTATATATAATACTCTATGGTTTGAGTCGGGCGGCAGCGGCACATTCAGTGGCACATTCACATTCAGTTGTTTGGCGTTGACATTATGACGTAAATAATGAATTTTTATTATATTTTATTTAATGAATGAACCATTATTATAAATTAGTATTAGCATTCTGCACTGAAGGTCGTCAGTAGCTACTAAACAAAACAAAAATGAAGAAAATCGGTTGAGAAACAGAGGAGAAAATGGTACCTAATCGTTTTGTCTTAGCCTATTTATATATAGATTACCTATCATACTGCTAGTTTCATAAATTGTCAAACTTTTAAATCTGACGATAAAAATGAGTAGAAAACGTATCATTACCTGGTAACTTCGACAGTTTGTGTGAAGTACCCCTCGTAAGGTATTTGCACCACATATCTCCACACACCCTGATAGTTTTTAGCAAATACCGGAGTTGCATATTCGACTTTGGCTGGACATGGCGTCGGCGGTCCCTCGTACCTCGTTTGCGTCAAAGGTAAGTCATCTCTTCTTTCCAGTGGTAAGTTCGATGAAGGCTGAACGTTAGGAGGAGGTGTTTCCCCGTTTATAGCATTGTAGAGCATGCAAAAGATGCCGCCTTGATCGCAGTATTTCCTTCCTTGTCGTCCGGTGGCCTGAGCAGGTTTCTCTGTTGTCCTTTCAGCTGGTTCTGTGGTGTTCTGGACTTGAACGGGTTTCTGTTCCGATTGTTTGGTTTCCCGTTTTGCTCTATCGCTTCTGTCGTTGTTTTGGTACGAAGATGAAATACTGTGAAATCAATGTATCTTAAATAGTAATGATTCTTTTTAGATTATTTATTTTTCTAATGAGGTAAGATTCAACAATTATCAAGAAACCTATTTATTTTCATGTTTTGGGCAAAATTGACATTTCTTTTGATAAAATAAAACTTCAAAACACAGCAATCCGCAATACTTCTTAGGTTCAGCCACACACCAATCAAAGCATATGACGTCACGTGTACGAAAACACCATTTTTATTGAGGTAAAAAACAGTTTATCTCGATTTCCGGCAAAACTACAAGTCCTATGGGAAAAAGTTTAATAGCAAATTTGTAAGTAATAAAAATATTTACAACTGTGGTGTATACATTTTTTTTTCAAATAAACTCAAAATTTATGTGAAAAATTAAAAAAAACAAGTTTTTGGTTTTTTATTTTTATCTTTTACAAAAACTTACATTTTAATCTCCCAAACATATTGTTTTTTTTATTTAAAATAATATTGACTTTTCACTTAATATCGAAAAAGAACCCTAATTTTCCTTCGAAAATTCTCAGAATATCTGTTTGCCGAAAATCAAGATAAATGGCTTTTTACCCTTAAAACCCACCCCTTCCCCTTTCACGACCAGAGATCGCATCCGTAAATTATTTTTCCTTTTATAGCTGTTGTATTCTCTTCCTTTTTCCATGGGTTTCATTCTAATTATTTTATTTGGTTTTAAAAATTATCGACCCTGTTTAATATGTATTCTGAAAAAATCAAAACTAAGATTGCATTTATTTTAGTTCACAAACTATAGTCGCTTAGCAACTACATGTTGTATTTTTTATTTCCTTGCGATAGAATTGGACATCAATATGAATCACTTCGCAGAACTAAATATTTGCGAAAACAACCAGCTAAATTGTTTTTTGGTGAAATGACGTTAACGTTTGATCTGTGACGTTAACCAGACGATATGACACTGCCGAACCGTTTTGACGCGAATTTTAAGCTTAAAATTTAAATGGTTTTTTCAACTAAACTGTTATTTTCTACAGATATAATCATATTTTTGCAAATTATAGATACTTCCGAATTTGATAAAACAGAAAGATTAGGTAATAAATTATCACGCCTAGGGTAATAGTGTTTATACTCGTACATTAGTACTTTAAGTAATTCTTTTCACGAACTTGTGAAAAAAAAACAACAAACTAGTATCGAAAGCAAATAATAAATAAGTATTGTACTCACGTATTTTGAGAAATGAGGTCGTCTTGGATTTGGGCAACCTTCGGTAGTGTGTCATCGGCCTTTAGAATTGGCAAAGTCCTACTCAAATATTTCAATGTCATGTTGCGGATTAATTCACTGTAAAAACATAAACCAGCATTTGTTATGTAAATTTTATACGGTGTCTTCTGTAAATCATAAATATACAATCAATAATTATTGATAATTAAACAAGATATTTTGTACCTTGTCACCAAAACTTTATTATTCACACTGAACTAACATATGTTTTCTTCCCAGGATTAAAAATTCGACTTTATTCATAAACATAATCACCATCCATAGCCATAGTGGCATTCCAACATCTTTCTAACCATTTGATTTCTTTCTTATGGAACAATCTTTTGCCTCTAAGTAGGCCTCAGAATCTATAACCTCATCAGAGCCAAATCTCTTTCCCGGGAGTATCTTTTTGACGTAGAAGTCACAGCTAGTGAATATCGGAATTATGGAAGCAACACAAATTGTCTTTTCGACTCGTGAGTCAGTACATTGTCTTGGTACACCCAGTTTTTTCTTTACCATGTGCGCATTTTTTTCTTAATTACGTCATCCAATCGATCCAATAACGTAATATAGTAGTCGTTGTTGATCGTCGTTGAGCAAAATTCTGTACTTGCCCTGCTGAATGTTGTGTCTTCGAAAGTTTTGACCAGCTTTTGTTCTCTTCTCCCCGCTCGGCTAACGTTCTTTTCAACTTGGGTTATAAGTGAAGAATCCACGTTTCATTAATTGTTCTTTACCCATTCAAAAAAAATTGATCAAGGGTAAACAGGTTCAAACAGTGCTCCAAATCATCAATTCGTTTTTTTTTTGTTCCACACGGCAGGCACCTACTTAACGATCTCTTGCAATTTTACGATTGGAAATAACAATTTTCAGAATTATTTGGATTTTATCATGTTTAGCGACTCCAATTAAACCTGAGGATTCCACGTCTTCGGTGGTTGTTCGACCGCGATTAAATCCGCATACCATCGGTAAATAGTTGTTTTCGATGAGTTCTTTTTCTGGTGACAATTTTCTAGTCACTGCTGAGCTTGAACCGTATTTTCCCATTAAAAAAACAGTGTTTGATTAAAAGTTGAAATTTGTTTTTATCCATCGTGTAAACAAAAAAAGTTGTAGCGTTATTCAAGCTTCAATATGTTGACAACGACGATTGTCATGAAATTTTTACAAACGTCTTTTGAAGGTCAATATTCAATTTTCAATTCTTGAATTAAACCAAGACTTTATCTACGTACAATTTTCGGTACATTTTACTTAGATTTAGTTGGTTTCCAAGACAATGAGTTGTCGAAAGAGCGTTGAGTGTGAAAATCAAAGATTTGAGGTTAAAGTACAAAGCACTTTGTTCATGTAACTTTGATACATTAAAAGTATACCAGTATACAATAATAATATTTAACAAAAAAGAAAAAAAAATGGACAGCAGCGCATGAAACCATGTCATGTCTATTGTTGACTTCACCTACCTGCTGTTTGATTTTTACCTTAGTATATATTAATTATATACTATGAATGTATTAATAATTGATTCGTCGGTGATGGACATTATCAGTAAATTGATGTGGACTGTCTTTGCCATTAACAGTACCTTATATAACTAAATTCTCCTTATCTTGGCACAATATCCATATAGTTATTGCCCTGATAGGTGGCAGAGAGTTAGCATCAAATTGGCGTCCCTTCTAAAATAGAATGTCCAGCCACAAGGGCTGGTATCTGGTGTGCTTGTTTTGGATGTTCGTTGGTTGACAATCGTTATGGCAGCATACATTTGGATTCCCTCTTAAAGTGGCCTGTGCGTTGTTAATCCTGTTTTTTCTCTCTTGTCGTCTCTAAATTCTTTACTTCGGTTATCTTTTGTTCCCCTTGCTCTAACCACACTGCTCTCACCCTTGGTCTGGATGGATGCAATTTCCAAAACACCTATCTTTCACTCGTTTATTTCACCCAGCCGGCAAATGTGCTTTCACAACTCAGCACAAATTTCTTTGTCACTAGAGGAGGCATAATTGAATTGCTGTAATATTCCAATTTAGTACTTTTGGTCACCTAGATCAGACCCCGTTGTCAATGGCTAAGAAACTACCGGATTAGCCACTGCAAGGTAAGTACAATTTCAAGATGGTTTTAAATTTAAAATTTCCTTTTTAAAAGTGTGGTGTTACTGCTTCCCAATAAACACTCGAAAGTAGTTTCACATTAAATTATGCCACAACTCTCCTCTCTTGTATCCTTCAGAAAACATAATTTTTTACCTATGTTTCACTCGATATAGTTTATTCACTGATTGTCGAAGTTTTTAGATTATAATTATTCGTGTTTCATTAAATAATAGATACTTTGAATTGTAGACATTTTGGTAAATATCTAAATGTGGATTAAATTTTGTTGTTCTACTGTCTTCAAAGAATTAGTCTTGTTAGACATTATTTTCGATCATACGAAAGAAATAATATGAAGAGATTGATTTAAAAAGAGTACCAACAACAGATTAATAAGGATGTCTTGAGTAAAATGGTACTTTTTCCAGTTATTGATCAATTTTGTTGCGATAACAGTGTCATGTGACAACATAAAGGCTCTACAGGTCGCCGAAGCACAGTCTGTAGAAATATTCATGTAGAATCAGTAGGATGCGCGTTTGATCAGGTCTTACCTGCAAACAAATTGACTTTAACCATTCGTTTGCTGAGTCTAATGTATGATGACACTTTTCAGGCGAATACCATCTTACTGATGCATTATAAAAATACAAATAAATAATATTTACATGTTTGGCATAGTTCATTCAAAGAATACCATCTAATATGTTCGGCTCTTGCATATTAACCCTTAATGATATAAATTAATCGTAAACAAAATACTTACAATGGGTAAGGTGAACCTAGTACGTTTTGGCCCATTGGGTTCTGGGTATAGCACCCTTGTTTAGATCACCACACAAATTAAATGGTGAAACATGAGGTTGCCTTTCATCATCTTCCTTGCAATCTACAGGGTGTAAGACTGTATGGAGGCGGTCTAACTCTTGGAGGTTCAGCGTTGGGAGACTCTACAAACGCGTAGTAGCCTTCAGGTGGTTCCTCCTCACTATTATTTGTTGCACCTGGGTCAGCTGAATTTAGATACTTTGAATGATTTATAAGAACCTGTAAAAAATGTGAATAATTATTAAAAGAAATGTACAAAGAAGGTATACAAAAGTAAAATAATCTTAATATTTAAAAAATGCCGCTATTCACTATATAATTGAGCAAAGTCAATACAAATGTATAATTAAAGAAGATTTAAACTAATTGAAGCGTTGCCATAAAAAGTTACTCCTATTCCTTCGTAAGAGCAGTTCTCGCGATTCCAGAGTTACAGGTATTCCACTAGATCCAATCATCAACTAGATTTATTTATTTTTGTAAACTATACTCCACCCCAAATGGTTCTTAATTTGTCTTATCGTTTTCTTTGATTTATTGCTTTGTTTTTTTAGCGTGTTCTCTGTTGTATCCATGGCCTTCGATTTCGTATTTCAATATTTGTTTATGATTGTTCTTTCTTTAGCTTCCATCTTGTCAAATAATATTTTCTGTTATTCAATCACAGGCATACTTGTACAGGTTGAAGCTGGGGCGAGTCCAAGGGAACGGTGATGAAGGGGGCGATCGCCTCCTCAGAGAGTGAGTTTAAAACTAAAACGGGGGAATTTTAACTTCAAGAGCCTGGAAAAAGTTACTTCTATGGGGTTAAATCTCAAATCAACAATTTTTAATCTCATACTTGTTTCCAAACTATAGGGAAGTCCCAACCCCTCTCTTTGGGTCAATATAGTGCGAGATTGGCCCTGGGTTGGAGTTGGGAACAATTTTACTTCTTGTAGACTGTGAAAAGCGAAAGATTCCGTACTATTTGACACTTTTTCTTTTGGCGAGCAATATTGCGTTTCACATTTTTTTTGTAAGTCACCTATAATTAAAGGCGATATATTTTTAAAATGAAGTAGTCTGGATAAAACGCCAATATAGTAATTTTAACTGCGTCTTGAACAGTCACTAAAAGAATTTTCCTAACTCGCATATTTCTGAGATGACTTCTCGAGCCCTGAAGGTTAATTAAAAGTCTCTCGGTAACTGATCATAATATGGGAGATGTTATTTTCAATTCAGCTCAGTAGAGTGCGATTTGCTGTACATAAATAGTTAATGGTTGTATATTTAGCACGCCTTTGATAAATATTGTTAGTTTTTTGTATTACATCTATATTAGAATACGAGTTTTTATTAGTATGCAAATTATTTTGTAATCATTTTTTAAAACGGTAAAAAGTTTTCTGTCTGTCGTTGTTGATTCAAACCTTCATATTGTATTGTTATGTAGTAAATATTTGTGAATATTCTGCCTCATGCTGGTAGTATTATTTTGGTTGCTATTTGTGTTTAGTACAGTCTTGGGAGCCTTAACTATATGGGTAGTTTGATCATTCACATTTTTAAATTGCTTCCTTCTGACATTGGCAGGGACAATAAATACTTCCACTTGCCATTTAAAACGAGCATTTTCTTTGATGACCTAATACGTTAAGGCCATTCCTAACGAACTTCGTTTGTTATTAATGTTTTTGTTTGCATCATTTATTTATCAGTAACACGCTATTGTATAGTCTAGGGTCCCGTGATATATTTGTGTTTTATGAACCAGCCAGGTTTTTTAATAGATTTTGATCCCCTGGATGCGATTCAACTTTCTGAAAAATGGGACATTCTTTAAAACTATTTTGTTAAGCAAATACCCAAATATAAGGTGAAACAGCCATTTTTAGCACTCGAGAACCATAATATCCAAATTTTAGATTTTTTTATGGTTCTAAGTAGCATTTTAATTTCCATTAACAAATTACCGAAGAGTAATTAATAAATTATTTAACGTGATTGTTATTTTGTTAAATAACAGAGAGGACGCTCCTTATATTTTTGTGTGATTTTTTCTAATAATAATGTTGGTGCTTTTTCCATCCCTTGTTATTAAGCGACCGAAGGTATGAGAACACTTTCACTGATTTCATATTTTAATTGTTTGCTTTAATGTCGTCTGTTCATTGTTACATTTTATATACGCCATTGCTTTTATTTCTTTTATTAAATTTAATATTATAGTCGTTGAACACTTGAACTAGTTTCGCTTTCGTTTTTGCAATGCAATGTAAATATCGTTCTTTAATTTTGTAAAATGTATTGATATTGTTGTTGAACTTAATTGTTTAAACTGTTTTGTAATTAGTTGTATAAATACACATAGCGTGGCAACTAGCTATCAGAGGGGCGCTAAAAATAAAACCCACTTCAAATTTTTTTAGGATTAGAATTTTAGGATTTGGCACCCACATTACTCGGACCCTTGTCACGGTGTAATGGTGAGAAGATTTACCTTACTCATTTTTCTAGAGGTTATTTCACTCTATTGGGAACTGCCACTACCAATCGAGTGAAATAGCCTCATACCGTCACTATTGCCCTCTCTTTCTTCCTTGGCACGAAATTTGGGCATTGCAGGCTACCTCCAAAAGGTGTATGCTCTAAGATAAGTAAACTACTTTTGATACTGTTTCTGGTGCCCCCAAGACGTGATGCTCTAAGCAATTGCTTAACATGCTTGTGGCTAATCCGGCACAGCCAGTACTGCAGCTTAAAAATTGGTCAAGTTATCAGTTTTATCGAAATTGACCAATTTTCAGCTTTTTTCTAGACTTTCTGGGCACGAAATACTCCGATCAGGTTTTACTGTGACTCATTTTGTAGGTTTTTCAATTCTCTACAAAAATTCCGTATGTAGTATTGTGATGTAGCCTAGAGTTTTCTCGTTATAAGGGAAAAACAAAAAACGCTATTTTGTATTGTTAATAAAACATTTAAAAATATATATATAACCGACTTCTACCTATAACTAAAAAGCGAAAAATAATTATAACAAAATACAACTCTAGTAAATAAATAACACATTCAATGTTGTTTAGTACCTACCCAGGAAGTAAAAAATGTAAACATTAAAAAGTGCTCATTCTGTACAACTTAATTACCTACCAATCTAGTATATTTTGAAGCCGGTGCCAAGCAAATTTAAAATCCTTCATTGCGAACTTATCTGCTAATTCATCAAACTTGATTGTTGCTTGGCACCGACTTCAAAAATATACTAGATTGGTAGGTAATTAATTTGTACAGAATGAGCACTTTTTAAGTTTACATTTTTTACTTCCTGGGTAGGTACCTAACAATATTGAATGTGTTATTTATTTGCTACAGTTGTATTTTGTTATAATTATTTTTCGCTTTTTAGATATAGGTAGAAGTCGGTTATATATATTTTTTAATGTTTTATTTTCAACTTTTAGTTTTTTTGAACTCAGTTTTCATTCTTTATTTTTTATTTTGTATGTATAACCTTAATAGACAGAACCAGGTAACATCGAAAGCCTCAACATTACACAATGATACTTTCTCATTTAAATTGACAGGTAAATCTTTACGAACAAAATGTACGCGTTGACTTAATATGCCCAAAATATATTTATGCCTTATGGACTACGCCATGTAACCTTTTTTCAACTTTTTTTGACAACCCTGTATAACTATAGATAATTCCACTCCAACCTATGTACCAACCATCCTGTACATACGACTGCCCACGGACAAGCATACATTTGTTAGCTGCCTTCTGTAAAATATAGGACGGAGTAGAATCCATCCCATATTTACGGAGTCAAATCCGTCCTATATTTCAACCATAGTATATAACTCCTTGTGGGCTACCCCATAAATTATTTCATTTTTAACATTTTATATTATCGTCCTGTGTAACATTAATTCCTCTCCACACTTTATGCAACTTCTTATGGACTATAAAATAAATAATTAATTAATAAACTCCAACATATATTTCAACCATCCTGTATATGATTTGCTTATGTCCACATCATATAACAGTTTTTTAATCACCCTATATAATTTTAATTTCACATTTTTTCCAACATTTTAATACCACCAAACGTCTAGTCCACCCTATATTCCAACCATCCTGTATATACAGCTGCCTACGGACCACTATCATTCTAGTCCGTCCTATATTTCAATCTTCATATAAATGCAACTCCTTTACTTTGTGATTTTGTTTGCTATAATTAAACACCCTGTCTATAAACGCACCAACTAGTAATTTAAAGCACCGTCTTCGCAAAATGGAAAAATTTGCATTTAAATAGGTATTTGCCTGGTATACAAACAAAACGAGCTTGGTACTCATTCATTTAAGGAGCCGAAAATACTATGCTTTACTATCTATATGCTTGAGATGTACATAGAAAATTTTCAAATTCGCAATTAAAACTTCCAGTGCCTAAAATTACCGCACTATTACGTTGGAATTAAAATATTTATGAGGATATGTCCGTTATGTCATTTCGATGATATTTTAGATAAGAATGTTGGAATTTTCGGCGATTTTCTGCAAAACTGCAAGTTGCACGTCGCAGAAAAGTATATGAGATCACCTAAGGATCTTCCTTAATAGATTAAACGTTAAAAAACTATACACATTCATAAGGAGTCATGGAAAAATCGACTAAAATATTAGGGATATTGGTCGATTTCCATGCACGCATGTGTTCATTCACAAATTTTATCACTTTACCAATAGAATTCTTTTCCAAAATTTGAGGTTTCACCAATCCGGATATATACTTTACTAAACAAAACCATATTCATTCAAAACGGTGCACCACAGAAGAAATCAGGTAACATACATACAAATAAAAAGCGAAAAAAAATACGCGACGAATTGATAACCTCCTCCTTTTTGGAAGTCGTTCAAAAAATCCAGAAGCAAATTCATTATGGTTATTAGTTTTTTATCACCTAGAGACCACTCTACAAAAGATCACATTTATGGCTCAGAAAAATCTCTAATGGCTGTCCTGTTCTGTGATAATACCGAAACTTGTGTTAAACTCAACTCGTATAAATCTTATTTTCCAAATAGATTACGTTTTCCTTTTTCGTGATCTACAAATTTAATTTGCAGTCAATTAAAGCGAAACATCATTACTCTGTAATGGTCTAGAAATGGAAAGAAATTATATACACACATAATGGCTAACGGAAGTCACAGGCAGGTCATTTGAATGCCGACAAATATATAACTCTACTACCAAATGAATAACCACCGTCAGGTTCGACCTGATTCAAGTAAGTATTACTCATTTGTTTTCGACGACAACCGAACGACTTTTTCGCAGATGATTCTAACTTATACGGTTAGAATCATCGAATACGAGGTGCAATAAAAAGAAAGAACATTTGCGTTTATATATAATTGCCTGTGGTAAATTGGTTCTTACCGTTAGAACAAGTGAATCCATCGGCAAAACTAGATTTTGTACTTTGTTGTCGATGTAATAAGAGTGTTGGTAATGAAGTACCTAAGTATTGATCAGAGTTAACCTGGTAAAACGTGATTATGGCAAATTAACTTTTCCGTGGTATTGTGCCTCTTTTGCATCTACTGCTCATAAGAGGTTTGCATAGGCACAATGTCAACATGTAGTCAATTACATTGATAAATTAAAAAGTTATGTTATTAGTCTTATTCTTCTTCGCTTCGGGTACCTATTACTCATATTTCCTGCCACGGTACACCTCTTTTCCTCAGTCTACCTAAACTTCTTCTTTTTTTAACATGCTTATATTAGCTTCACCTGTATCTGGTTATCTATATATCGGAATCTCGGAAGTGTAATTTAACATATTTCTCATTGTCGTATCGAAATGAAACTTTGTAAGGTATATGTAATTTTGTTTCATAGAGCTCATCTCATCTAATATGTAAATAACATTTTTAAAATTTTGTTATAACCGACGCATTCACCAAATTTATTGTACTTTGTTAATTAACATGTAAACCAACATAAATCTTTAAATTGGAAGTATCTTAAATCCAAATTGCTATGGGTATAATACCACAGGTAAGTAATGTATCAAAAATCAAAGAGAAGCCCCCTTCTAATTGGATAAATTTTATATGTGTATTGAAAAATAAAAAAAAATGTTTTTAAGGCTAACAAAGTTGTTCCAGAATTGAATAAATAAGAAATGGAACTGGTGCAAAAAGAAATGAATATATTTGATTAGAACAAGAGACATGCATAACAAAGGAATATATGGGAAGTACAATTGGAAAGAAAGAATGAAGATCATCTCTTATTTATTCAACTCTGGGTTAACCCTTTACTAGGCTAAAAAATAATTTCTTGTGATTGAATACATTAATCGTCTCTGATTGTGTCTTTTATAGCTGACTATTGGTGTAGCAATCATCTTGTAAAGTTGTAAAGTTTGAGTTGACTATCATCTGGTATATTGTTCCACACTGGTTTATAATCCTTCACATTTCAAGAGTGTAGGTGCTCCTAGTTAATTGACATTCTATTGCTGTGAATAACATCTTAATAATAGAAAATTAAGTTTCACTTTTTAGTTATATCTTCTACTAAAGGCAGGTTTTTAAATTATTTATTTTTAAAAATTTTAATATCGAATGTTGCTAAATAAATTTATTATTTCAATTTTGGATAATCTCAACTGTAATTTTTTTAAATTATTTTTATATGTTATAATATTTAACATCATGTTAATTTTCAAGTTTTTCATAAGATTTTGTCGTTGTTTGTATAATGCTGCTGGTACACACGTCTCCCGCCCGCAAGCTATGACCACCCACGTTGGGTTCGTACCCTTCTTTAAAATGCGTTTTTTATGAATAGATATATTCATTCTATTCCCTCAACTACCCAAACAATTTGCGAGAATGAAAGATACTTCGGCCAATTTGTACCCTTTGTGCTTGCCTTCGGTGTTAATTTTATTCATGCAGGTGTTTTTCGATCCGTCAGTCCTGTCCGCCAAAGGTCGGTAACTACAAAAGCGCGACTCGATGCAAGGGATCGATGGTTTCGGGTCGTTTTCTAGTAGGAAATTTCAACAACTGCAAGGCCAAAATATTCAGAGTGCAATAAAAAGTAATAAAACATAAATCTGCAAATGCCGAAAGAACGAAAGCTTACCACATAGTTCAGTTACTGGGTTTTTTTAACTGATATAACACTTAACAACCGTTAAAATTTGTATATTGAAATGCCCTTAAAATTGTTCTTTTCACTGGTAGATTGAATCCCAATAATTTTCAACATTGGTGGTCGTCTTCTCGGACGACGGACGTATAAGGACGTGTTTGTGTGTGTTAAAAATGGTGATCCCTATACATTTTTTATGTAAGTGGAAGGTTGTAAACTATCCCCGAATTATACCTGGCGTCTTGCGGACGAGGGACGTGTGTACCAACAGCATTAAGTATGAACGCCTCAACCTTCGGCAAGAGTTAAGTAAACGTCATGTAAGACTGCCGGTACACATGTCCGTCGTTCGCAAGATGCCAGGTATAATTCGGGGATACTTTAAAACCTCCCACTTACATAAAAAATGTATCACGAGCACCATTTTTTAACACACACAAACAGGTCCCTATACGTCCGTCGTCCGAGAAGACGACCACCAACGTTGAAAATTATAAGGATTCAATCTACCAGTGAAAAGAGCAAATTTAAGGGCATTACAATATATAAATTTTAACAGTTGTTAGGTGTTATATCACTTAAAAACCTCCAGTAACTAAACTATGTGGTAAGCTTTCTTTCTTTCGGTATTTGCAGATTTATATTTTATAAAGGTCGGTAACTACAAAAGCGCGACTCGATGCAAGGGATCTAGGGTTTCGAGTCGGTTCCTAGTAGGAAATTTCAATAACTGCCAGGCCAAAATATTCAGAGTGCAATAAAAAGTAATAAAATATAAATCTAAAAATGCCGAAAGAAAGGAAGCTTACCACATAGTTCAATTACTGGAGGTTTTTAAGTAATATAACATCTAATAAACGTTAAAATTTGTATATTGAAATGCCCTTAAATTTGCTCTTTTCATTGGTAGATTGAATCCTAATTATTTTCAACGTTGGTGGTCGTCTTTTACATATATATAAAGTTTTGATGGATCTGGCGGATTCACAAAAAAATCTGTTTTATTTATTTACATTAGTCCTGTATAACAGATGAGTTTCATGACACCAAATTATTGTACTGTTATCCAAACTACATGCGTGTGCAAAATTCATTTCGATATGAAAAGAAACAGGTTAAATTACCTTCCAATCCAAGTTTCCGTTACATAGTCAGAAACAAGTGAATCTAATAAAAGCCTGTTAAAAATACCTTCCCACAAGAGGAGACTCTTATAATAAAACTTGTTACTATCTACAAATTCTTAATGTTGATATCATCTTATGTTTTTTTCGGACAATTAGTTTTGGTTATTCCATCTGCTAAATAATTTGCAAAATGTCAACATTTTCTTGAATGCTAATAACGGTAATTCGCAAGAATTCAAAGGCCATGAAAAATACCTCAGAAGTCTCCAGCAATAAACCATAATAAGTTTTTTAATAACTGCCGAGAAATAAAGCCGTATAGTATCAACGACATACTTCCTATTTATATTGTTGTAATCTTCATAACTGCTTTTAATTCGACCTTGTTAGTTCCCATATACTAACTCAA
Source organism: Octodonta nipae (assembly GCA_034190945.1). Taxonomy (NCBI): domain Eukaryota; kingdom Metazoa; phylum Arthropoda; class Insecta; order Coleoptera; family Chrysomelidae; genus Octodonta; species Octodonta nipae. The sequence goes on along the minus strand of CM067216.1, from coordinate 204,813,325 downwards.
CACCACTTAGCAGCACTATAGCAGTAGGTCTTAAAGCGTTTTATTTAACGCGTTTGTCTTTAATGTTATTAGCATATTTCGTTTTGTGTTGACCCACAACCCAAAGAAGTTGATCTTGAACTCCGAGTCAGTCGGCCTTGAGAGGTCATTGGCAGTCTTTGGCAGCATTCTTTGATGGCAGGAAGAACAACTTTTCAGTTGACGTGGTCGGTTATCTTGTTTTCGAAAGCTATTCGTAATATTACTGTTATTAAGCTCTGACATACATTTGTTTTTCTATTTTTTTTCCTGGAGGGAAGATTTATAGTTTTGTTTCCTATTTTAGAAAATAATGTAGGAAAGAACATTGGAAATAACTGATAAAGACTTTGAAGAGGTAATGATAAGGTAGTATAATGAGAGACGATGATATGGGTAATGGATTTGAAGATGATTTAGTCTCCTAGGATCTAATGAGAACTAATTTTGTATCAGCTGCAAGTAGGTAATCTCTGTTCATCATTTCTTAATTTACATCTTTACATGACTAAATCATCAAACACACAGTCTACCTCAGTGGCAAATCACTCAGAATGGCTCAATACCAATTGATTTAATTAAGATATTCGTTAAAATTGTAGGTACTGTTGGACTGTATGAGCTAATCACCTATTTTCTGGAGGTATTTGATGGATATATAGACTTTGCGAAGATTCAAATAAAACCTTAAAAAATATATATAACCGACTTCTACCTATAACTAAAAAGCTAAAAATAATTATAAGCAAATCTAAAATCCTTCATTGCATACTTATCTACTAATTCATCATACTTGATTGTTGCTTGGCACCGACTTCAAAAATATACTACATTGGTAGGTAATTAATTTGTACAGAATGAGCACCTTTTAATATTTACATTTTTTACTTCCTGGGTAGGTACCTAACAACATTGAATTTGTTATTTATTTGCTAGAGTTGTATTTTGTTATAATTATTTTTAGCTTTTTAGTTATAGGTAGAAGTCGGTTATATTTTTTTTAAAAATGTTTTATTTTCAACTTTTTAGTTTTTTTTGAACACAGGTAGTTTTCATTCTTTATTTTTTATTTTGTATGTATAACCTTAATAGACAGAACCAGGTAACATCGAAAGCCTCAACATTACACAATGATACTTTCTCATTTAAATTAAATTTAAATCTTTACGAACAAAATGTACTAGTACGCGTTGACTTAATAAGCTCAAAATATATTTATGCCTTATGGACTACGCCATGTAACCTTTTTTTTAACTTTTTTTGATAACCCTGTATAACTATAGATAATTCCACTCCAACCTATGTACCAACCATCCTGTACATACGACTGCCCACGAACAAGCATAAATTTGTTAGCTGCCTTCTGTAAAATATAGGACGGAGTAGAATCCATCCCATATTTACGGAGTCAAATCCGTCCTATATTTCAACCATAGTATATAACTCCTTGTGGGCTACCCCATAAATTATTTCATTTTTAACATTTTATATTATCGCCCTGTGTAATATTAATTTCTCCACACTTTATGCAACTTCTTATGGGCTCTAAAAGAAATAATTTTTTAATCACACTGTATAAATATAATGCAACTCCAGCATATATTTCAACCATCCTGTATATGATTTGCTTATGTCCACTTCATATAACAGTTTTTTAATCGCCCTATATAATTTTAATTTCACATTTTTTCCAACATTTTTATACCACCAAACGTCCAGTCCACCCTATATTCCAACCATCCTGTATATACGGCTGCCTACGGACCACTATCATTCTAGTCCGTCCTATATTTCAATCTTCATATAAATGCAACTCCTTCTATCACCTTACTTTGTGATTTTGTTTGCTATAACTAAACACCCTGTCTATAAACGCACCAAGTACCAGTTTAAAGTTTGACATGTGTTGTCACTGAATTTTCTATTAGGCCGGGAGAATGTGACAACCAAAAGCACCGTCTTCGCAAAATGGAAAAATTTGCATTTAAATAGGTATTTGCCTGGTATACAAACAAAACGAGCTTGGTACTCATTGATTTAAGGAGCCCAAAATATATTGCTTTACTACCTATATGCTTGAAATGTAAATAGAAAATTTTCAAATTCGCAATTAAAACTTCCAGTGCCTAAAATTACCGAACTATTACGTTGGAATTAAAATATTTATGAGGAAATGTCCATTATGTCATTTCGATGAAATTTTTTATAAGAATTTTGGAATTTTCGGCGATTTTCTGCAAAACTGCAAGTTGCACGTCGCAGAAAAGTATATGAGATCACCTAGGGATGTTCCTTAATAGATTAAACGTTAAAAAACTATACACATCGAAAAATCGACTAAAATATTAGGGATATTGGTCGATTTCCATGCACGCATGTGTTCATTCACAAATTTCATAACTTTACCAATAGAATTCTTTTCCAAAATTTGAAGTTTCACCAATCCGGATATATACTCTATCAAACAAGATCGTATTCATTCAAAACGGTGCACCACAGGAGAAGAAATCAGGTAACATACATACAAAAAAAAGCGAAAAAAATATACGCGACTAATTGATAACCTCCTCCTTTTTGGAAGTCGGTTAATAAGATACCAATCCACATATGAATAAGACAAAGTGTTCATCCTAGCCTAGAGTGAGTCTTCAAGAAATTGAAGGGGACAAATGTGAGAGTTAACATCAATGGCGATAAGGCTCTCCAGTTTAAGATTCGCCTACTAACTTTTCGAGATTTTTCAATCCATCCAAAGCAAGACAATATATTTTCTAGTCGAAAACCTTCATCAGTTCAGCTCCCCGCAACTGATTGAAATCTCGAATATTTTTTTCATGAAACTCCAAAATGTAGCAAATCATTTCGCGATAAAGTATTAATATTCGCAGATGATGAGGTCCTAATCATCGAAAAAATAGAAGATCTTACACGAATATTACTACAACTAGAAAATGAGTCGGAAAATATAGGACTAACGATGAATCTAGAAAATTGCCAATTTGGGGAAGTAATGAACATTGTTCAACAGAATGAAATGGCACAAAATATTCCATTAGTGTATCGAAAAGAAAAATTGTCAGGTGAGCGAACTTTTCTGTACGGTATACGGTGGTAGGTGTGTGTGTGTGCGTGTGTGTGTGCGTGTGCGTGTATTAATTACAGTTAGACAGTGGGTTAAAAAATCTTACAAATAAATGTGATATTGGGTGGTACATAAGCAGTTCCGTATATAGGATGGTTGAAATATTAAAAAAATGGCTAAATAAGCGTATGCAGTAAGGGTATTCGAGTTATAGGGCGGAAGGTTCAAAAAATGTTAGAAGCAGTTGCGTATACAGGATGAATGAAATATAAGGTAGAGTGGTATTATAGTTATACGGGGTGGTTAAAAAATGTTTTATAGTATGGAACATAAGTAGTTGCTTATACCTGTCATATGGGGCGAAGCAAAATTATAGCTATACAGGGTGATTTAAACAATAGAAAAATAGAAACAGTCACTAGGGTGGAGACGATTAATACTTGTACAGGGCAGTTGCAACATCGTGTAGAGTTGAATTATAGTTGTACAGGGTGATTCAGAAAATATAAACAAATAATTTATATTGGGTGACACAGAAACGTATACAGGGTGGTTGCAATATAGGGTGAATTAGAGTTATACTTATAGTGGTCCAAATATAAAATAAATAAAAAATGTGTGGATAATATAGAAAAAATACAAATTAGCGAGAGAGGGAGAAATAAGAATACGTTAAAATAATAATTTTGTAAATATAAATTGGGCTATAGACAATCCTTTGGCGGCAAATAAATAAATTATATAAAATAAAACTAAATGCATTAATTGTCATAACTTATATCGTGAATTCAGAACATCACTGCGTGAGAACTTTCATTCGATGCGAAATAAGAGTGTGAATTATCTGCGATCAGTAATTGACCTCCTTCGTCTTTGTCTTGTTGAGCACCAGTTAATGCCATATAGGAGAAAATTGACGTGCTTTCTTTTCCTTTGCATGTTAGACGCAGAAGATTAAAAGTGATTTGTACGGAAAAAATTGAGAACAAGCGAGGAAACTCCAGTGAAAATGTGTTCAATGACCATTCGAGGAAAAATAATTGTGCGAGTACTCGTTTCTCTTAAACGCTTTTGTTTTGTTCTGTTTTAGTTTCCTTTTTGATATCTATCAGCGATAGGAACTGCATATTGGAAAACGTTACAAAATGGGATTGTTCAATAATGTGATTAATTAATAGTATATATACATATTTTAATTTAGTTTCCGATTTGACTGACAATGCCTCCTACGAACTTTAGTGTTTCCACATAACAGTATGTTTATCAAGAAATATACTAACATACTTGACATATTTCAGAGTTATATACATTAATAATTAGAAATGTTACAAAGTTGTTAAGATTACATATTAGTAAGAAATGCAAATCAATTTGATTTTTGAACATTCTATTAGAGTTGTTAAAAACTATTTTTAGAAGGATTGGAAAATGTTTTATTTTACTTATAAGTGATTTTTGAATCCTAATTTTACTAATGTCATTTCGGTTACTCGAGCCCGTCCACCTTTCCTCTCTTTTATAACAAAAAATAACAACGATCCTAAATTCGACTCTTGCGTGACTCGTGAATTAGGTAAATGTGCTTGCTACTTGAAATCACTTGAAGACAATTATTTAAAGTCGGAAGATTTTATTAAATTTGCCGCAGAAAAAGAAAATCCTGATTCTAACTTTTCGAGATTTTTCAATCCATTGAACGCAAGACAATATATTGTTTCTATTCGAGAATTATCAGTTGCGCTCCCCTCAACGGCGTTACACACGTTACGTTTCCCGATTTCGAGTCTCTGTGAGCTAGATTTTCCTGAAACTGATTTCGAGATAAAATATAAAATTCAATTAAATTCAGTTATATGCAGGGGCGGATCCAGACATGTGCTTCCGGAGGTGGGGGGAAGCACGTGTCACCCCACAAATACTATATTAAAAATAGCATTTGTGGGGTTTAAACCCATAGAAGTTACCTTTTCCTAAGTGCTTGGAGTTAAGATCACCTCGTTTTAATATTAAATTTACTAACTTTGAGGCTCTCGGGGGGGGGGGGCGAGATCGCCCCATCACCCCCCCCCCTTTGGATCTGCCAATGGTTATATGTACTATATACATAAATAATTATTTGAGAATTTAATCAGTTCAGGGGAGCCCAACTGATGAAGGTTCTCGACTAGAAACAATATATTGTCTTGTGTTCAATGGATTGAAAAATCTCGAAAAGTTAGCATCGTAATTTCTTTGACAGTTTTTAGTAAACCTCCGAATTTTTTCGTGTGATTTCTATCCTAGGAATCACAGGGAAACGACTTTACAGTACGATTCCCAATTTTGAGTCTTTGTGAGCTAGATTTTCCTGAAACTCCTGGATGTCGAAATTCATTTCACGATAATATATTAAAATCTTGATTGTTTACTCCATTATGCCAAATGCTACACTGAAATCTTGTTTGGTGGTATCCAGATCCTCTGATAATTGTGACTAAATTACTTTTCGTATTCTTTTACTAATGAATCTATATATTCACATGTAGATAACAGATTGCTTACGAAGGAAAATGTCATTATACAAGATAATAATTCTAAATAGACTGGAGAAATTAGACAGAGCAGTTATTATTCTTAATATCCTTAATTATGGAACATTTTTTGCAACTTTTCAAACTGAAAGAAGGACAGTTTATGCGACTGCTCATAAATGTCGGAAAAAACAGATACTTGTTATGATAAATTTCACCTAACAAAAACCTATATAGGAATAGTTCATATTGCTTTTCCTAGGTTTTCCCTTAAGAATAGATTCACCAGGAGTCATTGACGGAGACAAGGAGGGCTAAGACGCTAAAGTTCATCCCCAATAATCTGAGTTATATATGCTTTTTTAGTGTTTTATTTTTTTAAACCTACCACCACGGTGTCAAGTCCCCCAACAGAGGTCAAGCCCCCCACGAGGTCAAGCGCCTCCAATAACAATCCTGGATCTGCCACTGCCAGGAGTTTATCGTTTTTTGGTTACGTCTGAAATATATACACTTTCATAGAGATAAAATGCAACTTAGGAGTGCATCATTTAAATAGTAAACGCAATTTTTCAGTTATACAGGGTGTAACAAAAGTACCGGTAACCCCTGTAATTTCCTATAATCGCATTTTTCGAGAAAATCTTCCATACAAAAGTTGTTCAGTTTTGACTTAAAATTCAATGGACACCTTGTTCTTGAACCCAAGATCATTTTTAGACGTTATTTCAAGGTCAACTTTTTTTTTTAAATAGAAACCACTATTTTTTATTCCGGAATCAGAAAGAGCCGAGAATTTTACATTCAAGTGTGTATTTGACCTTGGGATCAAAGTGACTTCTCAAGGTCATTTTAATAGCAATCGTTATTTGCAGCGAATATTGTCACCTAGCTTTGAAAGAAGGTGGGGTCCCACAGGCTGTCAGCGACTACTTATTCGTATATTCCTAGTTACCCTTTATCTTCAGAAAGGCTTTCCTCTATACGCAACCTGAGGAAGCACTGTGTTGTTTTGTTTTGTTGATGGAGCACTAGTGAACTTTTTTTTTGTTTTTGTTTTTTTAAATTTTATCATTATTTTTTAGTTTTATATAAATCAGTTCCTCTTTAAAGTGTTTGAAGCCAGTTCGTGGATATTGTAATGTTTTTATTTTCACACACGTGTTCAGTTCAGTTCTTGGATTTATTTAAAAACACAGTCCAACTCACTCTAATTTATTTCCACTACTTTAACACAATTTATATTTACAGAACTATTTACAATTTATATCTACTTAACTATACACACGGCAGTGGAATACTGAATGAATCCCATGGCCAGCTGTCCGTATTTATATATTTCTCTCGGAATTGTCTGGTAAGTCAGCGAACCATCGGGAAACTTCTTTCATGTGTTCTGGAAGCTTCAAGGGAATTCGACAAATTCCTATTACTGGCAGCCGCCAGCCTCGGGTTGAGAGACCAAACATTTCGGATTCCCAAAAGCATCGAAAGAATGTCGGTTCACGAATTGCTTGATGACCGATTGCACCAGCTATCGGATGAATTCTCGTAACAATATTTAACATTATTTTCGATCTCTAAATCATATGTTCAAAGTTATTACCCTCAGCAAAAATTTTAAAAAAATGATAGAAATAAAAATGTAGTATTTTCGTTGCTAATAACGATTGACCTTGAAATGAGCTTGAGAGGTCACCTAGACCTCAAGGTTAAATATATACTTGAACGTAAAATTTCTCGTTCTTCCTGATCCATGAATAAAAAATAGGGGTTTCCATTTAAAAAAAGAAAATTGATCTTGAAATCACATAAAAATTACCGTGGGGTCAAGGACAGGGTCACCACTTAATTTCTAAGTCAAGACTGAACAACTTTAGCCTGGAACGTTTTTCCGGAAAATGCGATCATAGGAAGTTACAGAGGGTACCGGTACTTTTGTTACACCGGACATACACATACAATTGATATAATGTAAAAGTTATCTCCGGAATTTATTGTCTTACTCTGCCTACAAGACATAAATGTCAGGTTCAAAGTTAATAAAGGAACAAAATTATCAAATCTTTAAATATCACGATTTTTCGATGGAGCTTTGAAGTCCTAAAAAACGCTAAAACACCGAAATAATGCCACAAGTAGGTAAACTACCATAAAAACGTATGAGTTACAAAAATATACAAATCATCTCAGTTACAATATCCTACAAGTAGGTTATAATATGATGCACAAACAACAGAACGCCATTTGTGAAGCAGCTAAACAAGAACAGAAGCTGAAATATGAAAGAGCTCAAGCGAAAATATTATATTATTACGACCTAGTATTTCTTCGTTAACGGTATGGCACAGGATGATTTGATTCTACCATTAACATAATTATATAATGTATTTTAAAAAACGGTGTCTCAATCATAACGGGATTTTGAAAAAAAAACAGTAAACATTATTGAATTGCGGTCATTTGAAGTTCATACAGGGTAGGTAAATATAAAGTAATATTTTGCATATAAACAAATACAAGTTATAATCAAGGGTAAATTGAAGATTATAATATAATATATATATATATATATATTAATAGACTTCGAAAAAAAGCGTTCGACAAGGCCCCGAAGGCTAAACGCCCTGAGTGAACAAGGTGTAGATAAGCCATCATAGCTTTCATTCATGACGTTACTAATATATACAAGGAAGCCAAAGCCAATAATTAGATACAGAATATACGAAGGCATGAATTTCTATCTAACAGAGGATCAGGTGACTCAATATCACCGATAGCTATTCACAGCGGCATATATCTTTATTAGACTGGGACCACATATTTAGGACTGAACATGGAGAACCATCTGAGATTCGCCGATGACATGTCCTAATTGCCAATAATAGGAGAACTACAAAATCAAATCAATAACTAAAATAGGCCTAAAAATATATAACAAAGATAATGTACAACGAACTAATAACAAGACATCACAATGTTAACACAGTTCTGGAAGTAGAAAATATATTTAACCTAGGTGCTTATTCTGTCAATTAATTACACATCATACTACCAGTAATTTGAACAGCCAAGGATCAAACTTGCATGGATGCGTTTGGAAGAAACTCCTAATCTTCAAGTCACGAATGGCATTCCGCCTTAAGAAGAAAGTATTTGATCAGTGTGTTCTATTCCTTGTTTATTATTTTGTATGTATAACTTAATAGACATACCGGTTGTGAAACCTGGATTCTGAAAACCGAACTTACAACAATGAACTTTCTCATTTACAAGTAGCACAGGTAAATCTTGGAAAATCTACATGAGTACGCGGACTTAATAAGGATCGTAAGAGAATTTATATGGACTACGCCACCGGTAGATGTTACGACAACCCTGTATAACTATACATAATCTCTGAAGTGGCAACAGGGCATCCTGGCAAGAAGACAAGCATAAAGGTGTCAACAAAAATACACTGCATAGGGGTGTTAAAAGACAAGAGAAACGCCCCAATGTTGGGACTATTTCAACATAGAAAATATAACACCTGGGCTACCCGTACATAAAACAACATGGAGAGATTTGCGAAACGAATATTATCGCCTTGGTCGAACTTTATTGCAACTTCTATATATGAAATATATATATAAGTTAATTCTGGGAAGCAGCCAATCCTGTTAATGAAATTCTTATCTTCTACGAACAGCTTTCGGAACCAATTTATTTCCTTCTTCAATAGTATCAAACGTCCTCAACGTCCAGTCCACTATAAAATTAACAGTGTACGGACCACTATATTTAGTCCTATATTTAAATCTTCATATAAATGCAACTTACACTTTACTTTGTGAGGTTTTGTTGTAACGAAACCCTGGCAGAATCCAGTTTAAAGAAGAGTATTTTCTATTAGGAAGATGTGGCAACCAAAAGCACCGTCTTACGATGGTTCATATTAATAGGTAGTATAACAAAAAGCTACTCATAATGTTAGGACCGAAAATATATGTACTGACATGCTTGAGATGTAATGAAAATTTCAAATTCGCAATTAAAACTATAGCGAGTTGCAAAAGATAGATACCGCAATTATGGCAACAATTTTGAAAATGTCCCTTACATAAAAATTTTGATAAAAAATTTTGGAATTAGCGATTATTCCAAATTTTACAGTAAAGAATGAATCATAAAATTATAATTAAGTTACTTACAATCATAAGAAGTTATCGTCGTTATAGGATATGTGTTCATCGCAAATTGTTTAAAGAGACATTCTTGTGAAATTTGAAGTTTTCCTTTATAAACAAGACCTAATACGGGCACCCAGGACAGAAATAGATATATACGCGACGTTTAATAATTTTGATAAATCGGTCTCCTTGTTTATGCTTTGGAATTGGTTAAAATTTGTAAAATGTGAACCATCTCTAGAAAGTTGTATTATGACTGTACGTTATCAACCACAAAATCTCTTGTTATCATATGAGTATAACAAGAGCACAGCTAATAATACTTGCCTCACTAAAAGTGACATTAAGAGTTGGCAAAGATAGCTGTGCTTATCCAGTTTTTGCTATAACTGCCATCTTACCATAATAACACACACCAGGTGGGCATATTAGAACAAGATAAAACATTTTTAAACGAAACTTTCTAGAGATGGTTCACATTAACAACCAATCCAACAGTTAATAAACAAAAACCGATTTACAAAAATTAAATATTATCTATTGTGGCCTACCACATTAGATTATAAAGAAAAACCCATTCGTTTACTTTTTCGACAACAAAATTCCTACACATATCGTAAGTTGTAATTAATTTACAAAAATTATTTACTGTTAATTTTATGTAACTTCCAGTTTGAACTGAAAAAGGAATACAATTTGTTCCGAAAGCTTTTCGAAAACATAAATGTATGTTCATTAACCCCACTTGGCTGCTTAGTATAATTAAGTCTGTCTTATTAGTTTAATTCAGACAACATCACCAATATTTTATGCTTATATAGTATATATGTAGTATATATTTCTCACCGTGTATCTATTTCATTTGTTACATTACATGATGCCCTTGAAAAATTAAAAAATATATTTTTTTATTTAATTTTTTAATTATCCCCCTAAACATAAGGATTTTGTCTTTATTTTCTTCACTATATTTTTTTCAGTAGTTTCGTAAATAAAGAAGGTATTGATTGCAAATACCATTATATCACTAAAAAGCAAAAAATAAATAATCTAATAAAATTAAAAAACTACGAACTTCATTGCATAATAACTATAATGGCTCTAAAAAGGAAAAAATAATTAGATATTTTAAACGAAAAGTATTCAAATGTTCTATAAAACTGGGTTTGAAGTTGGTGCCGAGCTTGAAAAATAGATGTTTAATATAGCATATAAATAGCTTTATTAATTAATAACAGAAATTGTTTAATATATAATGGTGCTTATTATTCCTATGTAAAATATGCATTTCTCAGGCTAGGCACCAACTTCAAACACTGTTTCATAGAACATATAATATTTTTCAATTGAAATATTTAAAATATCCAATAATTATTGTTATAATACTGTTATAAAAAATCCCTGGCGAAACGGCGAAAACAACGTAAAGCATTATTCATCTCAATAATAGTAACTAGAAGGTTCAATGAAAAAAAAAATCTGGAAGCTATGGGAACAAAGGTAAGAATATCAGAAATTCCTATACGTTATAATAAGGCGATATTAATTTTAGTAGAGTTAGTTATGCCTATTGTTTAATGTTATATTAGGATCAGCTGTTGGCATATTTGATGTTTGTAAATAAAAGCTAGAAATGACAGTGAATATTAGTTTTTAAAATATTGAATGAAACGGAGCATTGAAAATTTTAAAAAAAGTGTGCTTATTATCGTTCACAAAAACCAATATAGAAATTTAGGTTAGGTTTGTTATTCAAACTAGTTATTTTAAAGATATATTTATTAACTAATATTTTTCCTATAAATGTTGAGTCATCTAATCTCTATTTACAATATCACAATTAAATATGATCTTTTTTATGTTGCAAAAATACTTGTTTGTTACGCGAGCCAGTTTGATATATTACATAATGCCCTGAATTTTCATTTCCCAAAATTATAATTTTCGGTTATTTTTCAAGCTTTTTGATGCCCTAATCCCCCGTATTGTAAAATCCCCTTCCCTAAGTGTGAATCTACAAGGGTTTACGATTAACAGATGTGTGGGAACCCTAATAAAAAGTGACATTTTACAACTACATTTATAATGTTTTAAGCTACAATTCGTGTTGACATCAAAATCCAAAAGCTTGCAATACATGTTCCTAAAGACACAAAAAGGGGAATTCCTTATATTTAGGAATGAATAAAGTCCCATAAACATGGGTCCGCAACGTTTGCGCTTGAATTTTTTTCAAAAATCTACTTTCACATTCAAATAATTTGGCATAGATTTACAATTAAGAGTTTAACCTTGTGACATGCCAATTTCGATTGCCAAATCTACAATATTTTTTAGGGAACACTGTCCACTGTTGTCCTTCAGAGACTTTTTTTGGTGAGCCACTGGTTTTCGAGCTTTGTTGTTATACCAAACTTTATGTTTTCTTGTATATCTACTACCGGTTTCGAGAAAAAAATTTGAATGTCTCTTGAAATCCCCAGAAAATTACGAATCATAGAAATCTAGTTACCTTAGTACTGTGGCGAATGAATAAATTTATTGTTATCACACATCAAATTAACTTGAAAATTAAAGATGGTTGCATTTAATAATATCAAAACATGCCGAATTTTACGAATTCCGAATGGCTGATGCATTCCATGTATGGTCTTCCAAATGGTAATTCAAGAGAAGCTAAGCGTCTTTACATGGAACGCTATCCCAATAGAGTGATGCCAGGTCATCGGATGTTTTTATTCACAGGCGTCTTTCAGAAACTGGATCTTTTTCTGCGAAAAATATTTGCAGGTAGACCACGAAGTGTGAGAACACCAATCGAAGAGAGGCAGAGCTGAACGAAATAGAAGAACATCCAGGAACCAGTTTATAACTTTACAAGTCTCAAGTTTGTTTGGCGGATCTTGTGGGATTCTTTGCTCTATCCTTATCACATTCAGAGGTGTAGCGCTCTTTGTTATCCATTATTTTGTTGTCGAACATAAAACTATTGAACAATCCTCATTTTGATTGCCAAAATAAAAGCCTGTTATCAAGGACTTCAATTATATTTTCATTGAACACATATGGGCTGAGGAGAATCCACATGAAATTAGCTTATTTTCAAGAGGAATTTTCATTAAATGTGTGGGGTGGTAATATTGGCATTATTTGATTGGTCCTTCTCTTCTTGCCAGGGCGACTTATTCAATCATACAGACATTTTTTAAACATACGGATATACCTTTATGATGCGACGTGAAATGTGTGTTCATGCACGACGGTGCTCTGCTATTTTTCACCTAGGGAGTATTTGAACGAAGCAGGTGGATTGGACAGATATGAGCCAATCCCCAGATTTAAATAGTTTACTTTCTTTCTAGTGGGGCCATCTAAAATCTAGTGTACCTAACCGCCGAATATCGTTGTGAGAAATCGTATAATAGCCGCGTTTGATATAATTAGGATACTCCAGGAGTGTTTGAAAGAGTTCGATCGTCCAGAAGCTTGTATATGGGGGAGGACATTTTCAACAATGTGCAGTTTAGTTCCTGTGTTGTTATTTTTATTATGATTATTATGATTAATTTTTGAGTTGTACGTTTCTTGCAGTAATACATTTTTTTGATGATGATTTGCCAGTTATAATCAGAATCATGTTTAATCAATTTTTTTTCTGTAGTAGATACGACAAAACTACAAGAGAACATAGTTTGGTATAACAAAGCTTTTCTGTGACATTTTTTGGAATAGTGCTCACCAAAAAAAGTTCTGAAGGACAACAGTCAGTGTTCCCGAAAAAATATCACTGTAGATTTGCAATGTTGGCATGTCACAAGGTGTAAACTTAATTGTAATAATGCCAAATTTCATTTGAATATCTTGTGAAGTGCAGACTATGAGAAAAAAACTTGAAAAATTGAAACTTTGAACACTCTGTATCACTCTGTATCTTGAAAATGAAACGTTTGCGGACCCTGTTTATAGGACTTTTTCTTCCTAAAACTATTCAAGGAATCTCCCCTTTTCGTTTGTACCTCCAATTTAGGAACACCCTGTATATGCCGAGTGTCTAGAGTAGTTTAGAACATCTTTTAGCGTATTATCGTTGCTGACCAATTATTGCATTAGCCTAGTTACATTTTTACCAAATGCTAACGTTTTACATAATCCGAAGAAATGTAAAAGTAAGTGTCCGGAAATTGTGCACAAATGTAGGAAAAGAGAGAAGTATCACGCTATACGGTGATATAAATATGTACTTATTATATAATAAAATTTGTTTTCCTGTTTCGACGATTGTTAAACGCTGATATTAAATGTAATATGGATTTAATGACAGTACAATAAGTAACAAAAAATAACTACTTGAGAATGTACAAGGGTTAATGAAAAAGCTTATCGTTTGGATAGAATATGTGTGTTTGAAATATAGTTGACATTTAGCTATAAAATTTTAATTAACAGAATAATTCGGGTTGGAAAACAATAGATAACTGAAGTATAATACTTAAGACATTTAAAATAAAACCAAAACCAAACCTACTTTATTTTTTTATCACCATATTGAATGTCTTTAATATAAGAGTCTCTCAATTTGAAACAAAAATACCTAATATATAGACCGCCAGTTGGTGACAAATTGTGGCAGAGTTTGGTCCATTTTCTCGGTTCTGCCTCAAGGGGTTGAAAAGTGTTTCCGAAAAAAAAAAGTTTTGGACCGATTTTCTCGCTTCTGCGGTGTTAACTAAATGAATTCTGTGATGCAAGCAACATCAAAATACGATATGCATAAGTGTCGCATGTGGTCAAAGGGTTGAGATGAAAACGTTATCCTTATAACGACACAGTCCAGAAAAAAAATTGCGTTAATAATGCCGCGTTTGCGTCTGTTTGAACTTGAACCTATATAACTTTTGGTATCAGCAAATATTTCCTTATATTTCTGATCAACATTGTTGGCAATTTGATTTAAAAGACTAATATGTGTTGATAGTTCTACTTTAAATGCAATCATTCGATTGTTATTTTCTTTAAGTGAGTCTAGCAAATGATCTAAAATTTCATCGTTGTTTGAAATCGCTTGTTTAATATGACTTAAGTTCTTTGTATACTAAAGCTTGTCCATTTTGAATTTGATATTTTTAAATTACTTTCCTCTTGGAAGTAAATACCGATCGTATTATTTATTGGTGATATTTGATATTGGTGATTATCCACCAAAGGATTAAAATTCTGAAAAGAAGAAATTTCTAATCATAATAGGGTTTAAGCCTATCGAAATTTACTTTAGTAGTTTGATTAGTAATTGGATAATTTTGCTGAGTTTTGATAGAGTTCTTTGATTTCATAAGGACCATTGAACTTATTTTCCGATTTATTTTTAATTTGAGATTCTTTGAGGTATACTTTATCTCCTATATTAAATTCAGGTTGGTTTTTGGGATACATTCTTATCAAACCGAATTTTTAATTTTTCTTTTTGATTATTTATCTTTGCTCTTGCTGTTTTATAATAGTATTCCATACGATTATTTAAATCTCTAATATATTTAGAAATGAGGTTTTTCTGATTGTATAACGTTTCAGGGGGTTTACTTGACGTACGCTCGAATACTAGTTCATATTGGCTAAATCCATGGGTGTAACTTTTTGTATTATTATAACAAATGACAGCGTAGGGTAAAACATTAAAAGGATGTTCGTCGGGATGTTCGGCTGTATTGGCACGAATCATTTCAGAAAGTGTTGCATGAAAACGTTCGATTGAACCATTGGATTCTAGATGGTTCACACTTGAAAAAGTTAATTTAAAATTATAGACTTCTGAAAGGTCTTTCATTAAAGTATTGTTGAATTCGGGGCCATAATCGCAATGTATGCGCAATGGTGTGCCATAATGTTGAAAATAAATTAACAAGGTGTTAACAACTGAGGAAGCTTTCTTATCATTCAGTGAATATGCTTGAGTGAATTTCAATTCGTCGCGTATTGTTAGTGCGTAATTTTTGTCAGGATATTCAAATATGTCTATATTGATTCGCTCAAAAGGAGTCTTTGGTGTTTCTGTTACTACGAAGGGTGCGCTTAAATTCTTTCTGCAAAATTTTACTTTTTGGCAGATTTCGCAAGATTTTATAAAATTTTCAATATTTTTAATTATTCCTGGTCAATTATATTTTTCGCTAACGCGTCTCATAGTTTCATTTATACCTCTGTGTAAATTATTTTTTCCACAATGATATTGTTCAATGATTATTGGTATCTGATCTTCAGTTGGAGTTGTTACAATATTTTGACAAATTTTTATTTTAATATCTTTGTCGGCAAATATGAAAGATAGAATTTCAAGAGTTGGTAAATCAATATTATTTTCAACATAATAAGTTTCGTTTGGATTAAATTGATCTTGTGCTTTGTAAAGAATGTAAAATAGATGCGGGACTATTCTTTCTGGGTCAAAAGGAAGGGGTATTATGAAATATCTTCGTTCTTTAATTGAACTACTGAAAAATATGTTAATTATTTCGGTACTGAAGTCTGGATTTATTTCGAAAAGGTCATTTATGATTTTATCATGTAGTTCTCCTAGTTTATTTTGGCAAAAGAAAGTTACGATATTTTTATGGGTTTTATCAAGAAGTAGAGAGTTTGAAATCTCGATTTTTGAGTAATCAATTAGTGATTTGGTTTTCATTTTTGAGGATTTGTTGTTCAATAAAGTCATCATTTGAAGTTTCGTCTTCAGTTAGGGCATGAATTTTAGTTTTTGAGTGAAAGGTTTGTGAATGGCCAAGTAAGATAAAGGAACGGAATATATTGTGAAAACTTGAACGATTGGTGTCCTTAATTATACTTTGCCATTTGAAAACCCTATACCAATTTTTTTGCGGACTATAAGTTCTTCCGCTTGGCAGAAGCGAGAATGTCGTGGCATATTTACAGGATCACGATCTTAACTCAACCCTTTGATCACATGCGCTACTTTGCATCATAGAATTAATTTAATCAACATTGCAGAAGGTATAAAATCTGTTAAAACATGGATTCTTTCGCAAATGTCTACACATTGTATTCGACAATAACACACTTTTCAATCCCCTTCGAGGCAGAAGCGAGAAAATGGTGGATCAGAATCTGTTAACAGATGACGATCTAATACCGAATGACAGAAAAGCAGTGAGTTACTATTACTATACAACTAGTTCGAAGTCTGTTTAAACAGACAGTTCTAACTAACAATCTACAAAACCATTTTATTCAAACTTTCCCTGATCAGTTTGAATAAAGTTTATGAAAATAGTTCATGTTTTGAAAAAGAGTGTCCTGAATTCAGTGGGATATGAAAAATGTTGTTCCCTTTTCTTTTTCGTTCATAATAATATGAGAGAAAGTCTTTTAACAGAATTATTGTTATAAATTGTTTGTTAAAATGATCTGAACATCGTACGCACATATGGATAGCTAAAAGATGACAAATGTGTGTTGAAATTTCCAAATGAAGCAACCAATAGTTTAATTATTTCTATTTCAAAATAACCATTTAAACAATAAAAGTCGTTGGAATCGATAAATACAATTTCTAAACGATATGAGCGATCTATTCATTTATAATTGTTTTGTACCCCTCACAGATTATTCTTCCGTCTAGCTTTGTTTTGTGTGACATTCGAAAACAATCAGTTGTTTGTTAGTTAATCAGATAATTACAATGACGTGGTGGAATAAAAATTTTTAATACAGGTTGGACCCGGTTTTGAAGTGGCGGCGTGGATTGAAATTTAACTGTGTACGAATATATTAATAGAATCTGGTGTCAAGTTACAAGTACTATAAAACAACTACAAAATATCGAGTTTCTAGTCAGTTTTTATTTTATTTCGATTTATGTTGTTCTACGTGTTTAATGACAATTTTTAGCACAACCACGGTAATTATTTAAACAGGATTCAAATCATTATTACTTATTTGCTCATCTATCAGTATTTTATTGATTTATGGTTGGAGCAATCATATGATGTAGTTTCGTTTTTTTGCATATGATTTTTAGTGAGTACCATTAAACAAAGTAAATCGTTTTTGACTTCATCATGTTATTAATAAAAGCCTGATCAATATATATACACTTGCGATGTATTCATAGATTTAGAATGAAACTTAACGTTACGATAAAAAGCAAAGAAAATGACAGTTTATACGCAAGTAACGTAACCATTATTGAAATCTACGTCAGCGTCTCATTATCTATAGGTGACTTAAAAAAATTGTAGCTCTTAGCTCTTGGACACAAATATTCCGTTGCGTTCAGTGGAGCTATAAGTTCAATTTATTTAGTTGTTCCGGACGCTGTGTCAAAATAAGAAGATATGTTATGTGAAACAAACTGAGTTCTAAGTCAATAAAGTTTAAAATAGTAAACAACACCCGTATTCTATGGACACCCTTGTAATAGATAGATTAAAACATTCCTTTATAATTTCAATTTCTCGACTTTCACCATACTATGCATTTTACATACAAACTTTGATTTACTTAGAAAATGAATATGTTTTAATATTGAACCTTTACAGTCTTAGTATACTTAAGTTGAAAAATGCCGTAAAAATAACATATATTTTAAGATAAATGTTGAAATAAAAAAGTGACAGTACTTTTGACGCGAATCTGAATTTGCAATAAAATAAGGCGTCCCTCAGTATGTTTTTAAATAAATGCAATAACCTCTTTTAAGTTTTTTATGGCTTTTTAAAAATAAAATAAAAACCAAAGAATAAACTATCTTATTTCAATTCCTCTTGTCAAAATACATAAAAATTACAGTATTATAATTCATTTTCAAAAACTTTAGACTCACATATGGCCTTGAAAATATCAAACTGCAATTCATCAACCTTTAAATGCCGTAATAACTTTTCATGCAATTTTACATTTTTCAAGAAAATTATAATACAATAATTTTCTAGCTATTTTGACATGAAGAATTGAAATCTGAAGACAGAATGATAGTTTATTATTTATTTGGTTTTTAGTTTATTTACAAAGAGTCATAAAAACATAAAAATGGATATTTTGTATTTATTTCCAAAAAAATACTATAGGAGAACTTATTTTTGTTAAATACTTTACTTTTTCGAATTTGCCTGTTAAAATCTTGTCAGTTGTCGTCTATGATTATTATGCCATTCACATAAGCAAATTGCTTTTAGTTTTAAAATTCCTTAAAATTTGCTCTACTGACGAGTATAAACTTCATAAAAATATATTTTGAATGGCACATGGTATTTGTAGCTATTTTAATAAAATCAAATTATAATTTTTCTATCAGGTATCGTTTTGATTTTTCAACACTTCCTAATGCAACTTCTAAATTGAGTCTCTGTAAGTTATTGTGGTGAACATTTTTGACAGTTGTGAATAAACAATTTAAAGTTCAATGAATTTAAAAAAAAGTGTCTCCTAGACCTACCAATTTTTTGTCAAACAAGATTTTCTTGTCTATTAAATAACGAAATATCACGTATAACAATCTAATAATTTTTTTCAAAGTACAAAGTCATTCTCCTGGCCTATTTCGACAATGAAATTCTGGTCGCGCGTTATGATTGACAAATAATCGGTATATAGAATAGAAATTGCGCGATTACAAAATGCTATTTTGTTAGGTAACAAATAAGTCGTTAACGCTTTGGTTATTTCTTATAATTTGGTTCAATATTCATCGACACGAATAGTGGATTAATCGTTCTCGAATTTGATGTAAACCGTTTTTTTAACAGGAAATCAAGTAGGTATAGTAGCATTTTTAAGTATTTTATCTCCGTATCTACTAGCATTTAATAGTTGCTAATATCTATGACGATTGTTTTGTACACATAGTTTTTGGATTTATTTTTTCTGTCATCAGGACTTTTTAGTTTAGTATCTTTTATTGCCTTCTCCACTTCGATATTTAGTGCTACATTTTCAGCGGCTTGTATGGAATCTTAGCTTACAATAAATTTGTTTCCCTGTAAAGACTCTTTGTAATGCTGTGCCAACTTCATATCTGGTATGTTATTCAAGTGTTTTATTTGTACTTTTTACATTGTTTATTGTCTTCTCAGGTTTCCGAGCTTCTTGTGCCTTGTCAGTGTACTGGGATTTTCTCTTTCATGCGTTATTTCTTATTACTTGTTGTTTGTCTTATCTATTTGTTCTTTTGTAATCTTCTTTAATCTCTTCGTTTTTGGTCTGGAGGAGTTTTTCTGTCGATATTAGCAGAACGGCTTATTTGGTTCTTTTACTTCGTTTCGAGTGTCTCTTCCGCAGCTTCCTTAATGCGTTGCTACTCTTCTTCAGTAGATTTGTATGTTAACGTAAAATCCAGTTTTGAATATTTTAGGTAATGTAAGTCCACACTATAAAATTTTGAGCAGTAAATCAGAAAATGTATATTAAATAATTTTAAAACCCGTACTCTGAAACATTAATATTTTAAAAAATATCAAAGAATTTAAGAAAATCAATCATTATTTCCTCTTATTTCCAAAATCTTGTGCGGTTACTTTTGGGTCCCATCTTAAAAAATAAAAAAAATTCAGTTGATAATGTCAAGGCCGTAGCCAACAGATAGAAAGGCTGGGGATTCAAAATCTAAATTGCTAGAGTAATCAACTCCGCTGAAAAAAATTCTGCCTTGGATTATCTGTAACAGATAGATCAGAGCATTATGACTGAACTAATATTTTCACAACATAGAAAATATCGGGTAATCTCGGTAAATACTAAAATTGATTTTAGGTTGCAGTAGAAAATTAAATAAATGTATATTATATTTTACCTACTTCAATTATACGGAACTCTGATTAGAAGAGAACAACTCACATTTGATGACTTTTAATTATTATTGTTATTGGTAAGTAGACACAGCCAGTTGCAAAGCGAAGCCATGTGGTACCAGATGTAAACAGCGTCTGGATTTAAAAAAATTGTAGACATTTCGACTGTTGTTCTGGGGCCACTCTGTTGAGAACAAAAAGAACAATAAATAAAATCTTGTTGAATTAATTCTAAGGTCTTGAGAGACTTGTTATAGATTAAGGGTTCCGTAATAAAGTCATTTCAGCCTCTGGCATTTTCTCCTAAATACTCGGAAGAGTTTGAAATTTGGTATGAGGAGTTTGGTGATGATCACATCAAAAGAAGAAATTTTATTTTAACTTCTGGGGGAAAACTAAATTTTTAAAATGAAAAAATTATAATGCCCGAATACAGGAAAATCATTATGTTATTTGGGGGCTTTCAAACTTCTATTCTCATTCTGAGGACTAGAAAATACCAAAATTTCCTTCCCCCCCCTTATTCCAACTTCGAGAATTTCATAAATTTAGATGGAGCTTTGACCTAAATCTTGTTCTACATAATTATTAAATGGAAAATATAAAATTAAACTTATTTCTGTATCATGACAGCCATTTGCATACCCAATTCCCCACTATACCTTACCTTTAATATTAATTGGGGGGCATATAATTCACAATAAAATGAACGTTATGAATACAAATATATATTTTTCATATTTTAAAATTAATACAAGCATAGTCACTTATTTGCTAACTGACTCATTATCTCATGGTTGACAAATTATACAATTAAATATAACAATTTTCGAATCATCAATTGTGTGAATCCAATATAAATTTTTTATTGCAAAGATATTAAACATTATAAATATTTTATTTGTCTGCAATGTTCCAATCAGTCAACATAGATTAAAAACTTGTCTTAATCCAAGCATTAAATCAAAATCACTCAAAAAATATTATTCTGTTATTTATTATGCCAGCCGAAACGTTCACTGCTGAGTATGACCTTTCCATATCTAGTGACGATTTTGCGTATTCTATTACCGACAATTTTGTTTGTTGACCGTTCCATTTAGGGTAAATGTTGCCTCATCAAAGAAAAGAATATTTTTTTTCAACATCGGATTCTTTTGGCATCTCTTCGTAACCATGACACAAAATTCTAATTTGTGATCAGAAACATCGTCATTTAGTTCCTGGATAGTATTTCTCTTATTTCGATATTCTCAATAAAGTTGTTTTAATGTTAGCCTGAAGCTGGCAGACAATGTAACTCGTTTCTCGAAGTTTCTTTGGACTTCCAGCGTCTTGAAATGGTTGATCTCACAACTTTTCTTTGGATCTGCTATCGTGATTAAGTGAATGATGTGAAATTCAGATTATCCGTTGTATTGACATTTGAACAACTGGGGAAACCACCTAGGCAGGAAGAGGAAATCATGATTGCACCGTATTACTACCATACACTAAAGGCTTCTCGAAAAAACTTATGGAATCAAAATGGTATTCAAGAACAACCACACTGAATGCGAAGACATAGTTGTGTGTTCAATCAGGCTCGAATCTGACCATGCAAACGAAGAGGAGTTTTCCTATTTTCAACTCGAATCACGTACTCTGCATACTAGCGCAGTAACACAATCTGTTATTTCCTTTCGTATTTGCGGGTATATTAAATAACAAGATTCAACAATAATAAAGTTTATTGAATTTCAACAATCAGAATGTTCTCCATACAACATTGTTTTTGAGTCTTACGAAGTTCTGCAACAGTACTCGTTTCACTAAGTTCAAAAACTACAATGGCCGACAATTTTGTATTGCAAGATAATGCTACTTACAAAAGGTTCATGAATTTTCTTCACATTTCTTCCAGCAATTGTCCTACGTTCACGATGCTTTATGAACAATGCTGTGTGCACAAAACAAACTTTAATCCAATTAAACTAGCAACGTTTTATTAACAGTTCGAAGTACTAATTAACACTGTTTCTTTCAACAGTCTTCATTCCCAGAATGCTTAACGACCTTAGTTGAAAACCAAATTCTAAATAACTACCATTAAAACTACACTTGCATTGTTTTAGATACGCAATCTACAAACTATGCTTCACCACGCCATAATTCGCACTCTTCTACATTACTATCCAAGTTCAAGACCAAAGCTATTGAAACGTTGTGATATCAATCATTTCAAGATGATGTAAGTCCAAGGGAAGTTGTTTTAGTTAAATTATTATCATCAGCTACTTTTCTTGTAGGTTTTCCTCAATATTTAACAATATATACAATTTCTTCTCATCATTCAATTTTGATCTCCCAAGTTCGGGAGATATTTGAGAGTTGTAGACGGTATTTTTGTTCTGTTCTGCTCACCGAAGATTGGGCAATGTGATACTTCTCATTGAATATTGCGCAAAGGTCAGAATGTATTTTTATTTTATCACCCAATCCAGTTAATATTAATATCTTAATTCTTCCCGGTGTCAGACAGGATTATTAAACAAATGTTTAGAAATTCCTGCATAAACGATTAATAACTAAACATTATTGACAAGGTCTAGCGAACTAAAATCTATATATAAATAGGCAAAGACAAAACGGTTCGGTACCATTTTCTCCTATGTATCTCAACCGATTTTGTTTATTTTTGTTTTTTCAGTGCAGAATGCTAAAATTTATTTATTATATTGGTTCATTCATTAAATAAAACATTATTTACGTCCATACTGTCAATGCCAAACACATAACAGTAACAGTGTCGCTAGATTACTTTGAGAGAAAACCGTTAAATAGATTGACTGGAATGTGAAAGATGAATTAAATTAAACTAAAATGTAATAAATTTTGATCCGTTCCTAAAGTTATTCTACATCGACATGCTATTAAAATCTTAGATCATTTACCATCTAGATATAGCCTGTCAAGCTTAAAATCGTGGCAACGCTAGAAAGAGAGGGCAACAGAGACAGTAAGAGGCTATTTCACTTAGTGGGTGGATGGTCGGAGGACGCAGCCAATGAACAACATGCTTTATTGGAAGCAGCTCCCAACCGAGTGAAATAGCCTCTTGCCCTCTCTATTGGCCTCTCTCTCCTTAGTCTTACCACGACATTTGTGCACTGCAGGCTATCTCTAGAAAGTAAATGCTCTAAGATTGAAATACAACCCAGGAAAATTTATATTACATAATAATGGCCATTCATTGGGCTCTCGCAAATTTGTAACCTTCATTGCTTTGTAAATACGGTTTGTCACCTAAAATAAGAATTATGTTGCAATTGATGAATTTATTTCTGATAATGTTTTATTCATTTTAAAGTTGTTTGATTTTTACCGTATAAATTTCATATAATTTAAATAAGATTACAAAAAATGTGAATTAATGCACTGATTGTAATATTCAAGACAAATAGTTAGATCTGTCAGCACTGAACTCAAGGCTATCTTTGATCTAGCGCTTCCATTTGAATTTTGACATTTCAGCATATTGTTTGGTGTAAGATTATTATAGCACGATGATAAAGAAAAGTTGTAAATTCAATGTATAAAGTTCAAGATTTCAGCATCATTCACTGCGAATAGTTTTTAACAAATGTGAGGATTACTTTATTTATCATAAGTTAACAGCAGGTGCTTATATTTCTTTATATTTTCCATACAACACAGAAATTGTCATTGCTTACTATATGTTTCATTTAAGTTAATGAAATTATATTGAATCGCAGCTTAGCCGGTTCATGAGTCGCAAAAGATTTTGGTTGAAGGTTTATTAATATGTACTTATGTTTTGTAGTTATTTGGAATGTCATAGTAGATATAATACCTTCATACTAACTTTTGAGTTGGTTGATTTCATTTTCTACTTACGAGCTGAAATCGTGAAACAGTGAAACGCCATAATAAAAGTTCTATTTCGTTTTATTTCTTACTTTAAGACTATTGATATTTTTCAGTCTCAAATTAAAAATATATTTTTGAAAAATGTATTACCGAATGTTTTAAATATTACATTAAATATTAATTTATTATTTAATAGAATGTTAATATTTCTAAAGGGATTTATTTTTTATGTTAAAAATGATAACTACTTATTTGAATATATTTAAAGGCCGAATCATTCAATTATTTTTAGTTAGGGAATCAGTTAGTTACTGTTTTGTGTTCATGCATTTTATCTAATAAACACTTTAGTTATTATCAAATGGTTTCATTCCTGCAAAATCATGGTTTTATTGCAAGTTTTACCTAAAATAAACATGTTATTGACATTTTAACGATGCATATTTAAAATATAAAGAAATTCAATGCATTTACTGACTTGTTATGGTAAGTAAGGTCTATTCTACAAATAAATATATTTTTATTGAACATATTTTTCCTTCGAAAACGGTCAAACTATTGAGTAATTATATATGGAGGAAGCGTTACATGCTGTTAAATCATGTGAAGACCATCTTTGATAGTTCAGCATCAAGCGTTGTTTATTGTTCAGTAGTAAAATAGTCAAGTAGTAGATCAATATTGATTTTTCGGACAAGTGGTAGTTTTTGTGATAAATTGCATTATTTTATTACTACATTATTTTCACAATCTTCTGAAGGTGTGGTGGTGGATAACAGAAAATATATTAAAGATTGCAGTTTTTATAAGGTTGTTGGACATATACTTTTTTATTTTATGAACTTGATTGAAACTGCAAATCAAACTTTTAGGTTCCAAAGTGCAATCCCACCAAAAACTGGGGGGTCACTCATTTTTCAAAATTATTTGGAATACCTATATTTTATTAAAATCACATATATTTTTTTATTACAATAGATTTGTCAATTTGACATGAACGATTGGGGGGGGGTCATAACGTCTTCTTCTCCGGTTTCTCCTCCACTTTATTTCTGATAGACATATACTTTTGAAAAAGGAACCTCAATAATGTTCACAATTTGATGAAATAGGGACGAATTTCGACCACTGGGCGACCACTAGTAAATTTAAATACGTTTTAAATGTCACAAGAAGATCCGATTTTACTTTTTTGGCAAAAAGATCGACTAGCAAATCGCAAATCGCGACATGTATTTGATTTGAGGTTTACTTGTTTTTGTCTAAAATATATATTTTTTTGAGTACCACGTCCAAAATCAGAAAGCATACTGCTGAATAGAGAATTGAAAACACACTACCCGTTTTCAGTAACTTTTTTAGGGGTATTTTTAAGCTTTAAGGAGTTGAAGGGACAAGTGAATAATTTTATTCATAAAAATAAATAAATATAAACATTGACCTGTTATTTTATTTATTTTAAAAAATAACACATAAATCTATCTTTTCTAAATAAAATTCCAAAAAAAATATTCATCTCCTATTCACTTTACAAAAATTACCACCTCTTAAAATTAATATTGTATTCGCAAAATATGTTGCTAATATGCATAACGGTTATTCAACGTACACTTCATGCATCCAATATTCCAAGATAATTAAAAATATTAAAATAAAAATGAATACTCACGATCAGAAACAACCACTTGATCATATTTTCTTCGTTGTTTCAATACAAAAATAATTAACTAACCAACTCAATACTCGACGCCAACGGAAAAAACAACACACTGACAATATCCACGCAATAAAATAAATCAATCAATCACTACTATCGATGCAACAACGGCAATCAATCGAGCGATTGCAGATCTGTGGTACGAATTAACGCGCAAGCAACAAATCTATAGGAATTAGAAACGCGGTGTCGTGGATGATGTTGATGATGATGGTTAAACTCACGGCGCTCTTGAGGACTCTTGGCGAAGAACTGTTGTACGATGGTGGTACACCGTGTGATTACCATGTACATCGCACTGTTACGGCTAACGGTACCCACATATTTTCAATCCTTTTGGTAGCGTTGGCCATTTAATTTAAAACTACGTCATTGGGTTACAAAGATGACACGGTGTGTTTCACTTGTTTTGGGACACAGCTGGAAGCTGCAGATACTTCTTTTTTAGTTTCTACCCGCAATGTCTTCCATTACGTTATTAGTCACTATGCGGATCGAAATTGTTACCAGTCATACGGGTATTTAGGTCAGATTTGGTTTCTCATTAAACGTTTTTGTTCGTGAGAAATGAAGGAAGACAACATTCATTGGAAAATCTAATACCAAATTAACTATTATCTGCATTGAGGTGTGATATGATACTAAAAGGGTGCTACTTCCATCATTCTAGTAATCAATCGGTTACCCTTGATTGCATATGTTATACAGTGAGCACCTTTGTTATGGATATCTAACAAAAACCTTGTAAAATATTGTCCATCAAAGTTTTCACATAAAATGGCATAATTACCTAATTCCAAGTAGGTAGTATAAACTTTTTTTTATTTGAACATTTTTTTTTTTATTTGAACATTTTTATTCTCTGGACATTCAGTTCTTCGAGTGATTTTGATAATCGAATTGTTTACTAAATTGTAACGATCCGATGAGTACGGCTGCCCTTTGTGTGAACATTTATATATATAAAGGTCCTCATTTTACATATATTATTGACTTGTCATGATGGTTTATTTGTTCCTGCCGGATATACAATAAATACCCTTATAATATAAGGGCTGTCACATCACAGCCATTTTCTCCTAAACTACTGGACGGAAGAGGTTGAAATTTGGTATCAATGTATAGTTTGGTGACCGGATGATCGTAAAAGAAACAATTTTGATTTTAGGGGCATAATCGAATGATATAAAAGGTAAAGTGTTGAAAAAAAAGATTTATAGGTTCTCGATTACTATAACTCGAGTGTTTCTAACCCATCATGTTATATATCAAATGATCATTATCGAATAAAAGATATTAATAAAGATATAAAAAAAATTACCCATTCCCCCCCTTATCGCTGGAAAATTTTGAAAAAAAATGGAGGTTTGGACTGGAAAATTAAGGAGAAACCAAATTATAGAATTAAATGGAAAATTAAAATTAAAATTGTTTCTAAATCAGTCGAATGACGAAAACAAATATATTTTTTTCATATTTTTAAAATAAATTAATTAAAAGTACATCCTCCCCCTTTATGCTGGAAAATTGAAAAAACAATGGAGGTTAGCTTCTCACCTGAACTTTACTGGAAAAATAAGGAAAAACCCCTAATATATTTTTTTGGGGCAAATTATAGAATTAAATGGAAAATATAAAATTAAAATTGTTTCTAACCCAACATGTTATATATCAAATAAAAGGGCCATGATGAAGAAAACAAATATATTTTTTCCATATTTATAAAATAAATTAATTAAAAGATATTAACAAAAATAAAAAATTTTACCCATTCCCCCCCTTATTAATAAGCTGAAAAATTTTTGGAAGTATAGCCCCTCACCTGAACTTTACTGGAAAAATAAGAAGAAACCCCTAATATTCATTTTGGGGGCAAATTATAGAATTAAATGGAAAATAAAAATTATATTGTTTCTAACGTGTCATGTAATATATCAAATCCCAGGGCTCATTTCCAAATATATTTTTTTATTTTTTTAAAAATGAATATTTTAAAATATATTTAAAAAAATATTTTAAAAGAATTACCCATTCTCCCCGTTATTACTCTAAAACCTCTTTTTTTTTGTTTATAGGTGAAAAAAATCCCTAATTCATTATTTGGCCTCCAAATAATCAACGGCTGAAAACCCCCATAGTAATTGTATGGACTTACAATTAAATGGAAAATAAAGATTCAATTTTGTGTGAACATGAATTACAAATATAACATATTTTTAAATCATTTGTATAAAAGATATTAAAAATGTTAAACATCGAAATTACTTTAGAAACTACACTATTTAAAATTTGAAAAATATATTTTATTTATATTTTTAAATAATTTGAATAACAGATTTAATAATTTATAATTTAAACTTTGTGTACAACTAAAGGATTATAAAAGGCATTTCTGAAAGTTTATTAGTAAAATAAAACTCATGTTACTTTTTGTACATATACATATGTATTGTGATAAAAATCAAGTATTGACTTGTCACGCTTCCTTTGATGGAAAATTTATTTGTTCCTGCACATAAGTTTCTTTTATAATTTCTTAGCTTTTTACTTGGAACGCCAAACCAGGCTAAGCGGTATATGTTTCATCGTAATTAAATATTTTAGTTATAACTATTGATATACTCCGTTCATTGCCAACTTATGATGTCTATTGTCTCCACGTTATTACCAGTAACATGACTCTCGAGCTCAAATTTCCGCCAATAAGAGTATACTTACAAAATATATTTGTTATGCGAACATTTTTTTCGAGCTTACCTAAGTAACTCTCATTTACCTTCCAAACAAATAAAAAATAAAATAAATG
The DNA here is from genome assembly GCA_034190945.1 of Octodonta nipae. Lineage (NCBI taxonomy): Eukaryota > Metazoa > Arthropoda > Insecta > Coleoptera > Chrysomelidae > Octodonta > Octodonta nipae. The sequence goes on along the minus strand of CM067216.1, from coordinate 204,784,354 downwards.
ACTGCTAAGATAATAATTTTGGTCTTCTTGTTACGGCACCCGTCTTTTTCTTTGTTTATCAATAATTTACAGTTCAATACATTCTTGTGATTCCATATTCTTGCATTCTATCATCATACTGTTTCCATTTTCTCCTATTTTTTGATTTTTTTGGAAATCTTTCGTTAATGCTTTCTTATTCAGTCCATATGTGCAACATTTAACTCTTGTAAATCATTTTATTTCTTGACTTTGATCTCTCCTGTCCTCGAGGCTTTCTTACGTGCTATAAGTAAATTTAGGTTTTACTATAGTTGGTTACTGAATACTGAAAGGGAACTTCTAGGTTCAGGCAGGAAACTAAGGATGGGACAATGGTTTCACCCTTAAGTTACTGGGAGATAAACCAAGACTCCCATAGACAGAGACGCATGCCTGAAGTAGATCTGTCATCTATCGGGATAATAGATGAGTGTCTACCGACATCATAATATTGTCATGTTAAAAATTCGCAATTCAAGACACACAATAGCATAAAAATTGCAAAAGCTGTGCCCAAACATAGCTTTTCTATAAGTCAGATGCAACTTCCACCAATCCTCTTTCTGGTGTGAATAATGACTGACTCGTAACTTACAAAATTTAGTCAAAGCAAATTTTCTTTTTTTTTCTAGGTGTATCATATTTTTCCATTTAAGATTGTATCTTAAAATTTTATTTAACATTTACATGCAGTTAATCCCTAATACATTATTATTTGTTTAACTTTGTAATCCATATATTATAGGTATAGATTTATCTCTGTTTGATTCTGGCTAGGTGGTGTTAGTAGTTTACAATCTGCTACTATATCATCAAAAAATACCATAATTTTGATGTAATTTATTATTTATTAGGTGAAATAGCAAATTACAATAGGAATTTAAATATTTTCACAGGTTTCTAAAAGGCATCTAGTTTCTATTATTTTCTTATAATAACCCGCAGATTTCTTTGGAGTCCTTGTCCTGTTAGAGCTGTTAAAGTCGACATGGTATAATCCGTATCTTTCTCTAAAAATACTTTAGGATAGAATCTGCTAATTGTTTTTGTAGATTTTTAAGTATGTGCTGACTGCTTAATATATAAAGTTTTATTAATCAAAAATTACTTGAACATTTTATCTATTAACGTTTTGACGTCTTTGATTAACAAACAGTATGAAGAATTTATATAAATGAAACTCGCACTGTTCATAATATATTTTCATTTAAATTAATGTTTTAACTATAGTAAACAACTTATATAAAAATGGGGTTTCCTTAAAATAAAAAAATAAAGAGCTTCATGTGTAGTTCGTGTGTGACCAACATGCTTTGTGTAAGTTGGTCCACATAATCCTTAACTTCGTTGGGAAGTTCTTCTGGACAGCTAAAGGCTTTATTACTGTAGTCGTAACTCCTTCCCCAACATTACTCTGGCCGGAATCAGTCCTGTGCTGTTGTGGACGATTGAGCGATATACCAACAGAAATAAGGGAATAAGTTCATCCCAATCACGCTGGTTGATGAGAACGACCTGGATAGATGTTGTTTCAAGGTCTTGTTATTTCTCTATTATTATTTCTATATTCGACACAATGTTTGGCCCTTGGTCCAAATTGAAGTCCCACGGTGCACCAAACATGCTGAATAGTTGTTGCTGTTCTACGAACATCGTTGTCACCGTGGTTGTCTCTTGATTAGGTATGTCATATGCCTCAGTCCATTTACTACAATAATCGAATGCGACCAGTATATATATATATATATATGTTTTAGATGGTTTCCGGGAATTTATGCGCGTAGTTGATAACTGATCCCTGCCGGGATCGATGGTAAAATGACGACGTTTCGTCAGAGTCACATCTGCCCTCTTCAGGTCGGTTTGCTTAATTCTCGTAGCCTTCTGCTTTCGCTTCTAGTTACTCAAATACCGAGATTTTCAGGAGTACGTACGAGATTCTATGTGCAGACTGTCATAAAACCTATGTGGGGCAAACTAACCGAAGAATTCAAGCTAGACGTGATGAACACCAGAATGCTATAAAAAAGCAGGAAAAAACAACATCCATTGCGGAACACGCCACCACGACGTCACACCGAATAGACTTTCAGAACACCAGAGTACTGGCAAATATAGAACACCCGAAATCAAGACTCGTAAGATAGGCAATTGAAATAGCGAAGTAGCCTCACAGTCTAAACGCACGCAATGAAATCCAGAACTTATCGAATTGTTGGAAAATTCTATTAAACACCGTACCGGCCCGGACCCGTCCTATAACAACTCAACCAGACAAAACTAATCAGCAAGCGGGAGGCGTGGCCACTTAGCGCCAAGGAGCAATCACACGCAGCCGTTCACGGTGCCAACCGATAGGCGCCGAGCCACGACTATATAACACCGTGCGCGCTCCTTAAAATCTCAGTATTCGAGTAACTAGAAGCGAAAGCAGAAGGCTACGAGAATTATGCGAACCGACCTGAAGAGGGCAGATGTGACTCTGCCGAAACGTCGTCATTTTACCATCGATCCCGGCAGGGATCAGCTACCAACTATGCAGATGAATTCCCGGAAACCATCTAATACATACATACATACATACATATATAATATATATATATATATATATATATATATATATTATATATATATATATCTGTGACATCTCTCGGCCTAGGGGAATGGTATCAATTGCAATTCTTTAAATATTGTTTTATTACATTCTGCCCTTGGTACGGGTCTTCGGAACCTTACTGGCTGCACACATGCCACATCACTAGCATCCGATGTTTTCGAAGTAATCTCTACCCTAAAATCGGTGGCAAGTTTTACTCAAAGTCTCATTCATGTCCAGAAGAACTCCGGTAACCCAATTATGTACTTCGGTTAGGATGGCGGGTGCCTTTGTCTTTGATACTACCAGTTGGGACTTAGTTTCTCTGCCATCTTTGCTGCCCAAAATCCCATTCTCTGCTCTTAGAGAATCTCATTGGACGCACAATAATTTCAGGACGCCCAAGTGGCCGGCTATCTCGTAGTATCATGCTGGCATGGGTGACACACTTTTTCAATATCTGAGTTGGGCATTTGTTCCTGGATACATTGTTGGGTTTTCCAGTCTCAGTAAACTGATTAACTGGTGGTTCCTGGTTATGGTATAGTTGTGTTGGCTACCCCTGGTCACGTTGGAAATCCCTGGTACGTCTCCAACGGTAACATACTCCTCTGGTTTTAATTCTTTGTGACCGTTCAAGAAGTTTGTTCATCCCAGGCAACAATGCTTGAAGGGATGACTCTGACTGATGGAAACTGTTTGTAATTTTGGTTTGGACATTTTCATGATAGCCTTCCTGTAAGCCCTTGTTTCCTCGATTCGAAGACTATAGTAAATATTCATTTACCTTTTTATCGTCAGTTGTATTACTAGGAAAGGTGTTTTTTGTTGTCGCAATGTATTTCGAGAGAATTTCGCTTTAAAAGTTAAATGTAACAACATACTTATTTACAGAGAACTAATGAGCAATTCCTTATTTATAAAATATAAATCTGAATCAATACTGGGTTTTTAATGTTGACCACCAAAAAGTATACAACATTAACTCAAAAACCAAGAAAAATGCCAGTGCGTTTTCATACTTAATACGAAAATTCAAGCCGGTTTATCGCAAAAATACTCACGTATATCCATAAATCCACTCGAAATTATCCATTAGACTCCAGAAGGTATAAGCGGTGACGTTAACACCTTCTTCCTTGGCATCCATAACATTACTTAAATACTCCTGAAGTCAAAAAAAATCTTAAAACTATATATTTAGTATAATTTAATTAATAAAGTAGTGTGTGGCATACAAATCAGAACCCCAGTTAACAACATATTGTGCGGGGTATTCATCCGATAGGGACTGCCGTTAATGGAAAGTCGTCAAATTCCTATGAAGCTTCGAGACCACATGAAGGATGTTTCCCGCTGGCTCTTTGACGTTCTGGAGAATTCTGAGAAGAAATATATAAATACGGAGAGCTGAGGAAGCATTCATTCAGTATTCGACTGCCGTTAGTATAGTAAAGATAAATTGTAAATAGTTCTGTGAATATAAATTGTGTTAAAGTAGTGGAAATAAATTAGGGTGAGTTAGACTGTATTTTTAAATAAATCCAAGAACAGATCAGAACCCGAAAAGTGTGAAAATAAAAACATTTGTATGTATGATTTTTAGTAGGCGAGAATACGTGAATGATCGTACCAAACTGATGTGTGTTGTACCTACATAGATCCAAAATATGGGTATATACTACTACAACAATTTTCTCGCTGCATATATAAAACATGAAATCCGATAAAGCAATGTTTGGTATTGCCAGTCACTTCACCTACTGTTATCAAAGAATTTCAGGAAAATAACATAGATATGACACCGCTTTCTCTCGAGTCGACTCATATCAGAATGCAAGAATCCATCTCTTCAGTCCCCAAGCTTTTCTTTGTATGAGGCAGGTTAAGAACCAAGGGTAGGGGGCGATGGGGATATAAATCAAGGGAGGCTTAACTACAAGAGTCTAGAAGAAGGTAACTTCGATGGGCTCAAACCTCTGATCAACTGTTTTTCAATAACCCATAAAGAAGCGCCCTTCCTTATATGGACTTACGAGATCGCCCCCGCGAATATGAGATGCCCTCCTTGGAAGTTCTTGTCTGGATCTGTCCCTGGTACGTACAAGCTGTTAACAATCCGTGGATCAAATACTTCAACATTAAGTTACACTTAATTTCAAGATGGCGGGATGATATAATATTCGAAAGAAAAAGCGAGGAAAGAAAGTATCGTCCTATATGCAAAAGGTAGGCGAGTTGTCCAGATAAGAAAAAGGTCTAAGCTTTACGTCTTAGAATTATATGTGTTTCTTTCAAATATCATTACTTAAATTGAAATTGAATATTTTAGTTATAAAAAAGAAAGAAAAAGCCCTTGATTTCTAAAAAAATTACAAATATTATATTCGAAAATACTAGGTTTTCTGATATCTATGTCCGCTATGTTATAGAATATGTTTGTGAATCAATTAATGCTATTTGAATAAAACAAATTTATACTTTTAGATAGTCCACTCGAATATCATCATCTAATCGTCCATCATTGTCCCAATGACCATTTTCAGTTATAATAATATGAGGATTATTATATTTTTCCTTAATCCAGAGTAGAAGTTTTTTGATACCCCACGGTTGTTTCTGAAATTGTTAAAATTACAATTAAAATTCAATTACAATCACAGTTTGTCTTACTCTCGTATTATCGATAGCGTGTCCAACAATTTCCATGTCTACATCATACCCTCGTGCATTCATATTAGGATCCTTTGTAGCTCCTATGTATTGGGAATAATAATGATTTAAACCGAGATAATCTAAGGTTCCTTTGGTAAAAGCCATTTCTTCCTTGGTGAATTCTGGAAGACGTGATCTTGGGAAACCTTGAAACTTGCTCCGTCTTGCAACTTTGGTTTTCATTGTTTGGGGATAGTCACCGTAGATGAGTGGGTGACCGTACCATCCAAACTAAAGAAATTACAGGTTAGTGCAACGAAATGGTACAGTTAAAAAGTTAATATGTAAGAATTCTTTAGTTCAGTTTAAATAAATCAAAAATCAAAGGGCAGGAAGAGTCTTACCACAGACTGAAGTTTATCTTCCGCAGCTTGTTGATCTTCATTGCTATTGGACGCCGGCTCGTACCAACTTGAATCAATAACGAATCCAACGACACCTATAGAAAATAATTCTTTCTCATTGTCTATAAAAATCAATTACTTAGAAGATCTTTCATTTCTACTTAAAAAATCATTGACAATTTCATCATATTCACACAGATGATAAGGAATTAGCCTACGAAGTTGTTTTCTGAATGATAATTGTGGCATCTCCGGTTTTTCTTTGGGAATAACACCACATTCACTAGAAAGTCTGTGTTTTCAAAAGTCCAAACGTTTCAAGGTCTAAATCAGACCTCGTTTTCAATGGATTACGATATTTGTCATTGCGAATCTTCTTAATTTTTTAATTTTTTGTTCAATTTGTGTTCATAACATTGAAAACGAGATCTGATTCAGACCTTGAAACGTTTGAACTATTGAAAATACAGACTTTCAAGTGTATGTGGTAGTTATTCCCAAAGAACTCAGAGAAAAAATAAAAACAAATAGTTATGGTCTCAACTAAGTGATAAAAATTTAAAAAAATATCCAGTTTAGGTTAAAAAATCATCAAATAAGTATTTTGTAATATACCGTGTGTTTATGATGGACGAAAAAGTGGGAAGTAATTTTTCCTAACAGCTTGTATTTAATTGTAGCTATAATTCTTAATAGGTATAGAAATAAAAAAAAATTAAAACAAAAATAGGGAGCTCATGCAATAGAAAACCGAATCATGAGACACCTGAGAAAGTGAATATTTGAATTATGATATGTTGACATTGAAATGATGCAAAATCAGTGATTTAAAGGTAATTTTTTGCACTTAAATAAAAAGTTATCATCCTATGACAGAATAAAATGATTACTTGAACAAAGCATAAGAATATTGTTTTAATTCCTCGAAGTTTCCTTGGACTTCCATCGTCTTGAAGTGGTTGATCTCACAACGTTTCAATAGCTGTGTGTCTGCTATCGTCATCAGGTGAATGATAGGAAATTCAGAGTATCCGTCGTATTTATATTATACCCTTAACCGGTCATGCGTCGCCGGTCATGGTTATTGGGTCTTATCTGGTCCAATCAGCGTCGTCGTACCTGGAGGTTGGTTGCTGAGGTCGAAGAAAGTTTCATATTTTTTCTTTGAGGGTTTCTCGCTAATTATATTACTTAGAGAAGATCTTTTGGGCGAATTGCTCTAGCCTGGTCCTGAAACGATCATTATGGTGTTCAAGTCCATGCGATTGAAGAGCTGGACAAACCAGACTACCTCTGCCCTTTGAGCAGCTGTGCGGAATCCTGGTGAGCGATCGCTTTGTCTCACCAATGATAGCAACTCTACAATTACCGTATATAAATTTGGTATTGCCTGTCGGAGAAAGGTGTCGTTGCTTAGAAGAATTCCCATAGCTATGTGCAGAAATCTTCTAACCTTGATTGATAACAAGAACGAGGTCCGACGCACCAGCAATACCAAATAACTTATATACAGCATACCGTGTGAGTTGGTGTCCTCTTCCTGCAATATTTAAATTGGAGAGACAAACGCCTTGGTAATGCTGGACACCAGGATTCGCCAAAAGGAACACCGCACTTAGCTACTCAAAGGGCAGAGGTAACAAGTCTGGGTTAGCTAATCTGGGTTAGCTAATCACAAGGAGGAGCATGGACAAAAGAAAATTCATAGAACGGCATCTCCATAGCGATATCAACTGGCATCACCTGCAACCAACCAGGCTGTTTAGAGCAACCGGCTTGACAAGGTATAATAGGAGCACTGGTACGTCTCAAAAGTTCGTCGTTTGGCGAAAATTCATCAGAGCAAGAGGCGGCGTGTTGTTATAAAATAGCGTTAGATGAAATCGACTATCTGCACAGTTCGGCAATGACTTTCAAGGACCCAAGTGTACGACTAAGTTTTCAGATGGCCGAGAGCAATGGAAAATGAGCCATGCACGCGTCGACAAGCTTCAATTATCTACGCAATTCGTAAGCTGATTGAGGCGTACTGCTGATCGATTTTCTCGCCGTACAATTAATGCTGAGTATTCTGACTACTCCAACAATTGAAACTTGCTATCGGCAAAAGAGGCGGGATATGTCTATCCCGGCAACCATACCTGCATTGACAGGTATGCATTGGATAACTCTTAAACACCCGCCTTACGCTGATTTCGCCATGGACTACCACAACTTAAAGAAGAACTGGAGGACTTTGAGGACAACGAATAGAAACGTTTGTGCCATCGACCGACCAGTTTCATTCGTATTAAAAAACTTCCGATTCGATGGGAAAAATGACATAAGAGAGGAACTATGTAGAAAAATAATATGTATTAAAATTTTGTATTGATCGTACCAATAAAATTTTTAAAACAAAAGTCCGGTTCATATTTGATTCACCCTCGTATAAATACGACCGATACTCTGAATTTCCTATCATTCACCTGATGACGATAGCAGATACACAGAGCTATTGAAACGTTTTGAGATCAACCACTTCAAGACGATGGAAGTCCAAGGAAACTTCGAGGAACGAGTTACATTGTCTACCAACTTCAGACTAACTTTGTTTTAATTGTTGATCCTAAATGACGGGCGCCTACTACATAAATTTGACGTGACCAGTTTGCAACGACTGTAGGTTTGTTCCAACCAGACTAATAGCTGATACACAACATGCGTGATGAATTCATTGTAAATGCTAACTGATCACCGCACACATCGATTACCGGTTGTGTATTCATCATAAAGAAAAAATGAATAATAAAAATTATTTAGAAAAAATATATATTTTTTCCAAGGTTCTATGAAACGTTTGGACTTTTGAAAATACAGACTTTCAAGTTTATGTGGTGTTAGTCCCAAAGAACTCAGAAAAAATAAAAGCCTACGAAGCTCACTTAATAATAAAAAAGAACGACACTGCCTGGAACATTCTATGAGACAAGAAGTATTGAAATCGAACGCTGAGCGAACAATGAAATACCCCATCCAGAACAATAGTGGAAATCATCGAGAACTACGAACAAAAATCGATGTGAATATATAAGACATTGAACTGTTCACTGTTCAGGTAGTTGAATTCTGCTCGATGAGTTGTGTTATTATTTTGATGCAAATTGTTTTCGGAAGCATCTGTTGTAAATATTGGATTTTTATGGGTTAAATAAAGTTCTAGAAAGTGAAAGTGAATATCAGTTTTTAAAATCTGATTTGATCCCACGGAGTTTACTGCCATATTGAATAAAATGCCTTTACTTTGTACCCTTAGTGTATACTGTTTACCTTTTTGCTTGGACCTGAACTGGTCATCGTAAATATGCCATGCTTTCGCATGCGCCCTGATGATATTATGAGCACACAAGTAGTCTCCAATACCTGGTGATGACACAGCAGGGGCTAAAGTTGGGTTGACCGTATCCATACGCGCATGTCTGTTTCGGTTCATTAAAAGTCAGCCAATATTTGACGGAATCCCCGAACAGCTCAAAACATATTTTTGCGTAGTCCGCAAACCAGTTGATGCTCTCGTCATTCGGCCATCCGCCAAGGTCTTGCAACGGTTGGGGCAGATCCCAGTGATATAATGTCACTAGAGGTTCAATGTTGTTGGCCCTGAGTTCCTTGATGAGATTTCTGTAGTAGGTTACACCAGGTTGATTTATTTTGTTGGCAAAACCTAAAAAAATATAAGATGGCTTTAAGAATGAAGCCTGGAAATTAGGTAAAGTTGATCTAGGAAGCACAGTGGTGGATTTACAAATCCTTTAAAAGTAAGACCGTAAATGGTTTTCGCCTCAAAAGAAACAAAAATGACGATATAACCTCACAGAGTCTGGCACTTGCATTCCTTCTAATGTATAGACAGAGAACCTTTAGTAGAAACTTTTCTGAACTCCAGATGTCACAGATATTAGAAGGATTTAGCCAGGGGCGGATGTAGGAATGTCATTTGGGGGCTTGACCTCCTTGGGGGGGGGGCTTGATGTCACTGAAAGGTTGATTTTAGCACAATAAACACTAAAAAAGCATACTACTCAGATGATTTTCAAGTGGGGCTTCAGCCCCTTAGTCCACCCCCTGGATCCGCCAGTGGATTTAGCTATGTGGGAACCCTTGCTAAGTTATCAGGTCCATGGTAGTTGTCATGGATTGTGTTGCCCGTGAACCTTCTGAGCGTTCGAGATGCTCCGGGAAAAACAGCTTTTCCCATTACTTTAAAAAAATGTGGACATGTTTTAAATTGTTTAATACGTTTTCTGCTGTTGTTGACAAAACAGTTGATATACTTCCTATGTGGTTCATATCCCGTTGTCTCTGAATTAGAAGTTCTAAATCCCTATATTTAACTTGTTTACTATTTATGTTATTGTCATTAGGGTTTAATTGATCAATTCAGATTGTTTTTCACAGAATTTTTCTGAAACTATATCTGGTCTATCGTGCGGTGCAGCTTGTTAATGTTACTTTCTAAAACCAATTGAAGGTTCTAGATATAGTATTTATTCCTACCAAATCTAATACGTTAAACTTACTTAATCAGGCATACAGTAACCGCAAACACCTGTCAACCTGCAGGATTTTGGTGGTAAGTAACTATGTTTGTATCTGTCGTTGTTTATCAGGGATCTTCATGATCTACTTTAGACAGTTGGGATTACCTCATCTTCGACTAATAATTCGACGCTAAATAAGCGACATATTCTTGGTTGGCGTTCTTTTTATGTCTTCTGTTTTTTTCTTTCCAGTTTCTTCTAAGTTCGCTGGTAGTGTAATTGAACTTATTGCTTTGTCAGTCGCCGATTGAGTCATCCTATCTGTTATGTGACTCTATGTTGGTCAGATTTAATTACTTTCCTAAATCAGCTAATCCTCTTCCACTTTCACACGGTGGTAATGCTGCTCTTAAGACTGGGCTCTTTGAAAAGTGATGATTTTGAGCCTTTGTTAAGAGAACTCGAACTTTTCGTTATATCGTTCCAATGTCAGTCTTGCACCAGTTACTTATAGCGAATGACTAAGTAAGAGCATGAGCACAGACCATGCGTAGGTGTTAAGCTTATTATATTCCAAGGTATTTATAAATACCTATAAACATTATAGTGTTACCATCCTCCATGGATTCAATCGAAGTATCATCTCCCTTTTCGTCGAGTCCTTGCTAAATTTTGTCTTTAACTATATTAATAATACAGCATTTGTCCAAGTTTCATATTTAATCCGGATGTCAGTAAAGAGCTCCTATAATAACATGCAGTTTTTTTATGTAGTAGCCACTAATTTTAAGTCGCCCATATAAAACAAATGTTTTTTTTGGTGCTTCTACATTATTGTGTTTTAGAGTTAGTTGATCGCGAGGCTGTGTTCATAGCAAGACATTACTAAAGCAGGCTAAGAGACTCTCTCAGAAAAATAAAAATGAATGGAATAGTGTCAGTGTTTTTGGAACAGTCAACTTCATTCAGAAAGAGTCGAGTTTGCCGGGTCTACATAGAATGTTCTAAAAATTAGCAATATAGTTATTTGTTTTATAAGTTTCAGTACCAAAATGCCCTAATCTGAATCGATAATCCAAACGTGTAGAGAGAGTCTTGATTGCTAAAAACAGAGTCAAGTACTAGCTGTTCTGTGCAACCCATTAAATTCCTCGCGTATAACTTTTGCTGTTCAGCACGCAAAAAAATTAAGTGGTAGAAGGAAATATCTATTTGTAGATTCTTATAACCAGTTGGCATGCATAATGATGCCTATAGTCCAAATTTTAGCTAAATACCTCTTAAGCTGCAGGAGTTATAAACAAAATGATAAAATATCTTTTTACACCTTTGGTGGAATAAAGAAATTCACAATTTAGATCATGTTTCAAAGTTGAAGCTTTAGATCTAATATCTGCATTTAATCTCTATCTGTACTTTTAATAGTCTTACCTTCTGGTAATATTCTTGACCAAGATAACGAGAATCTGTAATGAGATAATCCTAAATCTTTCATCATAGCCACATCTTCCTTGTATTTATTGTAAGAGTCACATGCAATGTCAGCTGAGTCATTATTCTTGACGAAACTAGGATTACGATGAATTATGTGATCCCAGATGTTTTCACCTTTACCATCTGCATTCCAACCACCTAAAACATATTCAAATTTAACAGTAGGAAACAGATTCGTTATCATCCAAAGTGGTAAATCTTCCTTCAATTGTACGAGGGTATTTATAACTGGGTAGAAATAACATCTTGTGGAATGTTTGAGCATCTAGACAATATTACAGAATACCCAATAAAACAAACACGCGCGCTGTAAAAAAAACACCTGTGTTTCTAATACTCCAACAGAGGTAAGGCCCGCGAAGATAAAACCTAAAAGGTAAACAAATAGTGCCGTTTTAATTTTTGTTGGTTCTCATTATGTAGTATCGTACAACATTATTATTGTAAAACAAAGACCTTTGTCCAAAACAGACTAAAATCTTCTTATTCGTTAGTGCCATCAACATTTTTTTAAGCTACAAAAAACGTGGGCGTTGTGTTTAATTTTTCAAAATCATTTCAAAAGAAGTAACATTCCTCAGTGAGACGTAGGTTTTCGTTATTACCAAAAAAAATAAAGCCCATGTCATTTGTTTTTTTGAACGTGTCATAGTAGATACCAATACCATCTTTGTATGAAGGTATTTTAATTGCAAAGGATGAAATGAAACCTTACATAATAGTGGAACTAAAGAATTTGATGATCATAGTTTTGATCGATTCTCTTAAAGCGAAAGAAAAATCAATAGGAAAGAGGGTTTATATCAGTATTTTTCTTGAACACTTGCAGTCATTACGCCTACAAGTTGGAACATATTGAGACATGTTTCTTCAAAATGTGGTTCAATTACGTATGGACAATTAATAACTGCAGTTTGCATATATTATTATATTCTCTTCTACAGGGCCGTTCCAAAATTTACATCCTCCACTAGCCAAAATTCGGTTTGAGTCCATCAACAGGTAGTTGTTGCACACTAAGGTGATTCATTTCAGCAAAAAAAATTTTTTTTCTCGGTGCTCAAGCAAAATTTTATTCTACCCATAGAAACAAAAATTCTCACCAAGATTGAGCTCTTAATTTTAATTTTAAGTACTTGCAATTTAAATATGAAGTTTTCTCTTTTAAAATGCACGTAAAAAAAGTTTTTTTTTTCAAATTCCTAATGCTCAGACACCTTTCAACATTTTGTGAATCGGTTTTATGGACCTTACGGGAAATTCCACGCTCTTTAAAATTGCTTTAGTATTTTTTTTCGTAACTTGCACTGGGTCGTCAGTAGGAGCGATCAAAGTGCAGTTTTTGGAATAAATTGTTATTTTTTTTTGAGTGAATCGCAAAAATTAGGGAGAAAAAAAGAACTGACTCTGAAAAAATAGTTTTTTTACCAATATTTAATGAATTTACAGTCATTTTTAGGCCTTCAAACGTAAGAAATTGATAAATACTAACTAATGTTGCTCTTCCATTCAACTTTTTTCTTGATGACTAACATGTTTCTCTACAATAATAACTTTTTCTAAAGTTATTACCGTCTTTGACTTCTTTTAAATAAAAAAACAATACATTTAGTAATAAAATAACAACAAATCTTTATTCGAAACATACAGATGGTTACGTTATTATGTAATATATTCCAAATGTAATAATTATCTCAACAATCATAAAAAAACAAGTTAATAAATTTTAAATAATTACGCCTCTTATGAAAAGCACTTAACGATTTTAAAGCTGAATAAAGCTTTTGTTGTTATTTTATTACTAAATGTATTGTTTTTTTTATTTAAAAGAGGTCAAAGACGATAATAACTTTAGAAAAAGTTATTATTGTAGAGAAACATGTTAGTAATCAAGAAAAAAGTTGAATCGAAGAGCAACATTAGTTAGTATTTATCAATTTCTTACGTTTGAAGGCCTAAAAATGTATGTAAATTCATTAAATATTGGTAAAAAACTATTTTTTCAGAGTAAGTCTTTTTTTCTCCCTAATTTTTGCGATTAACTCAAAAAAAATTGAAAAATAACAATTTGTTCCAAAAACTGCACTTTGATCGCTCCTACTGACGACCTAGTGCAAGTTACGAAAAAAATACTAAAGCAATTTTAAAGAGCCTGGAATTTCCCGTAAGGTCCGTAAAACCGATTGACAAAATGTTAAAAGGTGTCTGAGCATTAGGAATTTAAAAAAAAAACTTTTTTTTCGTGCATTTTAAAAGAGAAAACTTCATTTTTAAATTGCAAGTACTTAAAATTAAAATTAAGAGCTCAATTTTGGTGAGAATTTTTGTTTCTATGGGTAGAATAAAATTTTGCTTGAGCACCGAGAAAAAAAAATTTTGCGGAAACGAATCACCCTATTGCCACACTTCAATTCAGTAGTGTCATAAATTACTGTTTTTCAGAATGGTGTGCCCTCAAAATTTCTATTATTGTTGGTGATAGCGGTCAACATTTATTTTTGACAAAAATAATTTAAACGTAACTACTAATCGAATCAATGATTATTAGTCATTAGGGAAAGATGTCAAATAGGCAAACAAACCAGCGATTGCTAGATATACTTGTGAGAACTTCAACTTGAAGTATAAAAAGTTATTTTTAACAGACTTCCGGCATTTCATTCTTTTGTATGCAAGTTTTATATATTAATTTAAGCAAATAATTATTCTATTCTTGTGATTTATGTATCAGGCGTATATATATCTAAATAGTTTTTTTTCTTCTTTTACTTGCTCTCCGGTCGTATGCCATTTGTTTTTTGTGACTGAATTTTTTGAAATGTATAAATTCTTTTCATTTGGAAAAATCGATTTCTGTTTCGTTATAGTTATTTGGATGTGTGGAAACTAGAAAATAAATACCTTACCTTCTATTTGAAAAGCTGCTGTCGCCACACCGAACCAGAAATCTTTAGGGATGGTTTTATTATTAATTTCATAAGAATACCTAAGTATGAACAAAAGACAGTATAGATCTTGTTCAAGCAATTTCTAGTTCGAAATACTTACGCAACACCAAATAAACTTGTAAATAAAATCCATTGCTTTGGTGACAAAACCATCTTATAATTATAAGAAATCTGTTAACTAGTGGCTACAAAAGTAATACTGAACGATATCTCTACTTTTCCAACGGGACAAATAAATACTTGTCAAAATAAGGTAATAATAGCACTTAATAAATACTCGACATTTTAATCATTTTTCTCAAGAAGATTGCATAATTTAGAGAGCCTGATAAGAATGTTGGATTTATTTCATTATCTCGTGTTTCTATTTTCTTAAAATTTGTCGGATTTTTTATTTCGGCAGCTATTTATGCTGATTTTAATTAATTGAAAGAAGTCGTACAGGGTGATTTTCAGATGACCGCTTCCTAAATCTAGAAGGCCATTTAGCATCACATCATCAAGGTAAACGATTCTAGGCTTTGCGATGGACAGACACCATCATATTTTACTCGTAGAGAGTAATAATAGAGTAATATGGCATGAATACAAATTGAACAAAAAATCAAGAATTAAAAAAAGTATTCGCAATGACAAATATTGAAATCACAATTTGACATTAATGTTGGACAATACAACTGATGTAAATAAGGGAATTTACTGCAAATTTGATATATACAGGGTAGCACAAAAAAATTAATGATCATGTGAAATAACAATAAGCTTTTGTTCAATTTGTTTTCATACCATTGAAAACGAGGTCTGATTTAGACCTTGAAACGTTTGGACTTTCAAAATATACAGACTTTCAAGTGTATGTGGTAGTTAATCCCAAAGAACTCAGAAAAAAATAAAAACCAGAGATGCCACAATTATTATTCAGAAAACAATATAACTATTTGCTACTGATATAATAGAGAGAAACACAAAAATACTTTATTGAGATCAGTAAAAATGATGCAGTTCTGGTTTCATCATCTTCGATCAATTAACTGCTTTAAAAACTCAATTTCTTATTACAACTGCATAAACAGTTAACAAAAGTGCAGAAATTAGATTTTCTGTCTACACGATGAACTAATATAAACTTGGAGCACTAGGTAACTACTAAAATAAACTGGTGTTGTTTTCATTTTTATTATTTACGTAATACATTTATCAGTTAAACACTTTGTCTTAATTACATTCCTATAAAACTCAGCTGATTTCTTCGGAATTCTTGTTTTGTTAGGGCTGCTAAAATCCACTTGGAACAGTCCGTACTTTGTTCTGCCAACAACGAAAATATTAATTAATTGCATATTTTTAAGAGAGCAGAATTGTTCACTTACGTAAATCCTTCCAGCCATTCAAAATTATCCATAAGACCCCAAACTGTATACCCAAAAACTTTTACTCCATCGTATTCCATAGCATCCCTTAAGCTGCTCATATATTCCTTAAAGAATAATACAATTAATAAGTGACGATCAAAAATCACTTCTGATAATTTTAACCCACAAATGGCTGGATGTTCTAGCGAAAAAGAAATGGGATAATTCCAAAATGTAAAAAAAAACAATTGTCTACTAGGACGTAATGATATTGTTTGTTTCGCAATAATTATTGAAAAAAAGGCAACAACAATTTTCAAACCTGCATTTATGAAATATCTTTCGGAATTAGAAAATAGGTTTCAGTCAGTTTTAATAACTAATATCTTAAACAAAGAGACATTTCTTGAGCAGCCAAATAATGCAATCTTTAATTCATTCAATATAAAAAGGCACTACAAGCTTTTAAAGGCAAAAATCACAATAGACACAAAAACCACTGTACCTACAAGAAGTGGAATTCAAATGTACAAAAAAAATACAAATGCCATGTAGCAAGCTGCAAAATACTTTGATAAAACTATTGTCTGCAGTACAACATTGGGCAATGATAAAGTCTCGGGCAAAATAGATAGTGGATATACAGTGCTCTTAAAAACTAAGAATATATAAGAACGCCATATCCAATAATATATGAAAACACCAAACTGGTTAATATGAAATGAGACATAAGACAATGAGAATTTTTGCCAAAATTGATTATGAATTATTTAAAACAATCATGGATAGATAATAAGGTCATCCTCGCATCGTTCTTATAGCATATTCTTCTGAACAGTTGCAGAAAATGTTTAAGTACTTCTTGAGAAATAACACCACAAGTCACGAAAAATTGCTGTATATTCAAAATAGAAAAAAAAGCATTTATAAAATCCCTTGTGAATGTAATAAATTCTATACTGGAGGAACCTCTAGAGCTATAATTGTTCGAATAAACGAACACAGAAATATCACAAAAAATGACAGTTTGAAAAATCCAAAATGTGTGAACATGCTTGGTGCCTTTGTCATAAAATACAGTTTCAAAATTCAGTTATATTACACAAAGAATAACACAACACCAAAAGAAAACTAAGAGTCTGCTTTAATTTTGATAAATGAAAACGTATGTATCGCTACTACCTCCGTGGAATTCAATCGTTCCTGGTTGCCGGTGATTAAGGAAAAAATTGCTAATGGTCATGTTATTGTGAACAACCCAATATCGGGATAGTTCATAAGGTTTTTCCTAGATATTCTCTTATGATTTAATGGGATCACTGAATCAACAAAATTCTTTAGTCGCATTTTTGGCCATCTTATAACCTAGGACACCACATAAAATTCTGAAGATCACCGTTTCAAATTGGAAGAACTTTATGATTATATGATCTTTAGAAGTTTATGTGCTACCCTGTATATTATAAATAAAATTCTCTTAGTAACGTCAGAAGTCAAATAATAGATATTGTCAATTATTTTAATTTTACATTTTAGAATTGTGCCTTTTTTGTTCATATTTTCTTAACCGTTGACAAAGGGGTCGGACCTAGACCACAAAACGTTTGGAATATACAGCAATTTTTCTTGACTTGTGATGTTATTTCCCAAGAAGTACTTAAACATTGGAAAATATGCCACAAATATCATTCAGAAAACAGTTGCAGATTATGTTAACTGAACTCGACATAAAAACCTGTGAAATCGGCTTTAAAGACTCCACCATAAAGAAAAGTTATGCCAAGTAACTCCCTGGAATAGAGTTTAAAAACTAGCCATGGAAAATTGACCGAAAATGAGACATATTTATGAAGGACATATGATAACACTTCTAAAAACAATCGATGAAGAAACTGTCAATAACAAAAAGTGAAATTGAACGTCAAATATTAGAATATTAGGCGTAACACTTAAAGAATAAATCCCTGAACAAAAATAAAAGACGTCGCCGAAGTAATAGCGAAACTGAAATGGATCTGCGCAGTTCGTAAGGCTAAAAAAGTGGAACAGTAGAATCCTGATTTTGAATAGCTATTTAGTAAGTAGATCTAGGGGACGTCCCTAATTCGAAGGATTGATGATATAAAAAGGTATTTCGTAATGATAAGGATACTAGAGGCACTAGTTAGAAAAATGGCAAAGTACGAAGGAGGCCTAGGGTCCAAAGATGACGACTAATAAGATATCCAAACATTTGATCAATAAAGCAGTCTAGCAGCGGTTTTTCTTGATTTACAATATTCAAATTTCGAATTAAAAACTTATTTTCATCTCAATAAAATATATCGTATATTATATGCGAATAGACTGCCGTTTCATTAGTTAACAGTTTTTTTAAGTTACTATACTTCCTTGAAGGAAATATTAAGTAATTTTTAGTTTGGCGTATCTGAGGAAGACAAATTCTTCAATATTTGTATTGTAAGACAATTCAGACCTGTTGTTAATCATCGAGATATAAAAAATATTTTTCCTAATTTATTTATATATTTGCATGGACAAAAATTACCTTAAGATATCGTATTCTATTGTCATCGCTCAGTGAGACATCTTCATCATTGTAGCCATTCTCAGCAATCAAAATATCGGGATTATTATAAGTTTTAGATATCCACGCCAGTAATTTCCGCATTCCCCATGGTGTAACCTAAACAAATGAAAATTGAAACATTAATAAAATGGATATTCATGAAAGATACACAGCTTATTCATGGAATCATGTGATTCAACAATAGAGACCATAAAATGGGAGAAGAAGCTTGACCGATAATCTCAAAATAATCACTTGTTTAAAACAGTGGCTTCTTCTTCTTCTTTAAATACTGAAATTCAATCCGGTTGCATTTTCTTGAATTTCAACTCCTAAATTGCCATCTAGATTATGGTCACCCACGTGTTTTCTCCTTAGCCTTTAATTTCTGACCATCGAATCAGATTGTATTTATCCGTTCACTCTTGCTTCTCTGTTAAATACTCTCGTAAGCTCTATAAAAAACAGATAGGTGTCCCAACATCCATGAAGATTAAATTTTCGCGCCATTTTTATAGTAAACTGTTCTCTAAGATAAAAAAAACTTAAGCAATATTTTAATAATAATCAAGCTTTCATTAATTATAAAATTCACCACGACCGCATCTTCATGCTTACAAAGTTCAATTAAGTCCAAAAGAAGCCTGAAGCCTACTGACCATGCACAGCAAATACATGTGGACGACCTGTCGTTTCAATAACAGTGTGCCATCATTAGTGATCAGAATCGGCCACCTAGATGTTGCAATTTAAAGTCAATTGAACTAGGACCTAGGAATTAAGCCAAGCCGCTGACAGTTCAGGTCATGAAGAAAGAAGTTTTCTATGAATCACACTATTCTTTACAGTAATCAATACAAAATTTGCCAATTTTTATTAAAAATCTTTTTTTTTTATGTGAAAATAACTTCTTGTGATAATTTTTAGATAATTAAAATTGTTTGTAAAATTCTAAGAAAGGACCTCGAAAAAATCTTATAGAAAATCACTTTCTGTCAAACTATTTCCATTCTATTGAGTTTGTTGTCCTTGTTTATTAGATTAAAAAGTTATTCGGACTTTTATGATCTTATTCATATTGAAGATTACCAACAAAAAGCTATTTCCTACAGGAAGGTGCATATCCACGGAGGGACACTTATCTTAGTTAAGGATCAGTATGCAAATAAGGTTAGTTAGTATGTAACAAAAATTTTACTGTTGAAATGCATTATAAGTTCTGTGCAATAAAAATAGAAGTGGCAAATATTAAACTCTGCGTATTAAGTGTTTATGGACATTTTCTTTGATAAGTTACTAGACACGATTTAATTTTGTCAAAATGTATGTGATAATATAGTTGTGTGGTGATCTTAACATTGACTATCTAAAAAATACGGTATACAAAGCCATGTTAAATGACTTAATGCTTAAATTTGACTTAAAATGTAATATGGAAGCAACGCAATTACATAAATACATCTACAAAAATTGATTATATCTTAACAAATCTTCGTAGTATGGAAATGTATACAATAGTATTACAGCCGAATATGGCTGACCATTTAGCACTAAAATGTACTGTATCATTATCTGGACAGTTATCAATTTATAAAAGTAATAAAACGTACCTTCGCCAAATTAATGAAAGAAGTTTTGATTCTTTTAAAACTTTTTTGCTGGGTAATACATTTCATAGTATGTACACTGCAGATAATGTTGACAAAGCTTTTGAAGAGTTTACAAATATTTTACTTTGGGGTACTGAAATATGTTTTCCACTAAAACACTATCAAAAAAATTCTAGTAAACATAAGAAAAAAGACCACCAGAAATTATTCAAACCAGTGAACAGCTAAAAAGCATGTATTGGTTGGCAAAAAATACAAACGATGAAATTTTTGTATCAAAATTATAAATCACAATTAAAAATACATAGTAAAAATATAGTATAAGCTAAAAAAATTGCTTTTGTACAAAAATACAACAATCCTATAATAAGCAAAAAGCTACATGGCAGATTGTAAACAAAACGTTAGGAAGGATAAACAAACATAACGAAATTAAAATAATTGAAAATGAAGTGCTTGTAAAAAACCCTTTAGAAATTGCTGAGAGCTTTGCAAGACATTTTTCAACAGTAAATGAAAAAAGGCTGAATACGGCTTTTGGTCAACATAGATCTCATTCCTATACGACTGCTCCGTACAACTTAAACTCATTCTTACTTATCCCAGTAGAAGAGTCAGATGTTACTAATGCAATTGGTCAATTAAAAAACTTAAGTACTAGCGACATTGATGGTATCAATACTAAATTAATAAAATGTGCTAAGGAAATAATTTCAAAACCATTGACATATATAATAAACTTATCGTTGCAAAAAGGAATTTTTCCTGAAATCCTTAAGTTAGGAACTATTACACCTGTTTTTAAAAAAGATAATCCTGCAGATATTGGTAACTACAGGCCTATAACTGTTATAAAAGTACTTTCCAAAATCTTAGAAAAAGTAATGTGTAATAAAGTGATGTTATATTTGAACAAGTTTTCTCTTCTAAGTGAAGATTAACATGGCTTTAGACCAAATAAATCAGCTGATTCAGCTATAATTTCACTTCTTAACTACACATATGAAACACTTGATAAAAATTTTGAAACAGCTGGTTTATTTTTTGACCTATCGGCTGCATTTGACAGCCTCAATATAAATTTTTTATATGACAAATTGTACGCTTTAGGATTTCGCGATACTGTACTAAATTGGTAAGTCTTATATGAGCAAGAGAAAAATATGTGTTAAATTAAATGGTGTTATCTCAGAAAAGTATAGTCTGGATGTAGGGGTGCCCCAAGGGTCTGTACTGGGGCCCATACTGTTTTTAATCTATGTAAATGAACTGCCAAAATGTATTGATGCTGAAAAATTTGTAATGTTTGCAGATGATATGTCGATGATTGTCTCAGCACCTACCAATGAGGGCTTACAACATAAAGTAAAAAATGTATTTCATAAATTTCAAAACTGGTGTAAAACCAATTCTTTAATCATGAATATTGATAAAATTGTCATTATTAAGTTCTCAATGAAAAATCATATAAATCGTGAATTTGTTTTAGGGCAACACCTCTCTATAATATCTCAAGACTACACTAAGTTTCTGGGTATTTATGTTAATAAAACTTTAAACTGGACTGAACAAATTGACCATATTTGCACAAAAGTCAACAAAAGTTATTTTGCTCTTGCTCGGAAAAAAATTTAGTGAACCAAAAACCTCTCATTGATCTCTATTATTATCTTGTATACTGCCATCTAAGTTTAAATATCACTTTATGGGGTAGAGACACACAATGAAGTAGAGTATTCGTATCTCAGAAAAAAAAATGCCTCAGACTTATTTTCAGTCTAACTTCAAGGAAATCATGTAAACCTCTTTTTATATTACACTCTATTATGACGCTGCCGACTATCTATATTTACAGGTCTATTTTATATATAAAGGAAAATCAAGATAAATTTGAAACAAATATGTCCACCCACACATATAGCACAAGAACAGGTACCCTGTTAAAAACTGTAGCCCACAGGACTCGTAAATATGAAAACTCACCGTCATATATGGGTGTAAAACTATTTAATAGGCTCCCTGAACATTTCAAAGCAGAACCATATCGGGTGTTCAAAGCAAAACTAAAAAAACTGTTGCTGCAAAATGCATACTATAATATAGGAGACTTCCTTGCTGATACAAATCTTATTTAGTACAATCTGTGATAATCCACTGGCGTTCAATAGTCTGTGTTGTCTTATGTTTTAATATGTATGTTTAATCATGTTTTTATGTGAGTTTGTGAACTACTTTTAGTCCTTGACATGTACATCCATTTTAAATGGCAACGTATAAATAAAGAATTTATTTATTTATTATTTTATGCTATTTCTTTATTTCTGCTAATACGGCCTACTCGTTGGTTGTACCAATATCAAAGAGCATATTTTATTCTTTAGTGATAATTCTAGCCTTTATGGGTATCCGAGAACAAATTTCAAAGTTGGAGGGTTTAAACGAACCAAGTGCACCACGGGGAGTTTGCTACAACCATAGAGAGCTATATAGCCCTGAAATGAACTTATTTTCACTTTTCATATTATATGGACTGCAGAACTTAGACCAGGTAAGTTAGTTGAAAAAATATTTTCATTTAAACAATATTCACATGACATTTGTAGGAATGCAAACCTTAGTTTCTACTTGCTTAAACGAAAACATCAACTGTACATTCATAATCAGTGCAAATCATTTTCAGTGTAACTTTTGTGGGTTATATCAATGGATTATTTTTTTTATATATATTAATCAAGGACTATTAAAATTTGCGGATTCTAAAAAGTTTGACAGAACGCCTTAATATTTTTGCACGTTCATTTCTAATGGAGCTTTCGATTGTTGTTCTGTTTTTTTCTGAAGTCTATTTCTTCGACCAATATAGAAGACATTTAGTTTAATGTTCCATATAATAATGTTATCTCACATGGGCGTAAGGATGGGGGATGCCAGGGGCAGTGCCTCTGCCCCCACCGCGGACTTGAAAAATATGCCGTAAGCGTTATAAGCTTCCCATAAATTTGCTATGTCCCTTTCTCTACTACAATTTTTTTCTGATTTGTCCCTCTCTAAACAAAAAGTTGGGTACGCCCCTGTTATCTGACAATTTTCCATCATCCTCAGTATGAATTGAAATTAGCTGTTTTCGCGGTAACGATCCATTATCGATCCAGTATTCAGCGCTTGCGCACACTCATTCTCGGCATTCGTGGTAACAGAATTTCAAATTCCAGATGGGAAATTCAGTGTTCGCGGAGCTCAAAGGAGGAAGAACGAAGAGTTCGAACATACGCATTAGGAGTATTTTTTAAACACTTTTATATTTCTGTGACTTTGAAGTTTTATACCAAAGTACAGAAACGTTTAATTTGGAATTCATTCCTCTTTGTATGATCTGTAATCCATTCAACGATTGTATTCATATTTGTCGGATTGTTTGATATGTGTTAGCTAGCTTGTGTCTTGTGTTAACAACCTCTTTTATTTAAAGTAATAGTTGCGTTGTATATAAATACAAAATCTGCTTTTTCGAGTTAAGTACTACTACAGTGTTCTTGTATTACAGTTCTAAAATTGTTCGTGGTACAGAGGAGTCTAGTACGTGTTCGTAACTGCACTTGCGCATAAAGCAGATCCGGGATTCGTCACAGCTATTACATAGGTGTCCTTCTATTGTCTTGTATTTTCTGCTGGGTGGTTTTCTTGAAAGGATCGAATTATTGTTTTTTTGCTCCATCTTTGTTGTGGTGTTAAATTTCGTCACTCTTATCTTTATGTTCCCATTGACATGATTTTTCGCTGTCTGTTCGTCTTCGTTTGTACGATTTACATCACTATGGTTTATATCCATCTTGATTATTTATACTATTGTAATTACCCTCTTTCTCTGTTTAGAGTGTTTCTCTATATTATCATGAAATCTATATCGTTTCGTCAGTTTAAACTTTCCCCCTTTACGTTTTCCCCTATTTATTCTGCATCATAATGGCTGTTTCCTATATAATGTATTTCGCGTCATTATTTTAATTCCAGTTATCCCTCTTATTCGTCTCCTGTCACTGGTCTAACATTCATAGATTAGTTGTATCGGATGTATATGTCTGTTGCATGTATATATCTAAATACTTTAGGTTATAGTGTAAGTGTTAATGTCAGGAATGTATATTTAGTAACTTCTGTACACATAAGGAGTGGTTTAATGGTTATTACCCCCGACTTGACCATACAATGTATGGCAGCACACTCCCTCTATAGCACGCTTAGCATATTTTCTCAGCCTGCTTGGTATTTATATTAGTGTTGTTAGGAATTGCTATGTCAATTAAAAAAGTTTTTCAAGAGACTTTATCTACCACAACTATATCTGGTCTATTGTGAGCAACAGTCCGATCAGTCAGTATTGTGCGGTCCCAGTACAACTTTTAGTTGTTATGTTCTAAAACAGATTCTGGTTTGTATTTATAGTATGGTAATCTCACAGACTGTGATAGTTCAAGTTTCAGTACTAGTTACTGGTGTAATATTTTTTCCACAGCATCGTGTCGTTTCTTGATAGATTCAGATGTTTGGCAACCATACCTGCATCTGTCGTTTAATAGAAGGGTCTTTAACGATGTACTTTAGATAGTTCTTAGTTGGAATTACTTGATCTTGAATTGCCAATACAAAGCCTTCCGTTTCAGGAAACATATGACCACAGATCAACCAGTAGTTCGACGCTGTACTGCGACATAATCTTGGTTGATGTCATTTACATGTTTTCCATGAAGAGGCTTCTTTTTCCATTTTAGAAGTTTCTGATCAGTGGTCTGGTAGTGTAATTGGACGTTTTGTTCTGTCAGTCGCAGTGGTGTTGAGTTATCAACCTGGCATATGAGTCTGTGTAGATCAGAAAATTCTGCGAGTTTCTGGAAATGACTACCCAAAATAGAAATTTTTTGGTCTAATGGTTTGCTTATATCTGCCAATCCTCTTCCTCTTTCATACCGCGGCAAAGTTGTACGACCGACAAAGCTCTTTGGATGATGATTTTGAGCTTTTGTTAGTAAAACGCAAACTTTTCGTTGTAATTGTTCAATGTCAGTCTTGCACCAATTAACTATACTGAAAGAGTAACTGAGTACTGAAAACGCATAGGTGTTAATAGCCTGAAACGGTTTTCAACAGTCGTCTTACCATTCTATTGTTAGGTCCTTTTTCATGGTGGAGTGATCAATCCTTTGAGCCTGCTTTATTCCAAGGTATTTATAAGTATGACCTTCCTTCATATATTTCTTTAATTGAGGTGCCATCTCCCATTTCGTAGTGTGCCTGCTGGATTTTCCCTTTAACTAATTAATAATTCGGTCAAATTGCAGATGGATGTCACTAGAGAATTCTTCTACTATTTCAAGTATTGTATTATTATTATTATTTATAAGTTTGTCACTAGCAACAGGTGTCTGTATTGTTACGAGAATTCATCAGACAGCTGATGCAATCGGCCATCAACCAATTCGTGGAAGGGACATTATTCCGATAAATTCTGGGAGTCCGAAATGTTTGTCTCTCAACAGGCGGACCGCTGTCGTTACTGGGAATTCTCTTAAAGCTTCCAGAACATGATAGAGTTTCCCGATGGTTCGTGGACGTACCAGATAATTCCGAGATAAATATATAAAATGAACAGCTGGCGAAAGGAGGCATTCAGTTTCGACGGTCGTATACTTAAGTAGATATAAATTGTAAATAGTTGTGTTAAAGTAGTGGAAATAAATTAGAGTGAGTTGGACTGTGTTTTTAAATAAGTCCAAGAACTGAACAGAACCCGAGTGTGAAAATAAAAACATTACAGTGGTGTCAGGTGTGGGTGTATTTGTCGAACTTTATAAGTGGAAAATAAATAGACTAACGATGTTTAAAGCAGTGAATTTGGACCAATTGAAAGTGACGGATTTAAAAAAGAACTGGAGGAAAGGGATTTAGAAATTAGTGGGAAGAAAAGTGAATTAATACAACGGCTACGAGATGCCCTAATAAATGAAGGTAACGATCCTGATACTTATTTATTTGAAGTTTCTGGTAATGGGGACATGAGCATGTTATTAAAACAAACGGAGGAAAATTCTAAAAACCTGAAAGAGGCGTTACTAGAAAATTCCAAGTCCTTAGAAGATAAGCTACAAATATTACAAGAAAATTCGAAAACCCTAGAAGAACTACTAGAAAATACTAAAACCTTGAAAGATAAATAGCTGGAAAACGCTAAAACCCTGGAAGACAAATTACTGGAAAACTTAAAATTTGAAAAGCATGGTACAGAAAAATTCAATGCTGGAAGAGCAAATATCCGACAATGAGGCTCAGATGGAGGAGTTAAAGCAAAAAATAGTCGAAAATGAAACGCGGATAGAAGAGCTAAAATAGATAAAGGAGGGTAAGATCAGCAAAATAAGAGAACAGGTAGTCACAATACAAAGGGGAGAGACTCCACCAAAGACCGAAAGCAGAAACAGTCCAGAAGTAGTGGATTCGAAAATTGGCCTCGAAGGAGCAAGACACAAAATGAAACCACCACAATTTGATGGGAAATCGTCATGGACTAACTACATGCGCCAATTCGAGGCTGCAGCAAAGTTAAACGGATGGTCGGCAGAGGGGAAGGCAATAGCACTAACACTCGCCTTACGAGGGGATGCTACAGATATTTTGCAAACCTTGAATGCCTCTGAGCAAGAAGACTGCGAACAACTGGTCAAACATTTCGAACTGAGGTATGGTCAGACACATTTGGAGCACGTCCACTACTCCCAATTGAAAAATCGCCACCAGAGACCAAATGAATCCCTATAAGGATTTGAAGCTGATATTGCCCGTCTGGTTCGCCTTGCCTATCCAGCTACACTGGAAAATGTAATAGAAAGGTCAGCAGTGCAAGCATTTTTAGATGGACTTCGGGACCACGAAGCCAGACAAGCATTGACCCTAGCTCGACCGACCCAAAGTAGATGCACTGGCTCGAGAATTCGAGGCTGCGAAAAACACCTGCAGAGGTCAAGCCAAAGTCCGAATCGTCGACGGAGAATCCGAAGATGGCGGAAACGATGAAGCCTCTGTAAGAAAGATAATAGAGAAAGTCCTTGTCGAGAAAAGACAACTGAGATGTTGGAAATGTGGTAAGGTTGGACACATAAGGAATCGTTGCAAGGAGAGCAACGGAGGCCCGACTTCCTCCTCGGAAAACTAAAGAGGCTCGATGCGAAGGGGCCAACGTCGACCTGGTGCCAACAAACCCCAACTATCTACGCATATGTCGCTTCGCTACGCACCCACGTTAACAGTGTCTTTGTAGATGGTTTTATCAATAAGAAGCAATGTGCAATGCTGCTGGATACAGGTGCGACAAAAACAGTTAAGGCCCAACATTGTTTTAGAGACAATGATAAAACCAACACAAAATGGCAACTGCGAACAGCGACAGGAGAAGCAGTCCATGGTGAAATAGAGGTTGAAATGACCTTGGGAAACACAACCTTCCTACATCGAGCATTAGTGGCAGACATCGAAGACGAAGTAATCATTGGAATGGATGTCATGAGCTCCAAGGGATTCCAGTTAAACTTCAAAGATTGAATTCTGCGAGTAAATGACGAAGAAGTGGTGCTTCATGGAAAAGATGACATAATGCTGCGAGCCATCTTAGCAGAGGATGTCAATGTTCCGGAAAGAGCTGAAATCATTATAGATGCTTGCTTAGATGGGAAAGCTAAAACTGGAACAGTAATGATGTTTGATCGCGAACTTAATGACGGTAATGTAGGCAGAGGAGTCGCACTTGGGAAGACTCTGTTTCGGATCAAGGAGATTGTGCCAGTAAGAGTAATGAACCTGAATCATTACTCGGTTGTGCTAAAGAAAGGAACAACTTTGGACCATTGTTCAACAGTTTCCTCTGTAGTCAGAAGCACACAGCATGCAGAAATACCACCAAGTAAACTATCTGAGGAACTGGAAAGACTCATCACCGATTCATCTAAGAATTTGAAACCAAACCAGAAAGCAAAATTGAGGGACATCGTTAGAAACTACCAGGATAACTTCGATGTGGGAAATGGCAAAAGAGGACGAACTGATCTGGTGAAACATAAAATTAATACTGGGGACGCTCAACCTATTCGACAGTCGGCGAGAAGACTACCCCTGGCTAAAAGGGAAGAAGCCGACAGGATAGTCCGCGAGATGGAGGAAGAAGGTGTTATTGAACCATCCAATAGCCCTTGGGCTTCTCCAGTTGTCTTGGTTAAAAAGAAAGATGGTTAGACTCGATTTTGCGTGGACTATCGGCAATTAAACCACGCTACAAAGAAAGACAGCTATCCCCTTCCAAGAATAGATGATACTCTAGATATGTTGGCTGGATCGAAGATGTTTTCCACCCTGGACTTGAAGAGCGGTTATTGGCAGGTGGAACTTGCTAAAGAAGACCGAGAAAAGACTGCTTTTACCATCGGCTCAGGACTTTACCAATTCACGGTGATGCCGTTTGGGTTGTGTAATGCTCCAGCGACGTTTGAAAAATTGATGGAAACAGTGTTAAAAGGGCTTTCATGGAAAACGTGCCTGGTGTATCTTGACGACATTATCGTGATTGGAAGATCATTTGAAGACCACGGCAAGAACCTGGAGGAGGTGTTTCGGCGACTTCGGAGTTCCGGACTAAAGTTAAGCCCGAAGAAGTGTCAGCTGCTCCAATAGGAGGTGCAATATCTTGGACATGTTGTTTCCGCAGAGGGTGTAGCTGTTGATAAACAGAAAGTCAAAGCTGTCCAGGAATGGCCGATACCTAAAGATATCCACCAGTTAAAAAGTTTTCTAGGGTTATGCACGTACTATCGTCGGTACGTCGCCGGATTTGCCAACATCGCCAAGCCACTTACTAGACTCACAGAGGGGAAGGTGCAGTACCAGTGGGACGAGGAATGCCAACGATCATTCAAGACACTGAAAAGAGCATTGACGAGTGCCCCCGTCTTAAGTTATCCTTTACCAGATGGGAACTTCGTTTTGGATACCAACGCAAACAATGTCGGAATTGGTGCGGTGCTTTCGCAGATCCAAGAAGGTCAGGAGAAAGTTATCGGCTATTTCAGCAAGACCTTGAGCAAGCCTGAACGGAATTACTGCGTTACACGCAGGGAACTCTTGGCTGTGGTGAAGGGGGTAGAACATTTCTACAAGAACCTCTATGGTAAAAGATTTCTCCTGAGGACTGATCATGCAGCACTGAAGTGGCTCTTGCAGTTTAAAAACCCCAAAGGACAAGTGGCCAGGTGGATTGAGCGATTGCAAGAATTCGACTTCGAGACTGAACATCGAGCTGGAACAAGCCATAATAATGCTGATGCCCTATCAAGGAGACCATGCCCTGATGATTGCAAACATTGTCAGCGAGCAGAACAAAAGGGGGCTGTTCTCTGCAGAACTACCTCCATCGATGACCATTGGCAATCTGCGGAGATCCAAAAAGACCAGAAATTAGAGTCAGATTTGAAAGAGGTTATCCGGTGGAAGGAAGAAGACCGCAAACCTACGTGGCAAGAGATTTCCCGATACTCACCAACCATAAAGTCGTACTGGGCTCAATGGAACTCTCTCATCTTGGAGAATGGACTTGTAGTCCCTAAAAATAGGAGACCAGAGGTTTTTGCGAGAACTACATGACGGTACAACCGGAGGACATCTGGAAGTGACCAAAACCTTGGGGAAGTTGCGAGAACGCTACTATTGGGTAAACTGCCAAGTAGACGTTAAGGAGTGGTGCCGGAAATGTACGGTTTGTGCAGCAAGTAATGGGCATCAGAAGCGACCAAAAGCTCCAGTGAACCAATATAACGTGGGCAGTCCATTCGAAAGAGTAGCTATTGATGTTGCCGGTCCATTTCCTGAATTCGACTCTGAAAATAAATACATTGTGGTGGTGATGGACTATTTTAGTAAATGGGCCGAAGCTTATGCCTTGCCGAATCAAGAAGCCTTGACCGTTGCTGATGTCCTTGTTAAGGAATGGCTCAGTCGTTTTGGTGTTCCCTTGGAGTTGCACTCAGACCAAGGTAGAAATTTCGAGTCTACTCTTTTCCAAGATGTCTGCAAACTTCTGAAGATGAATAAAACACAGATGACAGCATTACACCCTCAATCATATGGGATGGTAGAACGGATGAATAGGACTATTAACCGCCATTTGTCAAAAGTAGTTTCCGACCACTAAAGAGACTGGGACCAGTACCTTCACTTGTTTTTAATGGCATATCGTTCATCTGTGCACGAGTCCACGGGGCAGACCCCGGCCAGTATTATCATGGGACGAGAGTTACGACTACCATGCGATTTGACGTTTGGATGTCCCCCAGGAGAAGAGGCTGCAGGTGAAGACTATGTCAGCCAGTTACGTCGAAAGATGGACGACATACACCAACGAGTCCGGTCAAATATCGAGAATGTCAGTGCCCGAATGAATGAAGCCTACGACATCAAAGCCGAGAGCGGAGAATTCCAAGTTGATGATCTTGTTTGGTTGTATAACCCGCAACGTCGTCGTGGATATTCGTCCAACCACCTTCGAACAGTTTATGGCACTGTACTCTAATGGACAGAAAGTGCAGCACGACGTGACCACAGAGGAATCCCGAGACCTGTTTGAGGTGCCCATAGAATATGTCCTGGCTCATTGTGTGGCTCGAGATCTCCGGATGTCCAGAGGAATAGCCAAGGTGTTTGCCAAGAAGTACGGCCAGTTCCAGAAGCTACAGGAACAAGATCCAGTGGTAGGGAGGTCCTTCATCTCGAAGATAAACAACTAGTGGGTACCAGAGACATCTTTTATTTGGTAACGAAAACATTCTCGCAAGACAAGCCAACATATAGCGATCTTTGGAAGACTCTGGTAGAATTGAGGAATGTGATGATGGAGAAGAATCTGACGAAATTGGTGGTCCCAAAGATAGCCTGCGGGTTGGATCGACTGAATTGGAGGGTGGTGAGAAGTATGATGGAAACAATCTTTCGATTCAGTGACATCAACATCCTGGTATGCTAACTCAATATTCGCAGCCCAGATTCGATGACCGTTGACTGTTACTTCCACCAAACTTCCCGATGTCGAAATGGAGAGTCCTGCAAATATCGTCACACCAGGAAGGATTCTGGGACATTCCGGGACCAAATAGTCTTAAGGAGGAGGCAATGTTACGAGAATTTATCCGACAGCTGGTGCAATCGGTCATCAACCAATTCGTGGAAGGGACATTATTCCGATAAATTCTGGGAATCCGAAATGTTTGTCTCTCAACAGGCGGACTGCTGCCGTTACTGGGAATTCTTTTAAAGCTTCCAGAACATGATAGAGTTTCCCAATGGTTCGTGGACGTACCAGACAATTCCGAGATAAATATATAAAATGAACAGCTGGCGAAAGGAGGCATTCAGTTTTCGACGGTCGTATACTTAAGTAGATATAAATTGTAAATAGTTGTGTTAAAGTAGTGGAAATAAATTAGAGTGAGTTGGACTGTGTTTTTAAATAAATCGAAGAATTGAACAGAACCCGAGTGTGAAAATAAAAACATTACAGTATTTTAAATTTTTATTTTATCTATAGGTACTATTATAAAATTGTAAGTTTGTCTGTTTGTTTATTCGAGCATCCCTAAGAACTACTTTACTGATTTTGCTGAATCTTTTTTTGTTGCGAAGCCTATAGTTTGACTTAAAATCTGGTAGACATTTTATGTCTCTAAATTGACAGAAACGGTAGATATAGCGAAAAACTGCTACCATGTTGGGTAATTCAATTACTCAATTGATTCCACCGCAAGAACAAAACATTAGATACTGGCATCAGCTTAGCTTTTATCAAAAAATTCGGAATGTGCAAATGTAACATGTTTCGATTTAACAAAAATCAACTGATATAACAAACTTAATTTTCAGGGTGTTCTTTATATGGGAAACTTAGAGCGGAGTAGAATTAAATGGATTTAAAAAATCTAAAAAAAATTATTTGACGTCCAATAAGCAGCTGGATATATACAATCTGGTGGAAATAAGGGGGAGTGGAATTAGTTATACGGGGTGGTCCAAAAAAGTTATAGTGACAGGGCCATAAACAGTTCCATTGGTTGAAAAAGGGTAGAATATTTATACAGTGAAAAAAAATCTTAAAAAAACGTGCTACGTAAGCAGTATTATGTTCATAAGATACTATAGTTTGAAATGGGTTGAAGAAATGTTAGAAGCAGTTGTTTATACAGGGTGTTTGAAATATAAGATGGAGTGAAATTATAGTTTATGTTGTGGTTAATAACTTGTTTTATATACACAAGTAGTTGCACATGTAGGATGGTTGAAATATGTAGCGGAGTATAATTACAGCTATACAGGTGGGTTTACAAAATATTATAATGTTATGATCTACAAACTGTTCCATTTACCGGATGGTTGAAATATAGGTTGGAGTAGGATTCTAAGGATACAATACAATAAAAGGTTGTTGAAATATATGGGGTGTACAGTTATAATTATACAGGGTGGGAAAAAATGCTAGAAAAATTTTGTTATATAGCAGTTGCATATATTGAGTACCTGATATGTAGTTCGCAGTAAGGTATAGTTATACAGCGTCATTCAACGAGGTTAGAAAAAGTAGGAAATGAAGGGTGGTTTAAATGAAGTGTGGAAAGAAATTATACTTTAATATGTCGAACAAATATGAGGAAAAATTGTGAAATAGCGTAGTTCATAATAATTTGCAAAGAGAGGGCAGTTGAAATATAGGGTGAAGAAGTATTATGATAATTATTTAAAAAAAGTTATATTGGTTGACCAATAAGCAGTAGCGTATACAGAGTAGTTGTAATATATACAAGGTGATTAAAAAAAATTGAACAAAATTGTTATATTATGTGAAAAATATTTGGCATTGATGGATTTATAGTTATACAGGGTGGTACAAAAATGTTATACTGGGTGGCCGATAAGAAGTTGCAACTACAAGATAGTTGAAATAGCGGGTGGAGTAGATTTATAGTTAAACAGGTTGGATATATTTTTTTGTAGGCTAGAACATGAGCTGTTGCATATATGCAATATCTGAAACCTGGATCGAAGTAAAATTATAGTTCATACAGTATGATTAAAACAAAGTTAGAAAAAGATGCATATAGGGTGTGGTTGAAATAAAAGGTGGAGACAAATTATACTTTCAAGGTTGGTTCAAAAATGGTTATATAGCGTAGGCCATAAGCAGTTGCATATATAAGATAGTGAGTGGACCAGAGTTATAGTTTAAAAATTTTATATTTAGTGGCCCCTAAGCAGATGCTCATACAGGGTGGTTGAAATATTTTGTATAGTAAAATTATGGTTATACAGGGTGGTTCAAAAATAAGTTGTAATGTTTGACAAATTGACAGCGGTGTATACGGGATGGTTTTAAAGCAGATGGAACTAGAGTTAGTTAGAGTTGAAATATGGGGAGAAGCAAGTGTGTTTAACACAATGTTAGAAAAAGCGGCATATAGAGGTTGATTAAAATATAGGGAAACCGAAATTTGACTTTAAAAGGTGGTTCAAAAAATATCAGAAATAATTGTTATACAGAGTAGACCATAAGCAGTTGCATAGCTGAAATATAGGGTAGTGAAGGTGGCCCATAAGTACTTGCAGTTTTGGTGAAATATATTTGGGATTGGTGGATTTATAGTTAAGTAGGGTGGTTCAAACAAGTTAGAAATTTTGTTATATAGGATAACTCATATGTTTCATAAGTTATTCCTTTTTGCGAAGGCTGGAACATTCCGGACGCGGATGAAACAGCGGGTAACGGCTAGTATGATATAAAACCGCTAACCATAATCGAAAGGCGAAAAACTGATCATACTTTAGGAATTTAGAAAAAAATTGCATATAATACCTTTATGAAACTTTGTGAAGTTTGTTCCCATGTACTGGGCTGATAATCATGGACTTCAGCATCAGCATCCCAACTAACAACTGTCGTATTCGGCTTAGCAATCGCCCTCACCAATCTAGATGTGTACGTATTCAAAGGTAAAAAATCATAAGTTCCTTTAATTGTGGCTTTCTCTTCGGCAGTGAAAACTGGTAGACGCGATTTGGAGAAACCTTGAAGAGCGCTACGTTGGGCAATTCTGGTCTTCATGATTTTCGGATAGTCACCGAATATGATGGGATGAGCACACCAACCGAACTGAAATAGGAAAATCATACATAATCTACCAATCCAAATTACTTGGTACTAACTGTAAAAAGTAGTTTGTCTTCTGCAGCTTGTTTATCAGCTGTGCTATTACTTTCCGGTTCATACCAATTTGAATCCAAAACAAGTGATACCAAACCTAAAAAATGTTAAGAATATATGTTTAAGGGAATATTATCTGATGGGAATAACAAATTAATTTTGAGATTTGTAATTAGTTTCTTAATAAGTTTTTATCGTTAAGTTTGTAAAATATTTTTTGTCTTGAGAGGATGCCCATTAAATACTCTCGGAAACTCCGGCTTATTTCGGCGTTGTAAACTTGTATCCTGGGCGAAATCTAGATATTTAGGCTGACAATTTAAAAACAGTTATAAATGATCTGTTTTGCAAGATAATTAGTTTACTTTCTTACATTCTTGTCTTCAATTCTCCAGAATATTCATGGAAAACTTTGAAAAGACTTCGAAATTAGTTTTATAAATGCCTTGAGAGGTTTTAGTGAACCTACGAATTCTTGCGTCTGATTTCTGTTCTAGGAATCACAGGGAGGAAGGATAAAGGAATGGATGAGTTGTAGGTTTAGGGGATTGAATTATGGGCTGACCCAATTTTTAACTGCACATGGGGCGTTCAGATCCTATTTGTTGAGATTGAGAAGGGCGGAGGATGATGTGTGTATATATTGCGGAGGGGTCGATAGAGCCGCAAAATAAAGTGGAGATTATAACTGCCGACCGCATAGGGTGGAAGAAATTTAGTGACTATGTGTTAAACATCATAACAAGCAAAAAAAGGGAGGAATGAATATACTTGACTGTGAGGGAAGTAATGGCTGAATAGTGCGACTGTTCGTTCGGTTAGCGAATTTCAACTCCCCTAAAAAAAGGAATCACAGGGAAATAGCATTACACCCTAAATGACTGCCGATTTTGGGGAGATAGCATTGCACTCAAAATGAGTGCCAATTTGGGGTGTTCATAGGCTAGTTTTCTTTGAAAGTTCTAGATGTCGATATTCATTTCATGTTAAAATTAAGGAATTTATTTAAATTAAAGTCTGGCCCATAAAAGAAGTATATTCTATAAATTGCTTCAAAATACATTGTTTGACAAAGATTCCTTGTAAGGAATGAAAACGTCACAGCATACAGATAAGCACATTACAATATACATCCAAACATATTATACAGTAAAACTGTATTTCTATATTTCTATAAGAAGGCAACTAGAGTTCGGGGCAGTTTCCACAAACTGCCCTTATGTAATACTCTCTGATTTTCCTTTCCTAATCTAGTGAAAACTCAAATGAACAGTCAAAATAACCAAAATATTTTTAGGTCCTCAGAGTCAATTAATGAAGGGTGAAAAATCAAAAAGTCATTCATTTGAAAAAACCGACTTGACTGACAAAACGTAGCAGGTTAGACCCCGTTGTAAATGGCAAAGAAACTATGAAACAAATTCCAATAAAAAACTTTAAAATTTAAACCGTTCAATTTGAAGACGCGAGATGTAAGACCGACATCTAGGATTTTCAAGAGAATCAGTACACAGGGGTTCCGAATCTGGAGCCGTTCCGTGTATTTGCTGTTCTCCCTTAACTCCTAGGACAGAATGTCACGATAAAATTTTTCAGGTTACTTCACCTGTCAGAGATATTGAATACTCTCTTCGAGGTGTCATTCCTTTGTATGCAAGACAATATATATTATATACAAATATAATATATATTGTTTCTGGTCGGGAACCTTCATCAGTTGCGCTTCCCACAATTGAATGTCCTCTCGAACACTTCTTTATGCATTTGATGCATTTCGTTAAATCTGAAGACGAGAGATGTAAGACCGACATCTAGGATTTTCAAGAGAATCAGTACATAGAGGTTCCGAATCTGGAGCAGTTCCGTGTATTTGCTGTTCTCCCTTAACTCCTAGGACAGAATGTCACGATAAAATTTTTCAGGTTACTTCACCTGTCAGAGATATTGAATACTCTCTTCGAGGTGTCATTCCTTTGTACGCAAGACAACATATATTATATACAAATATAATATATATTGTTTTTGGTCGGGATGCTTCATCAGTTGCGCTTCCCACAATTGAATGTCCTCTCGAACACTTCTTTATGCATTTGAATGACACCTCGAAGAGAGTATTCAATATCTCTGACAGGTGAAGTAACCTGAAAAATTTTATCGTGACATTCTGTCCTAAGAGTTAAGGGAGAACAGCAAATACACGGAACGGCTCCAGATTCGGAACCTCTGTGTACTGATTCTCTTGAAATTCCTAGATGTCGGTCTTACATCTCGCGTCTTCAAATTTAACGAAATGCATCAAATGCATAAAGAAGTGTTCGAGAGGACATTCAATTGTGGGAAGCGCAACTGATGAAGCATCCCGACCAGAAACAATATATATTATATTTGTATATAATATATATTGTCTTGCGTACAAAGGAATGACACCTCGAAGAGAGTATTAAACCGTTCAATTTAAAATTTTACAATTGCGCATATTTTCTAGTTTCTTTCCATTGACAACGGGGTCTTACCTAGACCCCGAAACATTTGGAAATATACAGTAATTTCGTGTATTGTGGAGTTATTTCCGAAACATTCATAAGGAACTTCTTTGAAAATTATTTACTTACACAGTACCATCTTGATTTCCAACCCTATTTTTTAAACCAAAATTAATTGTATGTATTCGTTTTTTAATCACTCAGACTTAGTTGTTGGTTGAACACCAGTCTCTTGCATTTTTTATTGCATTCGTCATAGCCAAATTTTGACAAGAGTTGTACCGTCTGCATGATTTGATATCACATAATATGGTCTGCTCTCTTGTAAAAAAAAATAAACCGCCACTCCTTTTATGCAGTCAATAGAGTGGAAGATTCCACCAAAAGATCTGTACTAGAGAAAAACGATGCCAGGATGAAAAGGAGTCGAAATGAGAAGTCCCTAAAGCAAAACATATAAGAAAATCATAAGTCATTACTTATTAATATCGTAACACTATCTATAACGTTTTGTTACTTAGATATTATAATAGCAATATTATTAATTTAAACATAAAAAGTTTCGTTCGCCAGTGTTATTTTTCCAAAAATATATTCTTACCTTTTTGTTTAGATCTGAAATTTTTGTCGTAGATGCGGTAAGCCTTCGCATGAGCTCTTAGTGCGTTGTGGGCACAAATGTATTCAGCAATTCCTGGTGCATAACGACCAGGAGCCAAGGTACCCTCACCATAACCGTACAGACAAATCACTCTAGGTTCGTTCAAAGTCATCCAGAATTGTATAGAATCACCAAAAGTTTCGAAACATAATTTGGCGTAATCGGCGAACCAATCGATTATGTTCTCATTCAGGAACCCTCCAGCCTCCTCGAGTGCCTGAGGAAGATCCCAGTGGTACAAAGTCACCATAGGTTCGATGTTGGCATCTCTGAGTTCTTTGATTAAGTTTTTGTAATACTCGATGCCAGCAGGATTTATTTTGTTAATCAAACCTGTACAATGGGAAATAAGTTAAAATAGTATCAAATGAAGTTGAGAAGCAAGAAATATATTAAATTACCTCCTGGTAGAATTCTGGACCAAGATATGGAAAATCGGTAATGTGTTACTCCGAGATGTTTTAACATTAATACATCTTCTTTATATTTGTGATAGGAATCGCAGGAAACGTCAGCGCTTTTATTACTTTCTAAGTACGATGCATTATAATGTGCGAGATGATCCCAAATACTTTCGCCTTTGCCGTCTTCATTCCAACCACCTAAATAATTTAAAATGTGAATACACAGAGTGATTGATTTGTCTATAAAGGTCCAGTAGGTAGGTTGCTATGTATAGGGTTCTTCAAAGAGGTGGCACGTTACCATTTTGGAGATACATGTTACAGATCTGAATGTGAGAGTTTTCAAATATGCTCTATTTAGCTAAAATATTTTCGACTGTCGGCCACTTCTGGATATACAGGTAATAAGACTCTAACTTTATTGTTTAAATAGAATTGTATAGTTCGAGGATGAATTCGTATACAACTCAATAACTTAAGGTAAGTAAATAAAAAATCCAAAAACTTCCAAACAAAATGACGTAAAATTTTGAATTTTTTGTCAGCTGTAGTTGAAACGTAAGACTTATAATAAAACATTAGAATTTTAAATTTTAGAATTGTGCCTTTTTTCACAGTTTCTTCGCCATTGAAAACGGGGTCTGACCTAGACCCCGAAACGTTTGCAAATATACAACAATTTCGTGACTTGTGGTGTAATTTCCCAAAAAGTGCTTAAACATTGTAAAACTCATAATAAACTCACATTTACCTTGTTAAATGCTAATATTAATGATAATAATTTATAAGTAATTTCGAAAAGACACGAAAAACTTGTTTTTTAATTATTTTGTCTATTCATTGGGTTTTCTCTCCTCTAATTTTTTTCCTGTAACAGATAAGTATTTAAAAATTGTATATGTAGAACAAAGTGTAGTAAGGCAATTTCGTAAAATTGCCCGGATTACTGACTGTCTGTACAGAGATTCTTCCTCACAGTTTTTCTGAGAGAAAGAGATGTCTATAAAATGATCAACCAGTATTCCTGTATATAAGTAATGTATTGTATATTGTGTAATACGTATCTGTGTATGGAGACGTTTCAACTCCGAGTCTGGAGTCGTTGTCAATCGTTTAGTGTTGTTTTCGAGGTTTTTTTCTAAAAAAATTTCGCTTTGATTTTGAATTTGTTGTTTGTCAAAAAATTTGACACTGACAATTTGTCTATTTTAGATTTTCTTGGGAATAATACCACATAAGAGTTCAAACT
Organism: Octodonta nipae; assembly: GCA_034190945.1. Taxonomy (NCBI): domain Eukaryota; kingdom Metazoa; phylum Arthropoda; class Insecta; order Coleoptera; family Chrysomelidae; genus Octodonta; species Octodonta nipae. The sequence continues at coordinate 204,745,113 of CM067216.1, read as the reverse complement.
TGTGTATATTTTAAAACCAAACGTTTCAAAATCCTGTCGGATTTCGTTTTCAATGGATATAAATTTATAAAGTAAAATTGAAATATATGACAATTATTTTGACAAATATGTTTACGTTACTATGGATAAATTTCTTTGATTTTAAATATACAGGGTGCACAAGAAATTCCAAAGATCATTATAAATCAAAAAAAAATTTTCAAGTTGGAAGAACTTGAAAAATTGTCTTCAGAATTTATTTGTGGCGTTCCTAGGGACGACTTTCTTTTTAAGATAGTGCATTTGCCAAAAAATGCGATCAAAGAATTCTGATAATTCAGTGATCCCATTAAAGTCATAAGGGAAAACCTAGGAAAAACCTCATGAACTATCCCGATATAGGGTTGTTCAAAAGGATATGCCCATTGTTAATTTCATCTTTAATTATCGGCAACCAGACATGACTGAAATCTACGGAAGTAGAAGCGATGCAGTCGTTTTCATTTAACAGAATTAAGGCAGATTCTTTTAATTTTCGTTTTATGCAGTGTTCTTCTTTGTGTAATATTGTTGTTTTGAAATTGTATTTTATGGCCTTGGTCCCAAGCATGTTCACAAATTTTTGATTTTTCGAACTGACGTTTCTTTATGTAATTTTGATGTTCATTTATTCGAACATTAAGAGGTCTAGAGGTTTCTCCAATATAAAACTTATTACATTCACAAGGAATCTTATAAATGCAATTTTTTGAGTTTTGCGTAGCGTTTTTTGGTTTTGTTTTTGTTATAATAGATTTAAGCGTATTTGTTGTTTTAAATGTAGTTTTGATGTTAAATTTGTTGCCTACTCTTCTCAATCTCTCTGACAGGCCCTGTATATATGGTATTGTTGTTGTTATAATGTGGTTTTCCTGGTTGTCAGTATTATTAGGTGAAGTCTGGTGTTGGTTGTCAGTTGTTTTATGCTCAATTTTATTTAACTCTTTGTTAATAAATTTTTGAGGGTAATTGTTTGCAGTTAGAACATTTTGTATAAATATTGGATTGAGTTGGCTGTGACTTGGTGCAAGTTAATATTCATGATGAAATAAGTAATACAACTGATTACACACTTACACTTTATTGAAAAACTGTGACATTTTTCGCTTCCGATGGAGCTTATTCATACAATGAGCTATATTTAGAAATGCAACATTTTGAAAGTGATTAAATATATTTTAAAGGAAGGGATTGCGAATATAATACTTTTGTTTACTATTATCGTAAAATGGTCGTAATACGAATAATTATAAAGAGATTAAGGTTTTTACCCCAGATGTAATTTTGTACAAAGTCCCATAAACTGAAAGATTTAAACTATTAAGTAAAAGGTTAAACCGGCCATAATCTAAGATGCGTTTGTTGAATTTTATTAGCGAATATAATATTGGATAATTACATAAAAAACAAATTTAGTAATGGAGAACTATTAATATCTGTTTGGTCATTTAATAATTCATCAGAGTTTTTTAAACGATTAATTTCAAGACTCTCTAATAAATTTAATTTTATACCCTTATTTTTTAAAATTCTGCATACCGAAAATAAGGGTATAAAATTAAATTTATTAGAGAGTCTTGAAATTAATCGTTTAAAAAACTCTGATGAATTATTAAATGACCAAATAGATATTAATAGTTCTCCATTACTAAATTTGTTTTTTATGTAATTATCCAATATTATATTCGCTAATAAAATTCAACAAACGCATCTTAGATTATGGCCGGTTTAACCTTTTACTTAGTAGTTTAAATCTTTCAGTTTATGGGACTTTGTACAAAATTACATCTGGGGTAAAAACCTTAATCTCTTTATAATTATTCGTATTACGACCATTTTACGATAATAGTAAACAAAAGTATTATATTCGCAATCCCTTCCTTTAAAATATATTTAATCACTTTCAAAATGTTGCATTTCTAAATATAGCTCATTGTATGAATAAGCTCCATCGGAAGCGAAACATGTCACAGTTTTTCAATAAAGTGTAAGTGTGTAATCAGTTGTATTACTTATTTCATCATTTTGTATAAATGATTTTTCTTTGTTGAATTTAGTAGTATCTGAGCAGTTAGTCTTTGCTCTGTCATATAAAGATTTAATAACACCTCTTTTTACCGTATTTGGATGGTTCGAGTTAAAATTGAGATATATGTTAGTGTGAGTTGGTTTTCTGTAAACTTCTGTTTCAAATGAAGATTGTGTTTTTGTTATTAAAATGTCCAAAAAAGGTAGTTTGTTATTTTGTTCGATTTCTAATGTAATTTATGGTTGGTTCTTTGTTGTTTATGTCGGTTAATAATTCCTGCAAATTTTCAGATTTGTTCCCAAATAATGAATATGTCGTCAACATAACGCCACCACACCAACGGTTATTTTCTTTTGAAAAAATCATTTGTTCTTCAAATTTGTCCATAAAGATGTTACTTAAGGCAGGGGACAGACAAGAACCCATAGCCATGCCAAAATCTGTTGGTAGAAATCATCGTTTAACTGAAAGTAAGTTGTTTTCGTACAGAAAGTGAGTAATTCCATTATTGTGTTAATAGATAAACGAGTTCGTTGATGAAGTGAATAGTCATGTTCCAAGAATTCTTTTACTATAGGAAGTGTTTTAGCTACGGGAACATTGTTATATAAGTTTACTATGTCAAAACTTGCTAGTGTAAATGTATTTTTGTATTGTATATGAGACAATTTTTCTAAGAAATCTGCACTGTTTTTAAGATGAGAATTGAATTACCTGTAAGTGGAGAAATAATTTTCAGCAAAAATTTGAAAGTTCATTACATGGAGAATTTATGGAACTGACAATTGGTCTCAAAGGGATGTTGGGTTTATGAATTTTGGTAAGCCATAGAAGTGTGGAGGTTTAGTATAATGTGGAGTGAGAGTTTTGCGTTCTTGGTCTGTAAATTCGTGTTTGTGACTGTAGAGTAAACGGTATATTTTGCTTTCTACTGAACTTGTCGGGTCTTGTTTAGTTTAGTGTATTGTCCTGATTAATATGTTCATCATTTTGTATACATAGTCATTTTATTCAAAATCACTGTTGCATTGCCTTTGTCTGCAGGTAAAATTTTGATTGAATTATCATTTCTTAATTCTTTAACTGAATGTAATTCATTTTTAGAAAGATTATTTTTGATTCTTAAAGGTTTTTCTAGTTCAATTTTCGCTCTAATCCTGTGTTTGGTTTTAAAATATACACAAGTTTGAACTCTGATGTGGTATTATTCCCAAGAAAATCTAAAATAAACTAGAAGATGCCACAAATAACATTCAGAAAACAATGACAATTTGTCGTTTGGCGATCACTTTTTTTTAATCCTTTTTTAAGTACATGTACTTATAGATAGAACAAATAACACAATAAGTACAAGTACTTATCGAAAACCTACAAATACTAATAGATATTTGAATTTTCCATCCAACCATCCTTTAAATGTAAAGAAAGGTGTTGTAAAGTGCTTATATGAGCAAAAAACACAACTTCATCCACCCAAATCTTTAACAAAGAAGTCAATATTATCAAAGAACATCTACTTCAAAACGAATATCCCCAAGACTTTATAAATAAACTATAAATCAGTTAGAAAGAAAATCGCAACAACAAACCAGCACAAATAACCATCACACTAATACCAACCAAACACAAACAGACAACCAAATTATGAACATAATTCCATATATCCCAGGTGTATCGGAAAAAATTAAGCGGTTAGGAAATAAATACAGCGTTAAAACTGTTTTTAAAACAAATAATACCTTGCGCTCTATCCTCACGCATATCAAACCGTTTAACGCAACCCAGAGTTCTAAAAATTGTGTGTACAGTGTTTTTTGTGTGACTGTGGCCATTCTTATACCGGTGAAACTTCAAGACCTTTAGAAGTAAGGAAAAAAGAACATCAATATAACATTTCCAGAAGACATGTGGACAAATCAAATTTGGCCAATCATGTATTAACGAGCACCGGCAGCCATAGGATAGACTGGGATAAAACAAAGATTTTGTTGAAAGAAGAAAATTTAAAAAAGAGAAAACTTAAAGAAGCCAGCTGTATGATGATAAACAACACTGAATCGGAGCACCTTCAGCCGACCTTCATTTGGACTGGAAGAATTTACTGCTAACAGGACAAAAAAACGGTAACCTCAGAGTCAAGTGATCGCCAAACGACAAATTGTCAGTATCAAATTTTTTCACAAACAACAAATTCAAAATCAAAGCGAAATTTTTTTAGAAAAAAAACCTCGAAAACAACACTAAACGATTGACAACGACTCCAGACTCGGAGTTGAAACGTCTCCATACACAGATAAGTATTACACAATATACAATACATTACTTATATACAGGAATACTGGTTGATCATTTTATAGACATCTCTTTCTCTCAGAAAAACTGTGAGGAAGAATCTCTTTACAGACAGCCAGTAATCCGGGCAATTTTACGAAATTGCCTTACTACACTTTGTTCTACATATACAATTTTTAAATACTTATCTGTTACAGGAAAAAATTTGGAGGAGAGAAAACCCAATGAATAGACAAAATAATAATTTATTGCAGTTTGGTTCTTTTCAAACTACAAAAACTACTCCAAAAAGTGAAACTAGAAATGAAAACAATGAATATGATATTTTGGTATATTTTTTACGAATCTCTTAACTGGCATCAACGCTGTCAAATATTTGGATCTGACTAATTCATCGACCGAAAGATTATGATGGAAACAAAAAAATGCATCCTTATAAGTTTATATATATTCAGCATCTTTACTTTACGACGTGATTTAGATAAATAAACACAGTTGCAACTAACTTTTTGGACAATAGAAATTCAGGTCTCTTGATATCAAGATGATGGTGCTCCACTTCCAGGCATGGTGGAAGTTGGCATCACCTTGATTACAATTTTTGAAGATTGAGGTTTTGCAAAGAACGAGCCTTCACTAAAAATCCAGAACTTACTCCTTTGAACTTATCTTTAAGGAATACTTAAAAGTAACAAAAACCTCCTAATAAATCAACACTTTTCTCATTTATCAATTAGAAACATTCATACGAACGAACGAGAATAAAAAGGTAAATTTCTTACTATAAAAGTTAGTGCCAGTTGAAAATGAAAAAAATAAGTTGTTCGTGTTTGAAGTTTTTGAAATTTGACACACAAAATGGTTATGAAACTTATCTTAAGAATATTGAGTTACATACGAATTCATAATACAAAGTCCATTTAAAGTATCAAATTTAGTCAGCATGGGGTTTAACCGGAAGTTGGGGACAAAATGTGCAGCGACCTTTTAATTTTCCAGAGCGTATAGGCCTGTCGTAGAAATTATATTGTAAGAAGGAAATGTAAAGTACAAACTAAATTAAGGGTCACAAATTGTCAAATTTTAACAAAAAAAACTCAAATTGTTTCTTTCCACCACATAATGTGACAACTATTGGACAACTGGAACATTAAGCAACTACACGTGTAATTTTTATTAAAAAAAATTGATACTTATCATTAATCTAATTACCTTCTATTTGATATGCACCTGAAGCGGTCCCAAACATAAAATTTTCAGGAAATTTCTTATTGTTAATTGCTGTTACGTAACTGAAAATAACAAAATCTTATATTACTAAATGGGCATATAAGGTCTACAATGGGTTTCAGCATATTTTTCAACAACCACTTACTTAAAAAACACTCCCTGTAAAATAAATAACTGATCTTTAAATATAGACACATATTAAGTTCCCATAGTTTATTATCAATAATTATTTATTAATAAAAACAATATTTGCCCGATAGATGTAAGTATTGCGGCAAAATTGGGAACTTAACTCGAACAAAAGATTTTCAGATTAAAATAGTTAATAATACGAGACTTTCAAAAAAGCATATTTTGTAGGAACAAATAGACACCTTCTTAATTTCAAAAATATCCATCCAAATTTAATGTAACTCTTAAAAATTGAGCATTATAACGAAAATAGTTTTCTCTGTAAGTAACCACCACCCTACATGAGTAAAAACTTGTAGCCTATAAAAGTATGATCCATAGAATAATATCTAAAGTTCATACATACGAATAATTCACCAAAAAATAAACCGAAATCGACACATTCATGAATAATGGGTTTAAAAGTAAATCATTAAAAAAGAAGTACAAATTCTTTGACTTCTATTTCACTAACTAAAACGATGTACAGTAATAGCAGCTTACGGGTATCGGCGGTATAGTTAAAAAATATTTCTGTAAAGAACATAAAATGGTGAAAAAACGTAATTATTTTTTGTGATATTATCTTTGCGAGATATTGAAATCATTGTATATGACATTATTTCTCGTAGAGAACCTTCATCAGTTGGCTACCCTCAGTCTCAGTCAGATCTTGTTGAAAGAAGAAAAATTAAAAAAGAAATAAAGAAACCCTTTAGTATACAAAGCTGAAATCGTAACACATTCAATAGATCTGGACCGGGGACGGAACAACCTTCTGGTATTATGGGTAAGATTGTCAAAATCTTTCGACAAACAACATAATTGGAGGTCAGTGATTTAGCAAATGAAGCGCTTGTTTCTAAACTAAGTCTTATTGGCCAAGCGGGTTCGAGTCCGGCTCTCGCCTATAGGTATTTGTGATACATTAGCATACATTACATTGGCATAATTCCTAATGTAAAAATAATACATTCTCTAGTATGGTATAAGTAAAAATCCGAAACGATCAACACTAGAAGACCCACGTTGAATGGCAAGCGAATATACTCGGTAGATGAGGCCAATAAGCTCGAGAAACATAATTTTCATCAGAACAAGAATTTAAGGAAGGTGTACAATTAAAACATACACTGATTAAAAACTAGGCCCGATTTGGAGTTGAAAAATCTTCAAACACAAGTGAGCAGAGGAGAGCCAGTTGCCCCCACACTAATATCGATGATATTAAAATTTTGAACTTTTACCCAACATTCTATTTTACTATTTTAGTTGTTTTTCCCCATTCAAAATGTTGAAGTTACGCACACATTTACACACCGAAATACTGATTGATCATGTTGTAGACATCTCTTTCTTTCATGATATTTGTGACGAATGATTTTTGTAAAGACAACCAGTAATTTGAGAAATGTTTCGAAATTACCCTACTAACTTTAATGTCTACTTCTTGGGAAATAACACCACAGTTTAAAGAAAATTGCTGTACGTTCCAAACGTTTCGGGGTCTAGATCAGACCCCGTTGTCAATGGTTAAGAAACTACGGATAAAAAAGGCACAATTCTAGGATGTAAATTAAAAATATTTGACAAATTAGAATTGTGCCTTTTTATCCGTAGTTTCTTAACCATTGACAACGGGGTCTGATCTAGACCCCGAAACGTTTGGAATATACAGCAATTTTCTTTAAACTGTGGTGTTGTTTCCCAAGAAGTGCTTAGACATTGAAAAATATGTCACAAGTATCATTCAGAAAACAACCTACTAACTTTGTTCTACTTATAAATTTCAACTACTTATCTTTTGCCAGAAAATAATTAACGAAAAAAATACCCATAAACAAGCAAAATAATTATCTTTAGTGACGTAGATTTTTGTTTCAGTAAATTCAACCTCCAAAAAATCTAAAAATTAATAATATAGGTAAGTAATTTTGTTTTTATATGTCATGCTCTAGGCTATACAAGTAAAAAAAATGGGTTTCGAGAAAATGTGGGATTCAATTTTTAGAACCTATTATTCAATAATTTTGTTTCGGAATCTAAACTTCACTTCAACTCAATAATCTAGTTTACAAGAGCCATTTTGGTGAAATCCTGATAGAGTTCACCGAAAATTATAATTTTGGTGTCATTCGATTCGAATTGACTTTTTGAAAAAAAATTGAAATGGCGCCGATAAAAATTGCAATAGTTATAAACAAAATAGTGGAAAAAGAGTGCTTCCGTTTTGAAAAAGATTTTTGAAATGGGAAAAAATATCTGAAAAGAGGAAGAAATTTATAAAAAAAAATCCCAACTCCCGAAACTGTATTTCCAATATTAATAATTTTAACAGAGCCCTAAAGTTAATGCAAAAACGGGGAGTCCAAAAAAATTATTTGTATTTATTCATGTTTTATGCATTTGTTAATTAACAACATTTTTGCAATATAAAGTTGACATATTAACCTTAGTAATTATTAAACTAATAAGATAATTTTTTTGCCATTGTATTTTTTTCCAAAATCTTAATTATTCGTTTTTTTGTCATTAAGCGTAACCTGAGAATATTTTTTTTATTTTTTTAGTTTTATTGTTTAAAATATTGTTATAATAAATGCATTCTATATGTATAATGACTCAAACGATAAAAAAATATCATTATTTAAAAAAAAACGTTTCTTAAACAAATATTTAAGGTTCTAAAATGCATTTGTTAAATAACTATATTATTTGTCATATATTATTAACATTAAAGAATCGTTTTTGAAATCATTATTTCTATTGTCTTTTGATATTCCTAAGAAAAAATAAGGTATTATTAATTTTTAATTAAAAAATATTTTTTTATGTTTTATTTTTTTAAACTTCAAATATAAATAAACACAACTATGTATTGCATGATGTATAAAAAAATATTTTTTACAAGATTTTAAATATTTTACTGTTTATAAGTTCAATATTTTCTTTCAACTTCCGATCACTATTATTTAAATAACTTTTATACTATTACAGAAATAAGAAAAACACTTGTGTAGTAGTTTAAAAGTTATTTAATAATAGTAGCTGAAAGAAACTATTAACTTCCAGACATTAAAATATTTAAAATTTTCTAAAAAATACACCACTTTTATAAATCATACGAAACACAATGGTTTTAATTTATATTTGCAGTAAAAAAAATTAAAACATAAAAATTTATTTGTTTATTACAAATTGTTTATTAAATTAATGAATCATATGTTAACAGAAATTATTTTTTCTTAGGAATATAAAAGGACAATAGAAGTATTGATAAAAAAAGATTTCTTAATATTATTAATAAATGACAAAAAATAGTTAATTAACAAATGCATCTTTAAGCAACCAATTTTTTTAAGACAGTGTTTTTTAAATCAGAATATTTTTTGATCCTTCGAATCATGAACAAAAATTTCAATATCTCATATAACAATTTAAAAATTTAAAATAGAAGTAAAAAATAAAAACATATATTCTCAGGTAGCGCTTAATGGTAAAAAAAATCGAAAATTAGTAAGATTTTTGAAAAAAAAAAAATACAAACGCTTTATTATTATTATTCATTTTTCAATGCAGTAGATTGTTGATAAATAAGTGGAAAATTAAAATTTTTCAATTTTTCAACGGGAATCTATTTTTATTCACCTCATTAGAACAACTGTACGAAGCAACAAAATGAAACTGAGGTTTTTATGTTAACTTTATATTGCAAAAAAAAACATGGAAAACACAAATAATTTTTTTGGACTCTTCGTTTTTGCAATAACTTTAGGGCTCTGAGATAACGTTTCGGGAGTTGGGACTTTTTGTTATAAAATTTCCTCCTGTTTTCTAATTTTAAAAAATCTTTTATGTATTTTTTTTTCACTACCTTGTTTATAACTATTGCAATCGGCGCCATTTTTTCAACTTTTTCAAAAAGTTTCTAGAACGTCAATGAATCGAATGACACCAAAATAATCCAAATATATTAATAATTTTAACAGAGCCCTAAAGTTAATGCAAAAACGGGGAGTCCAAAAAAATTATTTGTATTTATTCATGTTTTATGCATTTGTTAATTAACAACATTTTTGCAATATAAAGTTGACATATTAACCTTAGTAATTATTAAACTAATAAGATAATTTTTTTGCCTTTGTATTTTTTTCCAAAATCTTAATTATTCGTTTTTTTGTCATTAAGCGTAACCTGAGAATATTTTTTTTATTTTTTTAGTTTTATTGTTTAAAATATTGTTATAATAAATGCATTCTATATGTATAATGACTCAAACGATAAAAAAATATCATTATTTAAAAAAAAACGTTTCTTAAACAAATATTTAAGGTTCTAAAATGCATTTGTTAATTAACTATATTATTTGTCATATATTATTAACATTAAAGAATCGTTTTTTGAAATCATTATTTCTATTGTCTTTTGATATTCCTAAGAAAAAATAAGGTTTTATTAATTTTTAATTAAAAAATATTTTTTTATGTTTTATTTTTTTCAAATATAAATAAACACAACTATGTATTGCATGATGTATAAAAAAATATTTTTTACAAGATTTTAAATATTTTACTGTTTATAAGTTCAATATTTTCTTTCAACTTCCGATCACTATTATTTAAATAACTTTTATACTATTACAGAAATAAGAAAAACACTTGTGTAGTAGTTTAAAAGTTATTTAATAATAGTAGCTGAAAGAAAATATTAACTTCCAGACATTAAAATATTTAAAATTTTCTAAAAAATACACCACTTTTATAAATCATACGAAACACAATTGTTTTAATTTATATTTGCATAAAAAAAATTAAAACATAAAAATTTATTTGTTTATTACAAATTGTTTATTAAATTAATGAATCATATGTTAACAGAAATTATTTTTTCTTAGGAATATAAAAGGACAATAGAAATATTGATAAAAAACGATTTCTTAATATTATTAATAAATGACAAAAAATAGTTAATTAACAAATGCATCTTTAAGCAACCAATTTTTTTAAGACAGTGTTTTTTAAATCAGAATATTTTTGATCCTTCGAATCATGAACAAAAATTTCAATATCTCATATAACAATTTAAAAATTTAAAATAGAAGTAAAAAATAAAAACATATATTCTCAGGTAGCGCTTAATGGTAAAAAAACGAAATAAGTAAGATTTTTGAAAAAAAAAATACAAACGCTTTATTATTATTATTCATTTTTCAATGCAGTAGATTGTTGATAAATAAGTGGAAAATTAAAATTTTTCAATTTTTCCAACGGGAATCTATTTTTATTCACCTCATTAGAACAACTGTACGAAGCAACAAAATGATCTTATTAGTTTAATAATTACTGAGGTTTTTATGTTAACTTTATATTGCAAAAATGTTGTTAATTAAAAAATGGATAAAACATGGAAAAACACAAATAATTTTTTTTGGACTCCTCGTTTTTGCAATAACTTTAGGGCTCTGTTAAAATTATTAAGATAACGTTTCGGGAGTTGGGACTTTTTGTTATAAAATTTCCTCCTGTTTTCAGATCTTATTTTCAATTTCAAAAATCTTTTATCTATTTTTTTCACTACCTTGTTTATAACTATTGCAATTTTTATCGGCGCCATTTTTTCAACTTTTTCAAAAAGTTTCTAGACCTCAATCCGAATCGAATGACACCAAAATAATAATTTTCAGTGAACTCTATCAGGATTTCACCAAAATGGCTCTTGTAGACTAGATTAAAACCTTTAAAAATGATTCTAAAAAGTATGCCTCAAAAATTTAACACATTCCAGTATTTTCAACAATTCATAAGATAAACAATAAACATTTATTTCTTTGACACAGTTCTAAATAAATTTCTTTCTTTTTCAATACATATACATTTTAGGTTATTTTATCCTATTTAGTTATTTAAACTGAAACTTTGGTTTATTTCAATAGTAAAGTTATAGTATTAATATTTAACTTTTTAAACTATTTAATTCAAAAATTTAATTCCGTTTTTATTTTGTTTAAAAAATTGAATTTATGAATAAGTGATTTTTTTGCGCATTGTCTTTGTAAACCCAATGAAACTTTTTACTCTTTTTATTATTGTTAGTCATTTGAGATATGTTTTCAAAGTTTACATCAATGTGTCCATTATATTACAAAAAATAAATATTTGGTTTTTGTTGAAGTTAATTTACTTATCGTATATTCACCAACACATGTATACTTTTTAATATCAGTTATAACTTGTTAAACAATTTGAATGCAGAGATATCTTCTGAAGTTAGTGTCAGTTCGTTTTGACTTTGATAGAGTATTTATAAAATGCAAAGACTTACGTTATGGAGATTAGTAAGAATAATACAGTGTCGTTTTCATCATCTTTGATCAGAAAAGGTCAACGGGTCTTCCTAAAACAAGTAAATTAAGAATAAGTAAATAATTATTTCAAGTGTGAATAATTAATTCATTGATCACTAATCACCTGGAATAAATGTTAGAGATGGTTAAACAGAAGACGGCGAATGCATTTCAAATATCAACAAGTTTTTACTTTATATAATAAACCCAATGATTTTATTTATGTTGTCGATTCCCCACTTATAAATAATTCGCGTTTGATACTGCCGCACCGATACAAGCAAAGTGTATCAATGCAAATTGTTATTATTGCAATAATCGTAATGATTAATTATACATTACAAAAAAATTAATTCCGTATGTTGAATTAATGGAAATTCCAGGTGGCGATAAATTCTCCGAAGACTGGAATAATCGATCACTTTTAACATTTCCAAAATCGTGTTGTATTCACAACATCTCTGGCCATTTTTCCGTTTTGTATATTTCACTTCAAACTTAATCTATACGAGATAGGGCAAAGTGTGGATTTATGCAAATATCTTTTCTATAAGTGCTTTGATTTTGATTTTGCGACCAACACGATAAGCTTAAGCTAAGTTTCTTGATTGAAAACACGTATTTTTAAAAACTAATTTTATTGAGAACAACTATTTCACAATATAACTTGCACTCTACAAAGTTCTAAATAATAATGTCTAATTTCTACAGTATGGAATTGAATTTATAGTTATTGGTTATCAAAGATACATAAATAAGTCATTAGAAAGTATACAGACAAGATATAATTAAGATTAGAAGGTTAATGATAAAAGGGAATTTTAACTACATAATTCCTCCCTTCCCAGGGAAGAAAATAGGGATTCCTCTATTTTCTGACAGTCTGTTGGCGGCTCTAGGCGTTCTTGGCGTCGAAGGTAGTTGAATCTGAGGTAACATGTAATTGCTACTGAGCTAAGGATGAATAAAATGATTATGGACGAATTGATCCACTGGTTGTTTGGATTGTTTCTGATAGGAAAATCGATTGCATATAAATTGTCTGCAATCTGTCTGATTTGTACACTGTCAATTTTCTTTAAATGGAATGTTTTCTTCTTTTCCTCGCTGTGGGTTTCCGGTATTTTAGTTACTGGTATTTCGAAATTCTTCATGAATGGTTTCTCCAACTTGAAATATTGTATCATTAATTGAAATCTTACAGTTGTTTAAAGATATAACGGAGGGTTTATTGATTTCATATATCTCTTCTTTATTACATAAAGATTTAATTCCCTTTGGCTGAGCTGGTATAATTAAAATTTCATTGGAATTTGTTCGACTTATGCTGGTTTCTGAATAATATACTGTACAGTACTGTACTGTACATGAATTTTTTCCATTTCTCATAAGGTCAGCTAAACATGGTTGATGTTTGTGCAAGTTTTCTTGTAGGCAAAAATACCAATTTTCCACTTCTGGGCACTTTTCAGATGATGTCAAATAGTCTTCAGTGTTGAGTAAGAGGTAAGGTTGTTCAGGAATAACGGTTTGATTAAGAACAGGAATAGGATGTAGATGAATATATTTGAATTGAGATTTTAAGATTGGAATGTGAATTTTAAACAATATAATTTTATCTTGTACAATTACTTGAGTTGAGAAAAGGTAATAATAATTCATTACATTCTTTAGCAAAGGAACTTGCTGAATCTTATATATTTTATTTAATTTGTCAATGGTATTAATGAGTTGATTCAGTTCTATTATTGTACTATGTAACATATTTAGCGAATTCGGGTGTGTGTTCTATTTTGTAGTTTTTCTTAGGACATTGAGTCATTGGTTTCGTGAGTTTTGCAAAATTTTTTATGAATTTCCTATATTAACCTACCAATCCGAGAAATGATTTAATATCTTTAGCTGTTTTTGGTATGGGAAAATCTTCAATAGTTTTATTTTCTTTGTGTTAGGTTTAATTCCCTCGGGTGTAATTACGTGACCTAAAAATTCGACTGATTTGCATAGGAATTCACATTTTTTAAGTTGTATTTTCAGTCTAGCTTCTTTAAGTCTAACTTCAAATTGTTTATATGCTCTTGAAGTGAGGTGGAGAAGATTATTATGTCATCCATGTATACTAAACAAACTTTGCCCTGTAAACCTTTTAATATGTCATCCATTACTCGTTGGAATGTTGCCGGGGCATTTTTTTAAACCAAATGGCATTCTTACATATTCTTAATGTCCGTTTTCTACACTGAAAGCTGTTTTCTTTACTGAGTTTTCATGCATTTCAATTTGATGGAAGCCTGAGGCTAAGTCAAGGGTAGTGAAATATTGTGATCTACCTAATTTTCCTAAGATATCTGTTACATTAGGTAATGGGTAACGATCATCTATTGTTTTTTCATTAATTTTCCTGTAATCTACGACGATTCTCCATTTTTATTTTCCACTTGCGTCCATTATCTTCGGGACAATCCATATCGGCGAACTCCAGTGAGATTGTGATGGTCTAATAATGCGGTCTTCTAACATCTTAGATATTTGTTTCTGTACTTCATTTTTATGTACATATGGGTATCTATATGACTTTGTATGCACAGGAATTTCGTCAGAAGTTTTAATCTCATGTTTTATTTTATTAGTGAAGGTTAGTTTTGATTCCGATTGATGAAGAATTTCTTTGAATTGGGCAAGTAGGTTTTTGATAGATTTTTTTTCTTCAGAATTCATGTGAATAAGAAAGAAATCAAAAGCTGTTTCTTCTAAATGACGTAAAGGTTTAAATTCTTCTATAGTATAACATTCAAAATATTTTTCATCATAATGTTGTGCAAATTGTCTGAAAAAATTTTCACTTAATTCTATTAATTTTGTTTCTGATGTTGATTAGAAAATTCTAAAGTTGTTAAACCGTTTTCAACCTTTAAAAGTCAACTTGGAATTTTAATTGATCCATTATTTAAATCAGGAATTATAATTTCGCAATTGGGGAGATTGGTTTTGATTTGTTTCAGGGTCGAAGAAAAAAGTGGAATTTCTATTTTTGGAAAATCGAACTCGGTTCTATAAAAGAGTGGAAGTTTTACATGTTCATTAAATAAAAGTTTATTATGTGTATCAATATTAAGTTATAATTTTCTTGAGTCTCTTATTCCTATTATTTCGTCAAAATAATCGTGAAAATTGTATAATACAAATTCTATATTTCCTTTTAGGGGTTTAAATTCTGCAGAAAGAGGAATTTCAGCTGTTGAGTCTGATTGACTTTGTCGGTTACAAGTAATTATTGGTGTATTCGATTTATATATTTTGTACGGAAAATATTTTTCTGCAATGGAAAGCCTTAACAATGATGGGTGACAACCTGTATCTATGAGAAGTTTTAAAGGAGGATTTTTTATTTGTATAAAGGGTAATGAATTAGGACTGAAATTATTTAAGTCTAATCTGTGGCTCGACTAAACAAAAATTTTCATTATTATCAGAAATTTGAGTTTGATGATGGTGGGAGACATGTTCATTAGGAATGTCGCGGTAATTATTATTGTAGACAGGATAGTCATTATGATGGTAGTCGTTTGGCCGTGGTAGTCTCGAGAATAATGAGGTTGAGGATTTTCTGTTTCTACATTAGTTAATTCTTCCAAAGTAAAATTTGGTGGGCCTGTCCTTTGAAAGTAATTTCTTTGATTGAAATTTTGATTATTATGTCTAACAGACTGTAATTTGCTTGTAGTAGACGTAGGTTCCAGGTGGGTGTTGTGGCGTATGAGAATTTTTTGATGAAAAGACATTGATTGGTTTACCGAATACTTGTTCATTTGTAAAGAATTTTTGTCGAATTGGACGGGGTTGTAATTTAATAGGTTGGCTTGGAAATTTTGGTTCGCTGAATTGAATTGGTGGTTGATAATTACGATAATAATTATTACTCTGAAAATGTGCTGGATAGTTAGGTGGAGTTAGTTTTGGTTTCAAATGAGAATTGTTTTGTCGGTGTGGTTGATCATATTTAGGAGAGTGATGTCTAAAATTAATTTGTTGTTCAAATAAGGAATGGTTTATGACGAGAGAAGTTGCCTTTTCAATATTCCTTGGATTTTTTAACATTATTAATGTCCTAAGCTCTGCATTAGAATTTGAGATTAGTACAGTGACTGCTGTTACTTCATTTTGATTAATAAGTTCTTGTTTTGTTGCTAAGTCAATATCAGGATCAGAGTTAATTTTCAAATTTAAACGCATTTTAATCAATTTCAGTCTATCTAAAAAGTCTATTGTATTTTCATTTTTATTTTTCGTTAAATAAATGAATTGTTGTTGTAAAACATGTCTATCTGTTCTTTGAATAACACCACAATAGAAATAAAACTACCTACCAAACGTTTCAAAGTCTATTCTGACTTCGTTGTCAATAAATATAAAGCCATAAATTTTATAAATATATAAATAATTCCATGGCATTATTTATATAATTTTGTAGGTAGGTTACAGATAACCATACATAACAGACGAAAATTACGTATTTATTAATTATATAAATAATACCATGGAATTATTTATATCTTTATAAACATATCTACTATTTCGCAACAACTTCAGCTTTTTTCCTGTAGACTTTTTTGTTTTTTCATGCCCATTTACCATAATAATAATATATTTTATTAACTCATGTCATTTAATTTTCCCGGAATTGTACTCCTTTACCCACTAGCGACACCTAGCGACGGAATAACGCCTATTAACAATAATCCATTAATGGATTATTAAAATAATCGACCGCAATCAATTCCAATTTTAATAATCGATAATGAACGATTATCAAAATAGTCTACCATGCTACCAATTTCTTTTGTTGTTACTGATCGTGGTTTAGCATAGCAACCCTGTCATTGCATAAAGGTCAATATAGATATTATCTATAAACAGTATGAATTTCTCCATTAGGTTCGTAGTTTGAGGCCAGTAGTCAATTCGATGAAGGAACCGACTACTCCCAAAACCTCTACCAGGATATATAAAAATGTATAAATATAAAATTTATTCTCATGAAAAAGATGATTATTTGGTTAAAATTGAATGTTGAAACCCAATATTCCAAAATTTTGGGGGGAGGGGGTTGGAAACCCCCCGCTGGCTACGGCCTTGATTGGTTTATGTAATCACGTCAGTAACAGTTTATAGACAATAATTGATAAGATTTTAACTGCAAACTCGTAGAAGCAAACTATTAAATTGCAATTGATTTATAGAAATGTAGAGAATCAGAAATCCTGATTGAATCATTTTTCATCGAGAAAATTAGAAAACTTTGTTGAAAGTGTTTTTTTAAATCTGTTAACTTTTTGATAACTAACACTGGAATATTAATCATCAGCGAAACGATAGTTTATGATGTTAAGGTTATGTGGACTCAGGATGGGTACTATTGAATAAGTAATTTTTGAAGAATTGAAATTTAAATAATTTAGATAAATATTTTGTACATCCCACCGTATTAACGAGGCTAGTCCGACCAGGATATACTAAAGATATTTTTTAAGTTCATAAATTCCACTTCAATTTCTCTATTTTGGATTTTGACTATAATGGCGGGAAATTGGTTTAAAATAATAGTAAAGATTGCATTAAAAGTACGAATATGCTACAGCTAGCCAGCGGTGTACTAACAATAGCTGTCAAGGCTCAAGGACGGATCTAGGATTTTTTTGAGGTCGGGGCACTTATGGTAAATTGTTTTATTTATTACATTACATTAATATTTTTAACTATATTTTAATATAAACATTTCTTCTTGTTATTATAATATTACAATATAGTAAATAAATCTCAATTTCTACAGTATGAAGAACTGTTTATTTAGTGATAATTCCGATTTACCAAGTCGTTTTAAGAGTTTCTTATATCTTGTCATTTTGCACCGTAATGAGAAAAAACTACCTCCATAAATCATAGTAGACTTTAATCGATTAAAGAGAATTGATTACCAATAATCGATTAATCGATTACTAAATCGAATCCGCACATGAGCCGTGGTGGGGCGTTTTTATTTGACTATTTTTAGTGAGCCGGCTCATTTCGTTCAGCTACGAGTCGTTCACAATGAGTCGTTCAATGGACCGATCACCTAAAACACAGCCGTTTAGCCTTAGGCGGGACGCTAGTAATGTAAATGCTTGGGAGGTAATTTGTACGTTGTAACAAAAATAAGTAAACATTAAACAAATAAAATTAATTAAAAAACACATGAAAAAAACCAAAACATTGCAAATAGCCTGATATGTCGCCTCTGTTGTTGGTAAACCTTTTCACTGAAATTACGCAAAATTTGCCTAAAAATGGACGACCTAACACCGCAACAAATGAAACAATTGCTCAGAATGTTGCAATAGAATTGAAATCTCCTTAAACTTCAAAAACATGGCTTTGATTAAACCAATAAGTAATTTTTAGGAATCGTATTATTGTATCATTGAACGGCATCTTAACGGAACATAAATATTTTGGAGCACCCCCTCACTATGAGTAAAATTTTTTAAACGAAATATTTCCAAATCGGTGGGTTGGACACAGGACTTTATTAAATGACCCGCTCGGTCACCTGATCTTAACCGCATAATTAATTTTTGAGTGTTATCTAATTCATTTTAAGAACATTTTACTTCTATTGGTTCATCAATTAATCGTATACGAGGATTAAATTATATATAAACGGTGCAAAGAAATGAAATATAGAAAGCCTCAGAAAACCAGATGTGCACAGGAGATAGGCCCACAAATTATATGCAAGTTGTTAGATAAATCGCATTGGACGCAAAAAAGGCTAGTTACGGTATTGGTTGGGACAGCTCTATAGTAAACACGTAGATGATTCTCTTATTGAAGCGAAAACTTGTCAACGAAGGCCCCCACTTATGAAAATAGATGAGTATGGTAATGAAATGCAAAAATTAAAATTGCAGTTGTTTCGAGACTTCGTTTGACCGACACCACACTTGCCTGATCTTGAAATACTCATACAACATAGTTTTCGTGTAAGAAACAGGAGCCAGTTTATATATTAAGAGTCTCTTCATTTATATAAAATCAACAAATTATAGTAAATAAACAAATATAACAGCCAATTAATATACCAGCACAAAATTTGGTTTTCGCTGTAATAAACATTCCAATTTTGTATTTGGGATGTTTTAAATTAGAAACTTGACAACAGAGCAGCACAAAAAGGGCACGTTTATGGATGTGAGAGAGAAGAATGAATCAAATTTTCATTTTGCAATCTACATCAATAAATATAAAGGCATTGACAACGAAGTCAGAATAGACTTTGAAACGTTTGGTATTCCTGCAATATACGTCGTTTTATTTCTATTGTGGTGTTATTGCCCAAAAATACATAAAAGTAATCAAGAATGACAAACTAAAACTTCACAAAAAAGGTCAAAGTTATCAAGTGTATAGAATGTTGAGACAAGGTTTGTCAAACTTATGTGGGGACTAAACTGAAAAAGTGCCCAGCTAAAAGCATTAAATAGCAAGTTTAAGAAGTGACTAGAATGGCGTTGGTGTAGAAAGTGTGAAAAATGTGAATTGCTAAACATAAAATAACATTAATGTTATGTCTTTTTTTCAACCAGTATCTAAAATATGTATTTTTTCTCTAAATATCTATGAGATATTCTAAAACCTTTAGACGTGGTGTTTAAAATCCACCCGCTTGCTACATCAGAACCAACTTAATTTAATAGATTTGGACGGGCACTTTTTTTTAAAGATTTATTGGATTACAACAGCTATTTTGAAGAATAGTTTGGAGATGAATTGATATATAAAAAAATTCTTCTAAATAATGTTTCCATTCATGGGCGTACCCGGGGGGCACCTTCCCCCTCCTGGAGCTGAAAAACCTACCAAGAGCAATTAAAGCTTCCCATCAAATAGCTGACTTGCTCCCCCCTGGACCAAAAAAATTCTGATTTGTCTCTCTTTCTAGGACAATTGCCCCCTCTAGGATATTTTTTTTTCTAATTTTACCCCTCTAAACCAACAGCTGATTACACCCTTGTTCTCATTATTTAATTTATTATAATTATCGTGACCTCGTTATACAGGGTGAGTTTTTTTTGATGATCAGTATGAATAGTTAAATTGGGAAAGATTTTCAGTTTTACTGGCCCAAGTTAATAACACTTTCGGATGTTTGTAAAAAGTCATAGCTTACTAGATATTTTGAAAAAACGAAATTCTGTCGATTTAGTCAAATCCCTCTAGCTCCTTTGTTTTTGATTTTATAAAAAAAGTATAAATATCAAAATTGAAGGGAATTGTATCCCGAATATGATTGTCATGTCCTCGTTTGCGTGACAGCTCTCGTTTTCGAGATATGACACAAACTTTTTTTTTGAAAGGAAACCATAATTGGCTATGACCTCAAAAAATCGGACATTTTCAGAGCTTTTCAACGATATAATACTCGATATAGTTATTCATAAAAATAATGGATGGTTTTCTCTCTTATTTTCACTTTTAACGTAGGTAGCCATGAAAAAGATTGTTTTCACTTTGACGTTTCCTCATTTGAGAGTAATTCCATTAGTAGTGCTGAACTGACAGTCGATATTGACAATTCTTGTGATAAAATGGAATATTCTAACGAAGAAAACCTGAATATGGTGGAATGTTATATCATATGCCATAAAATTTCAGTTCGTGCAGCTGGAGAATACTTTCATAGATATTTGAATCGTCGTCAACCTGCTCTATGTACATTTAAGAGACTTTACGATAGTTTACGCAGATTTGGATCTTTTACTAAACCACCAAAGGAACGTAATCAAATTAACCAAGCAGCACAAATAAATGTTTTGGCAATGGTAAATCAAAATCCATCTACATCAACTCGTGAGATTGCGGCAGAAGCTGGCACATTTCAACGAACTGTAGTTAGGGTGCATGGTTTAGAGACATATGCCTTGACTATCCACAGTTTCCATTAAAGGTGTTATGGTCAGATGAAACTAAATTTACTAACTGCGGTATATTCAATAGACACAATGAGCATATCTGGGCTAAAGAAAACCCTTTCCATGTAGAACAAAGACGACCCCAGATAAAATTTGGTTTTAATATTTGGTGTGGTTTCATAGGGTCTACTATTCTGGAGCCTTTTATCTATTTGAAGACGCGAGATGTAAGACCGACATCTAGGATTTTCAAGAGAAATCAGTACACAGAGGTTCCGAATCTGGAGCCGTTCCGTGTAATTGCTGTTCTCCCTTAACTCCCTCCTCCTTTTATCTATGACGAATCACTTACTGGGGAGCGCTACTTGCATTTCTTGCAATACACTTTTCAAGACATGTTTAGAAATTGAGTGGTTCCAACATGATGGAGCACCTGCTCATAACTCGTTTTTAGTAAGACAACACTTAGATAATATCTATCCAAACTCTTGGATAGGAAGAAATGGCCCACGCGAATGGCCACCCCGGTCTCCCGCTTTGGCAGTTACAGACTTCTATTTATGGAGTGCGCTAAAAAACAAAGTATACAACAGAAAGTATGAGACAGTTGGTGACCTAAGGGAGGCGGTATTACAAGCAATTGATAGGCGGTCTATGAGAAAAGCGGTAATGTCAATCTTAAAAAGATGCATTTTTTGTCTAAATAACAATGGTGGAACATAACATAAATTGTAACCATTATTATGGACTTTAATTTCTTAAGTTTTTAGTAAGTACCTACTTAGTTTTTTCGTTATATCTGATATACCTAATAAAAAAATCGTTCAATTTTTTTTTGGAATAATTATTAATAAATCAATCTATTTCATGGCTAACTACGTTAAAAGTGAAATAAAAGAGAAATCATCCATAACTCCGTTATTTTTATGAATAACTATATCAAGTTTATATCGTTGAAAAGCTCTAAAAATGTCCGATTTTTTGAGGTCAAGCCACCTATGGTTTCCTTTCAAAAAAGATAAGTTTGTGTCATATCTCGACAACGAGAGCTGTCGCGCAAACGAGGACATGACAATCATATTCGGGATACAATTCCCTTCAATTTTAATATTTAGACTTTTTTTATAAAATCAAAAACAAAGGAGCTAGAGGGATTTGACTAAATCGACAGAATTTCGTTTTTTCAAAATATCTAGTAAGCCATGACTTTTTACAAAAATCCGAAAGTGTCATTAAATTGGGCCAGTAAAACTGCAAATCTTTCCCAATTTAACCATTGCTCTATCTCGGCTGGTTTCCGAGATCCCCATACTGATCATCAAAAAAAACTCGCCCTGTATATTGCCGGAATATTAAATAGGCAAAGTAAATATGTTTGAAATATTATAATTAAATAATTTTTTTTCAATTTAAAATTAACGTATACGTCATATGTTCCTTTGCATTTATATTTAAATTAAGAATTAAATTGCACATTAGGATTAATCTTGAGTGTTGACAAATTAGTGGCAATTAGTTTAATTTTCCTGAAATTTATATGCATTACTAAGAGCGACCCTAAGAAACGGTTGTGAAGTGTATAGATTTCGTGAGACGGGAAGAATATTTTGTAAGAAACGAAATATATTTTTTAAGAAGCATTCGCTTCAATCGTTCAGTCTCAAATGACTGGTGCTCTTTTTCAATTAAAAGAACTTGTTTTTTTTTCGAATTAAACCAGGTCTCTTTTATAAGTTATTTATGAAGTTTTTAGCGTGAATATTGCAGTAAAATATGTATAAATAAATAAACTTCTCCTGCCTTTTTTCAACTATATTTCAGATTTTTTGCGTCGACGCTCTATAGAATGTTTGTCCACATGTTAAGTTTGACTGAAAAATAAAATTTATCAGAATTATTCATTTATTTCTTAAAATTTAGGATACACATTTATCAACCAAACATTTTGTCTTGATTACATTTTTGTAAAAGTCAACGGATTTCTTGGGAGTTCTTGTTCTATTCGGGCTACTAAAATCCACGTGGTAAATACCAAACTTGACCCTACAAAAAATATATTTCTAATGCTTTTTAACATAACCCAATTTTTTATGGAGAAACAAATACATACGTAAATCCAGCACGCCATTCAAGATTATCCATTACACTCCATACAGTGTATCCAAATACTTTGGCTCCGTCCAATTCCATAGCATCTCGTACGTTGCTCATGTATTCCTATAATTGAAGAGGTTAAATTTCTTATATTGGTGTTTAGGTGTTTAGATAAGTTTTCACTGAATTGAATAACATTCAACCAAAATAAGTATAAATCATACCTGAAGAAATCTTATTCTGTGGTCGTCATCCAATCTTCCGTCATTGTCGTTTCTGCCATTCTCTGTTATTATAATGCGGGGATTTCCGTAAGTTTTTGATACCCAGGTTATTAGTTTACGCATACCCCAAGGTGTAACCTAAACAATGAATAAATCTGATAATTAGATATATTGTGGCAAAATTGACGAAGCTATTCGTATAAATTAATGGATTGTTCCTTTTAGTTCATGGGTATGGTTTCAAATGGAAGGATAAAAGATCTTTCTCATAATTCAGAAAAATACAAATCACTTCCATTTCTATCACAATAACTATTAAAACGTTTCAAAGTCGATTCTGACTTCGTTGTCAATGGCTTTAACATATTTTAAACCGGTTTTGTTGTCCTAGATATAAGATCGATTGTGAGCATAAATATGCTCACAATTCATGAAACTATTAATGATTATGTCAGATTTGCTCTCGTCTATTTTTAAATCTTTATTTTCATTTTATATTAAAAAAATCCGAAAAATGAAACAAAATTACAGATAGATTTATGATGTCAGTTTTGTTTTGAAAAAGGATACATCGAAGTAAACAGAGGGGA
The DNA here is from genome assembly GCA_034190945.1 of Octodonta nipae. NCBI lineage: Eukaryota > Metazoa > Arthropoda > Insecta > Coleoptera > Chrysomelidae > Octodonta > Octodonta nipae. Next base: position 204,721,171 of record CM067216.1, on the reverse strand, counting down.
AAATGTCGAAAACATATGTTATATTTTAAGAAAACGCCTTTTACCAGCTTTTCTTTTATAATTTTCCTGTGGACAATCGTTTTTTAAGGATCAGCAGTAATCTGTCATGCTGTGATGATCCCACCGACCCTGATACCTTTCTTCCATCACTTTTAGATCCTAGTGGAACCGCTCTCCCTGTTCCTCACTATAATTTTCTAAATTATCCGGAAATTTATACAGATGATTGCGAAGATAGTATAACTTGATACTCATAATTGCTCCTAGAGTTTGAAAGTTTGCTAGCATATTTTGCACAATTTCTTCATAATTTGGTGCTTTATGGTTACCTAGGAAATTTTTTACTACCAACACAAAACTTTTCCTGCTTCACTTCCCGGAACAGTCACAACTTTGATAAAATCTATATATTTCATTAATTACCGTATTTGAGGACAATCAAATATACCACTTTTCAACTTTTCCATAATAATCTTCGGAAATTTTCTACAAATGTAATTAAAACAATCTCCTTCCTTGTCCAATGCTTTATCATTGCTAACTTGATATGTAATGGTGGAAGTATGATTTTGTATCTGCTTACCATCGGCTCCCTGATTACATTGGCTTTACCGACCGTTAAAGAATTTCCTTACAGGCCAAACATCTTGTTTCCAATGAAGTTGGTTTGCTCTATTGTCCCACACACAAATGAAGCAAGGGTATTTTCAAATCCACACAGATCGGCCATTGATGCAGTGAGTAATTAATTTTCACTAAAACTAATTTTATATTTTCGTAGTATTCTTTGAGTTTTGTTGAACGGGCAATTGGAATTGATGCATATTTATTTCCATTGTGCGGTAAGGCGCTGTTTAAACTTCTTTTACAACTATCTATAAATAGGCCCTACTCAGCAGGTTTTTATTCCTTTAAGCCCATGTATAGAAGCAGCTTCACGATATCATTACAGTACGGTCTATATGTGGTAATTTTTACCGTTGGTACTAACAAATTTCTTTCTTTCAACCTTGAAGCTAACAGTTCTGATCCCTTTTTTTATAAATTGAGATCACGTATTAAATCACTGAGCTCATTTTGAGAAAATAACTTTGGCATAGATGTTTCACTCTTCCATTCACCCCCACTGGTAGACTGTACCGAATTTTGTGAATTTGGCAACATCATTGTTTCTGAGGGCATGGGAATTATTACTTTTGAAACGTAAATAGGCCGAGGGAGATTTTCATTGTGTAAAACAGGACATTTTGTAGACTGTAAGTCTGGATATCTCCACGTTTGATTTCGATTAAATCCTTTCACATCTACTACGCTAAAGTAACAATCATCAAAATTATTTTAAGGCTCCATCCAGATCATAAGAATACCAAAATCTAATCCAGCACGTTCTCCTTTTTTCCACACCGGAAAGACTCAACTTAAGGCTTACAAACTTTATATTCAGCATAAGTTTCCTTGACAAAGTCTGTGATATTTCTCTTTTGTTTTTTTTTTGTTTTATAAATACCACAAATATAACAAAATAAATCAGTACTATATTTACACTTTCTTCGTTCTTCGTTATGTTTTAAAAGTCAAGACAAATATATTAGAATGAACAATCAGTAAATGAAACAACGTATTAACGAATTATAACTTATACCGATTCAAGTACAAGTACTACAGTATTGTCAAATAACTGCGATCTCAGCTGTTCTGCTAGATAATTGGCCTGAGAGTTGGGATCACGTTATGTAATAAATTAAAAGTGTCCACTTGAAAACATCAAAATTTGCTAAGATATGCAGGGCAACAGATTTTTTTTGTAGAGCTGTGACCTATAGCCGTCAGATTGGCATGGACAGAAATTGGTGGTTACCTGCTTCCCATAGATATAGCGCCTCACTTCAAAGCGCTTTCCTGTCTGCTTGACTGATGTTCAACACACAAAATCTGTCATATGTTCATCATGGCCTATAATACAGATCCTGAAGCATAGACATTCCATTGGTCATTAAAGCAAATCGAAAGCAATCCAAAACTACTAGTAAACTAGTTTAAAAACCTCTATTTTAACTTTGTTGTTTTTAAGCAACAAAGGAAACAAAAAAACAATAACATATTTTCATTGAGATAAAACAAAAAGAGGAATACTTTACCTGCAAATAAATTTTCATATAAAAAGAGTTGCAGTTTTTGTTATCCAATATATGTCACTCACCGAAATAAATGAAAATATTTTAACGGATTTTACCTTCATGAAACTTTGTCCAGTTGCTTCCCAAGAGCTAGATTGGTAGTGGTAAACCTCAGCATCTTCATCCCACCCTAAGATTGTTGCATTCGGTTTAGCAATCGCTCTTACAAGCCTCGAAGTGTACGAATTCACACAAATGAAATCATACGTTTTTTTCATGGATAATTTTTCTTCAGCAGTGAACTCCGGTAAACGGGATCGGGGAAAACCTTGAGCAGCACTTCGTTCGGCAATTTTCGTTTTCATAATTTCCGGATAGTCGCCGTAAACGACAGGGTGAGCGTACCATCCATACTAAAATTGAAAAATAATTCATGTACTAAGCAAAGAAGTAAGAAAATCAAATCAAATACAGGGCAAGCTCTAGCTTAAGACACGAAATCAATGAGGCCCCAACTTGCAGGAAACTTGAGAGAGTTGCGTATTTATTTTCCCATGTAAATTGGTAGTAAGGTAGATCAAATTATCCGGGAAGGAAAACAATGGTATATACTTTCTTGAAATGTTATTTTTTCCTCCGTAGGCGCCGCCAGGCAGTTATGAGGGAAGGCAGTTGTCCCCTTAGACCTCTCCTGACTACAATAAGCGCTTGGTTAAGTAAGAATTATAATCATTGTAGTTAATAACTAATGTAGGTACTAAATGCACAATTCTATCTACGTTGACATTTTTCTACAGAAAACATCTAATGTGCCTCCCTTTACCTGCAAATTCCCTCCTCCCGTATCCAATAATCTGTCAATTTGCCCGTTTCCGAAACCAAAAGCTGGCGAGCCTCTTGCCCAACTCCCCTAAGACAAATATGTGTCAAACAGCTTTTTTTTGTTTTTGTTGTCTTATGTTTCCGAGAAAAATTGTGATACAGCTGTTTATTTACCTTACAGTTGAAGCTTAATTAATGTAGATCATTGCTTCTGAACTAGTGGTCTGTGGACGTTGATCACTACAGTGGGAAATGTCACTAATTTTCTCCCAACCTACAATATGTTTCACTTTAAAGAAAAAATGTGTCTGGATAACTGTCTTATTCCGAAGACCTTCCTTACTAAAAACTTTGTTCTGATTTGGGGGGATTTGTAGCGGCGAAGAATGGTCTGTGACAGTAACGACTGTACCTTTTCATGGGCGGATCCAAGGGAGGGGACGATGGGGGCGATCGCCCCCCCCCGAGATTTTCAAAGTTAGTAAATTTAATTTTAAAATGAGGTAATCTTAACTCCAAGAAGGTAAACCTCAGAACAACTATTTTTAATGTAATTGCTCAAGAAATCTGGGATTAAAATTATATTTTAATTTTATATTTGGGTAAATTTAGTACAGGGTCGCCCACTTGAAGGATGAAATCGCCCCCCTGGAAGCACGTGTCTGGTCTCTTTTTGCACCTCCCTATTGTCTCCGTAAATAAATGTTTGTTTTTAACCTCTCCTCAAATGTTGTTCCTTCTTCATGCTTTTCTAAACTTAAGCTTACCCCACATAAGGTTTTTATGAATACTAACTGTAAACAATTGCTTGATTTCTGCTGCTTCTTTGTCTTCTGTGCTGTTACTTTCTGGCTCATGCCAATCTGAATCGATGACTATGGAAACTTTTCCTGTAAATAAATTCCAGTAGAATATTATTTTCAATTTACATAAAAGCAACAGAATAAACATGATAGGAAAAAAACTGCTACAGTCATGGAATTTGGAAAATGTAAAGTGAACCAGAATTTCTTTGAGCATTTGATTTAAAACAAGCTAAAAAGCTAAATAGATACTCTAAGCTCGCCAAGCTTGAGTGAACAAAGATTCTATAGATAGAATACCACATAGAGTCGGTAATTAACTTTTTTTTTTCATGTATAAATAAGACCTATGATCTAAGCCACATTTTTTCGGGGAGAAGGGAGCTGTTCATTGATCTAGCAGTTTTTTTCAGAACGGTTATGGGTCACTAGATATCGAAAATTTATTTTTTTATTTATATAAGTATTTTTATTCAAATAAGTATATAAATAAGCATACTTAATATTTAAAATTCATTTTAATGAAAAAACAATTGATTCTTGATTCTTAATCCCTAACCTCCTCTATTAACTAAGGTCTTGCCCTTGACCCTAACACCCAAATACAAAAACATACAATCAAAAATAATATATTTTTTGGGTGCCATATCCGTAGAGGTAAACCTAAGGTACGGTATGTGATATGAGCATCTGTACAAGTGGAATCGTTGGATAAGAGGCAAAGGAACCCGGGTGGACGTATCTCTCCCTACTGCTATTAGCAAAAGCTATATGTCACATGACTAACGCACCAATCAGAAGCGAGCTTAGATCGAAACGTCCACTCCGTTTTCTCTGTTTCTCACCACGTGTTAGGTTTTTCTCGGGGCATCACTAATACTAAGGGTTACCTCTATGGCCATACCTGGGGAATCCCAAATGCAAATGATCAGAAAGTTTCTGGGAAGCTTCTGATAGCGGCCCTTACTCCATTTGTGTCTTAACTTTGAGACTAAAGCGCCCCTTTTTAAAATGTGTGTTTCAGTTGGTAAGATGGTTGATTGAAACACATCATAGACCTCTTTATCAAGATTCAAACGTCCATAAATTTACGAGAATAGTGGGAAGAAGAAAAAGGTTATTGTTAGGACAAAAGGAAAGAAGGCGTCTAACTTATACGCGAGCAAAACAACAGTATAAAATTAAAACTGAACATTTTTGCATTAATTTGTAACGAAGAAATCATAAAGAACTTACCTTTCTGTTTAGATCTGAATTTTCTGTCGTAGATATGGTATGCCTTCGCGTGCGCCTTCAATAAATTGTGGGAGCAAACATATTCCCCAATACCAGGAGCACGGCGGCTTGGGGCCAAACTACCTTCTCCATAACCGTACAGGCAAGTTTGTTTCGGCTCGTTGAATGTCATCCAATACTTGACAGAGTCCCCAAAACTTTCAAAACACAATCGAGCATAATCGGCAAACCAATCGACTATGTTTTCGTTAAGAAAGCCACCAGCTTCTTCGAGTGCCTGGGGAAGATCCCAGTGGTGCAACGTTACCAGAGGTTCAATGTTGGCGGCTTTCAGTTCTTTGATTAAATTTTTGTAGTAATTAATGCCGGCCTCGTTTACATTGTTGATCATACCTGCAATATGATGAAAATGATAAACTAGGGGTAATATGGAGACGAACATAAAAATTTCAACAAAAGTATTATTTAATAACAGTTAGAACACCTAATTCTGGATTTCTAGATTTGAACCACATTGTTTTGAGAATTATACATATGTAGCGGGTTTTTTAGAGTGTGCCAAGTTTTCGACCACCAATTACAGGGTGTTTCTAAACGAGGATTCCAAACTTCTGCTGTGTATAGAACTCATTTTAATAAACCACAAAGTCCCTATTAACATGTGCCCTAAAACGCACCCTTTATATGCCCATAAAAGGGCTCAAACAAAACTTTTTTTCTGTTATTGACAAAACGTTCGAAAATAAATAGAAAAAAATGTATGGTTCTTACATAACATTTTACTTTAAATCACATGTGCTACTTCGTTTTTCGACATGCAAATCATAAGCGTCCATCCTATTTAGGTTGGTTAAGGGGGTTTTCGGTCCGTATTTTTTTATTTCAGTTCTTTTACAATTTTCTTTGCAGATTTATAAAATCTTAACAATTTTACGTAAAATATATTGTTTTTGTACAAATCGATATTTCCAATAGTTTTCGAGTAAACTCAGTTTGAAAAATTACTCTGCTCTTTAAGTTATCAGCCCAAAAATTACAAAAATCTGTTTGCCATGGCAGATAAAAGATAACAACGCCTAACAGTTTAAGTTAATTAACTGTCAATTGAGTTTTGCATTGTTTAATTAGTAAAAGTGGTGATTGGAAAATGTAAGTGTATGCTGCCGCATACAGGCGCCTGGCTTCTGATGCATTTCCAGCCGCATATCTGTCATTTCCGTGTTTGACTCCATTTTATGAGTTGCAATAATAATAATGGTTTAATGTCATATTTAGGCCCAGCCACAAAGCCATTTGAAATCGTCTGGATAGATACAACTGGGGGATTTGGTGGTTCTGAATCAACAAAAAGATATTTGCACCTTTTAGTTTACCATTTCACCTCAAAGACAGATTGCGAAGTACTTTATCAAACTTATAAATATTGTACCAAATTGTGATGACATTGGCATGGTTCTGACTGACCAATATCCTGGAATTAACTCAAAAGAATTTAAAACTTTTTTAAATCAAAGATTAATCAAACTGGTTTTCACTGCAGTAAATTCGCCGTTTTCTAATGGACTTAACGAAAGACTTAACCAAACACTTGTAAATAAAAGGTGTAAAATAAATGAAAATCGAAATAAACTTTCGTTTCTTTGTTTCCCAGAGCAACACATAGTTTAATTTGTCGTCATAAATTCCTGAAAAGAGAAAAAAATACGGTAATTGTCTTATATATACTTAAATTTTTGAATTACTACTTTTACTACTTAAACGCAAAGCTCAATTGACAGTTTACCAATAACTTAAATTGTTAAGTGTTGTTGAAACGTCAGTCTTTTTTGACATTTTTGTAATTTTTGGCCTGATAGTTTAAAGAACAGAGTAAATTTCAAACTCGAAAAACATTGAAAATATCGATTTGGACAAAGATAAAAATAATAATTAACTGATACTACAATTGCAATTTCCACAATTTACATTTTTAAAAAAAAATCCGACGCGTTTCGACTAATGTCTTTGTCAAGGAACTAGACTAACTGGGTATTTCTTGAGGAAGTTGTATTTATATTCAAGGAGTGATATAATTATCAGGTACATAATTTTGAACAGGTTTATATAATTTTATTATAGGTAAAAGGATTAACTAAAGAGGTTTATTACAGGGGAATTATTTATTTTTGTCTGGTCGTTTAGCAAATTACCAGTATTTTTAAGTTTATTAATCTCCAATGATTCTAAAAGGTTTAATTTATTGCCTTTATTTTTTGAATGTAATAATTTAAAATTGTCGTGGAAAAGATGATTTCCTGTACAGCATAATTGGAATCTGTTTTTTGATTAATGAAAGAATTACGGTGCTCATAGATACGTTTTTTACACGATCTGCCGCTATGACCAATTTAGGCTTTAGGGCATGATCCACATGATAATTTATAGACTCTAGATTTATTTTTTGGATCGATTTTTGATTTGTTATTTTTGATAAATTTTCCAAGACTATTGTTTGTTTTGAATGTAACGTTAATATTCTGTTTTCTTAAAAAGGATGCTATTTTTAAACTTGGTTTGCCAAAATAGGTTATACTATTATATGAATCATTATTAGTTTTTGCTGTCTGGATAAACTTCTCTTAATGCCTTTTTGTGTTTTTGATTTGCAAGAATATTTTCTATTAATTCGGCCTCAAACCCGTTATTTACTGCTATCTGTTTGATTATGTTTAATTCTTTCTGAAAATTATCTGGTGATTGTTTTATGGAAAGTAATCTATGAACCATACTATTGTAAGCGGAAAGTTTTTGTTGATATGGGTGTATAGAAGTGCGGTGAATCGTTAGATCGGTTTGAGATGGCTTGTGAAATATTGAAAACTCGTGTTTGCCATTTACTTTGTTAATTGTTAGATCTAGGATATTGATTTTATCATCTTGTTCACACTCTATCGTAAATTTAATATTTGGATGGATATTGTTTATAAAATTGAGACTAGTTCTAGATAAAAATATTTACTTAAAATTGTTAAGATTTTATAAATCTGTAGAGAAAATTGTAAAAAAATTGAAATGAAAACAATACCGTCGAAAACCCCTTCACAAATCTAAATAGGACGCTCTTATGATTTGCATGTCGAAAAACCAAGTAGCATATGTTATTTAACGTAAAAAGTTATGTAAGATCCATACATTTTATTCTATTTATTTTCGGCCGTTTTATCTACAACAGAATTAAAGCAGTTTTGTTTGAGCACCTAAGGGTGCATTTTAGGGCACATGTTAATACGGACTTTTTGGCTTATTTTAATGAGTTATACACAGAGAAGTTTGGAACCCTATTTTAGAAACCCCCTGTATAGCGTTTTGCCTTTCCTGGTTGCCATCTTCATATAGTTGTTTCTTTAGCATTGCTCCCATTAACTTCTTGTTTCCTTATCTGTCACTAGTCCTTTCTTTCTGCGTCATTATGGGGTTTCCAGATCTTAATTAGCCACCTTATTATCTGTTGTTCTTGTCAAGAGCCCATACTAGGTTAGCTTTTTTTTTCTATTCTGTCATTCGTATCGTATGAAGCTTCGTCATATCGGAACCATTTCAAGAACTTGCAGCCTGCGTTAGTTCAAATTGTTCAGTGTTATTTCTTCTATACTGAAACTATATTCATGTTCTCCTGTCACGTTGAATGCCTTTCCCCTTCTAAAAACAATTGAATTTCAATTTTGATTTATTCCATGGTTTAATTCTTTTCACAATTCGGTTCTTTACGCGTCCCAGATTTTCTTAAATTTCAACCTTATGCACCAACAATAAAATATTCTGCCTTATCAAAATGTATTTCCGACGCCTCACTTTTTGACTTCACGTTGTAGCTTAGAGACCATTCGTTAATTATGTAAGGGTTTCGGAGGATGTTAAGTAAATCTCTACATGGCCTTACCTGGAGGGGGGAGGGGGGTTAAAACAAATTCTTACTAAAGAATTTGTAAGTCGAAATTTAACATTAGATATATAATTCCATTTTGATGTCGGAGAATGGCTCTCTCCATTTTATAACACCATGTCAACAACCGTGCCAAATGAAGTTCCATCTACATCTACATCTGATAAGTTACCAATTGTCTCTGTCCAGTAGACGGTTGATGATCTGAACTCATCTAGCTTTTATGCAAAGGTATTAATCCTTTGTAGTTTGTTTAACTGAATGATGTTTGCTCATGTTAAGCTTATTTAAAAACGTACTTTTAATTAAAATAATGATATTTCAAATAGTGAATATGTTGTTGTCTCATAATAATAGAATGGTAATCTATTTCTGACAGCAACAAAAAATTATAACCTAAATTATCCTTTAACAAATAAAAATATTACATTTACGTTAAGCTGTGATTTTCAGTGCATAACTGATTCTTTTCCAGCAAAATTTTATTCTGAAATTTTTTTATAACATTTATTTTGGAAAACTAAAATCGTACGTAAGAAGTTTCTGGAAGTTCTGCAGGTTTTAAGCCCTAATTGTCATTATTTAATTTGTATTAAAATATTTAGTCGTATCAATCTTACGTTAGATACACTTATGACGTTCAAAATCATTTAAACTTTTGAACGGTTAGTAACATTAAACTTTTTTAATAGATGTTTTTCCCATATAACTTAGTTGCTTTGCTTCCCTTTCTGGGCAAAATCTTAGTTGCACCCTTGTGTATATCAATTGTAGTATTAAAAAGATTAATTTTTCATATACGTCCAAACTTATCCTAAAGATACTAAACATTATTGTATTACCTTCAGGCAAAACTCTCGACCACGCTATAGAAAATCGGTAATGTGCAACCCCAAGATCTTTTAGGATAGCAACATCTTCTTTATATTTGTGATAAGAATCGCAGGCAATGTCTCCACTGCCATTGCTACTTATATAGGAACCATCTCTATGAACAAGGTTATCCCAAATGTTAGGACCTTTACCATCTGCGTTCCAACCACCTATATTAAAAAAAATTAGATTAGAAACAAAAAAAATCAGTTCTAAATGTATTTGTGGCATATTCTTGATTATGTTTATGTTTTCTTTTGAAATAACACCACAATCGAAATAAAAAATTGTATATTGAAAGAAAAACAAAACGTTTCATAGTCGAATCTGATTTCGTTGTCAATGGCTTTAAAATATGTATTGAAAATATAAATTGTAAATTGAAAAAAAAAATCAATTTGCAATCTACATTTTCAATACATATTTTAAAGCCATTGACAGCGAAATCAGAATCGACTTTGAAACCTTTGGTTTTTCTTTCAGTTTTTTATTTCGATTGAGGAGTTATTTCTCAAGAAAACATAAAAATAAAAAAATTGAGCCAAAAAAATTAAGCTTATAATATAATAGTATTAAATCTGGAAAAATGTAAACATATCACATTTTCAAGATTAAGATATAATATTCCATTTAACTACACACTTGGCACTCATATTGTACAGCATATAACAAACATCAAAGACCTTGGTATAATATTAGATTCCAAACTTTTATTTCATTTGCATGTTGAGAATATTGTTAACAGGGCCTTCCGCAACCTAGGATTTATTTTAAGAATCACCAAAGATTTCTCCTCTGAAGAAAGCCTTATTATTCTTTATAACTCTTTCGTTAGAAGTACACTAGAATATGCTTCCTTGGTCTGGAATCCACAATACGTAATAAAACATTTTTAAAAAATACCTATATAACCGACTTCTACCTATAACTAAAAAGCTAAAAATAATTATAACAAAATACAACTTTAGCAAATAAATAACACATTCAATGTTGTAAGGTACCTACCCAGAAAGTAAAAAATGTAAACATTAAAAGGTGCTCATTCTGTACAAATTAATTACCTCCCAATCTAGTATATTTTTGAAGTCGATGCCAAGCAAATCTAAAATCCTTCATTGCGTACTTATCTACTAATTCATCAAACTTGATTGGTGCTTGGCACCGGTTATATATTTTTTAAAAATGTTTTATTTTCAACTTTTTAGTTTTTTTTTGAACTCAGGTAGTTTTCATTCTTTATTTTTTATTTTGTATGTATGACCTTAATAAACAGAACCAGGTAACATCGAAAGCCTAAACATTACACAATGATACTTTAGCATTTAAATTGACAGGTAAATCTTTACGAACAAAATGTACTAGTACGCGTTGACTTAATAAGCCCAAAATATATTTATGCCTTATGGACTACGCCATGTAACCTTTTTTCAACTTTTTTTGACAACCCTGTATAACTAGATATTTCCACTCCAACCTATCTACATACGACTACCCACGGCAAGCATACATTTGTTTGTTGCCTTCTGTAAACTATAGGACGAAGTAGAATCCACCCCATATTTACGGAGTCAAATCCGTCTTATATTTCAATCATAGTATATAACTCCTTGTGGACTACCCCATAAATTATTTCAGTTTTGACATTTTATGTTGTCGCCCTGTGTAACATTAATTCCTCTCCACACTTTATGCAACTTCTTATGGGCTATAAAAGAAATAATTTTTTAATCACACCGTATAAATACAATTCAACTGCAGCATATATTTCAACCATCCTGTATATGATTTGCTTATGTCCACATCATATAACAGTTTTTTAATCACCCTATATAATTTTAATTTCACTTTTTTTTTTCAACATTTTAAAAACACCAAACGTCCAGTCCACCCTATATTCCAACCGTCCTGTATATACGGCTGCCTACAGACCACTATCATTCTAGTCCGTCCTATATTTCAATCTTCATATAAATGCAACTCCTTCAACCACTTTACTTTGTGATTTTGTTTGCTATAACTAAACACCCTGTCTATAGGCCACCAAGTACCAGTTTAAAGTTTGACATGTGTTGTCACTGAATTTTCTATTAGGCCGGGAGAATGTGACAACCAAAAGTACCGTCTTCGCAAAATGGAAAAAATTGCATTTAAATAGGTATTTACCTGGTATACAAACAAAACGAGCTTGGTACTCATTGATTTAAGGAGCCGAAAATACTATGCTTTACTACCTATATGCTTGAGATGTACATAGAAAATTTTCAAATTCCCAATTAAAACTTCCAGTGCCTAAAATTACCGCACTATTACGTTGGAATTAAAATATTTATGAGGAAATGTCTGTTATGTCATTTCGATGAAAATTTTGATAAGAATTTTGGAATTTTCGGCGATTTTCTGCAAAACTGCAAGTTGCACGTCGCAGAAAAGTATATGAGATCACCTAAGGATCTTCCTTAATAGATTAAACGTTAAAACACTACACACATGCATAAGGAGTTATCGGAAAATCGACCAATATGTTAGAGATATTGGTCGATTTCCATGCACGCATGTGTTCATTCACAAATTTTATCACTTTACCAATAGAATTCTTTTCCAAAATTTGAAGTTTCACCAATCCGGATATATACTCTATTAAACAAGACCATATTCCTTCAAAACGGTGCACCACAGGAGAAGAAATCAGGTAACATACATACAAAAAAAAAGCGAAAAAATACGCGACGAATTGATAACCTCCTCCTTTTTGGAAGTCGGTTAAAAATACGTGGAAAGGATAGAAAGAATACAAATTAAATTCATTAATAATTTAAATTATCGGTTTCACAGAGAGTATTGTTATAACACATATGAATATATTTTGCCAAAATACAAATTGTCTAAACTTTCCACTCGTCGTGATATATGTTATGTAATATATCTATATAAATTAGTTCAAAATAAAATAGACTGTATTGATATCATAAATAACTTCAATTTTAACTGTGGCATTAGCCATACTTTAAGAACTAAATATTTATTTTACAGTCGTAGGTGTGATACTAACTCCTCCTACAACTCCTGTTTGTACAGGATGCTGAGAACGTACAACTTACATTTCTTGCATATTGATATTTTCAGCATTTCCTTGTATGCACTAAAAAAAACGGCCTATTTAGTTTTCAACATTTAAGCACACATGTATGTAAGTAGCTTATTAGTAGTAGTTTTTCGTATCTTTATTGTTCTCTTTATTTTTTATTGTAATTGCGTTAAATATTTGTGTGACTGTGACTAATTGTGTAACATGTGGTTTCCTATAATTGGGTAGTCCAGGCTACCTGTTGGAACCCCCAGTAATCGATGATAAGTTATACTTGTGAGAAGTTGGTATGGTCGTCGCGAATACTAAGTCTATAGCTTATAATTAATAAATTAGACGAGTCACTTTGAATATCATTCCTTCATCTAAGAATCTCGTTAACATTTCACCCAACAACACCAGTTTTATCTCATTTATCTACTATGAATCTTCTTTATCAATTATCGTATGAAATACAAAATCAATAAAAAATTAAAAAACCAAAACCGTCTCGAGAAGAACACAAAAGCAACTTCAATTACCATGCCAGCTGTCAGGTTTCTTGGGGCAGAGATACCTACAGAACTGAATAGGGGCCCTTCAGAACCTCTTGAAACACACACACTGTGGAGAGAGATCTCAACCCCAACAAGACGTTTCCCAATAGCTAATGATCTTTAGATATAAAGGATATGTGCGAATAAGGACCCGCTTGGGGCAGCTGCTATGTCATAACTGGTTCAAGGCTGCATAGGTTTATACCTCAGTAGGTTTGACAGTGGATAACCACAGGCAGCAATCGATACTGATTCAACTGGCTGCGATACTGCGATGGAAGGGCAACCACCTCATTACAGTATTCCCAAGAATATCACAATGACGAATACACAAAATCCAGTCCACGGCAGACCTCATGTGGCCAGGTGGTGCTAAAAATCCCTGGGAAGAAAACCACTAAAAAATAAAATACGTATAGCAACATGGAATGTTATAAACCTTTATGAGTGCACAAAACGTGTTAATGTTTATAATCAAATGAGTAAATTCAACTTACAGATATTTGATTTATGTGAAATTAGATGTACAAATTCTGGGATACTAAACACCATGCATAAAAGTTTCTACTACTTTGATAATAACGACCCAAACCACTATAACAGGTTTGGAATAATACTAAATGAAAAATAGTGACAAATTTTATATCACTCTAGACCGATATACGCTGATCCAGATACTAGCGATCCCTATGAATATCAATTTGAGACCCTCACTACTGATAAATCCCCAGACGAGTTAGAGCAATGGCAGAAAGACCTCAAAATATTGAAGTAAAATTTAATTCTAGGGGACTTGGACTTCGGATCTGGAGAGAGAAATGACTAACGGGAATAGCAAACGCTTTGCTCAAGCTGCTCAACTGAAAAATCCGTTATAAAGTAGATTTAATCATTATCAATCAGAGATTTCGCAACACAGTAAAAAGTGGTAAGTGCCGATGGCAACGAAAAATTTAAAAATGATGACGAAAAAATATTTTTAAAAATAAAGCAGACATAATTGATTACGTAAACAGATAGATCAGAATACGTAAGAAAATTTAAGCGGCCAAAGAAAAATGTTAGGAAGTAATCTATAGAAAAAGTAAGAATTTACATACAACAACAACAAATTTCGCTGCATCCACTTACAATTAACTAATGATAAATTGAAATCATTAGAAAAATATATCAAATGACAGAACAGACATTATAATAAACAATAATGGGTCAGAGAGACCATTAATTCTTAAAAGAGAAATAAAACATGAAGTAGAACAATTAAAAAAGCTAAAAGACTCGGTCTAGATATAGTTTTCCCTAAAATCCTAGTATGGGAACTAGATTAGCCTTATGCATAAATGCTCCTTCCTGAATGTATCAAGATTAATAAGAAAACTCATTTCTGTGCTTTGTCGAGAAAGTGGCCAATCCAGTCAACCATACAAGAATGTTAAAGACTACAAGACATGAGCTTAAACAGCAAAAAAGTTTTATAAAAAAAACTGCACTGGCAACAAAGTGTTTTCATAACAATAGAAGAACAATTGCCCAACAGAATAAATATCCGAAGAGGGTTGTTACCCATGATCCTTAATTTGTATTCAGAGGTTCTCTTTAGAAAAGAACTGGAAAATTTACAGATTACCAATATCTACCATCAGATACGCAGACGACACGACCCTTATTGCAGAATCAAATATTTGCATACCAAATATGCTAAATCAATTCAGTGAAGCATGCAAGGAGTTCGGAATGCGCATTAAGAAAAAAAAACTAAAGTAATGAATGCATCAAGAAAAAAATGACGTACCATACTTATTACACTAAATGGGAGTGTACCGAAACAGGTGATCAACACAAATTACCTGGGATGCTTGATAAACTGTAAATTAAAACCAGCACAAGAAGTTTGTGCTTCAACAGGACAACCTAAAAATAATTTTCAAAAGCTGTATTCTACGACCAACATCTCGATATATTTAGATTAAACATCTTATACACTGCTACATTTAGTCAGCACTGCTGCTCTATAGAGTAGAGATATGGACGCTAAAAACAAAGAGAGCCCCGAACAAAATCGAACAATTATAAATTTACCAAAAATATTATAATCTCACACATATTAATTAATATTAAAGAAAAAATTTAAGGCAAACACAGCACCAGCATAAGCAAAAAGCAGACAGACACTAGACAGTAAAAGTAACTTATCTATTTTCAATTAATTTCAACTCAGATTTCGAACAAGGTTAATGAATTACTTTTTTGTTCATGGCTTCACGTAAGTACTATTTCACTCGCCAAAATTTATTTAGAAAAAAATAAGATTTTTCCGAAATACTGAAAAAATAGAAATGATTCTATTTTTCAATCGGAATTGGGGAACTAATTATGTTTTGATTTAATTAGATGGGCCGATCCCGGCGGTACTGCAATACCGGGCCAACCCGCGACGGAGGTGGAGCAAGCCCCTAAACCCTCCATCAATTTCCAAAAATCAGTTTAATATACTGGCCCCGCATGCGGGGCGTATCAGATATTAAGCTGATAAGAACAGATACTACACTTTGATCTTAGCCAGAGGCCGAGAAGCGATAATGTTACTAGGAAACTGAACACAGTTAATGCACTTGGAACAGACATTCCTCCGTGTAATGACGTCGCTTGTGACTTCGCCATCTGTCGGAATAAGCAGAAATCGATTTTTTACAACAGCGCTAGATGAGTTCCGACATATAAGTTTGACAAATTGTAACCTTTAATTCAGATATGAACCCAAGAAAAAAGTAAAATAAAAATAATTTAGCTAAAAAAGTAGAATAACAATAATTTAGCTAAACCTTTGTTTTTCGATCGTATGGAATTAAGTCATTAAGTATTTTAATTTAATTTGAAATTATTATTACGGTTTATTAATATTTTAAGTATTATCTTTAAGTTAAATTTTTGGGTACTATACAAAAAATGGCGCAGTCAGACCGACTATAACACGAAAATATATCAGTACTACTCGTAATTTTCAAATTTTGATACAGCAACATAACTGGGAGTTAACTAGCACCACGAACAAGGCACGCTAATTAGTACGTTACTTCTAGAACAGTCCCATGCCGGGAATTATATAATAAAACTTACTTTTCGTCTACATTTCGTCACTAGTATATTATTGACTAAACTTTTCTACAACCGAAGGTGTTTTGATTGTTCATTTGGGTTTTAACTCTCACAGTGGTTTCTGAAAATACAGAGTAGTAAATGAAAAATCAAGGGGTAGTACCTAAGGGCAATTTGCGAAAATTTCCCTGAACAAATAAACAATCAAAATAATTTGGTCAAGTGAGAGTTGCACTAGTATACTAAGGGTTCCGTACAGTAGCGGATCAAGCTAGAAAACGCCAAGGGTGCGCTGCTTCTCCTGAAGCTTTGTAAAAATGAAAAAAATATTAATAATGCAAACTAGACTGTAGAAGAGTTACGTTACATGATCGTAAACAGTAGGCAGAAAAGCAATAATTTGTTAAACTGAAGGGTATAGGTCCAAGTAAAACCTTAGTAACGAATCTTATCACAATTTTCATTTTGCCCTCGGGGCAATTCTAGATCCGCCCCTCGTTCCGTACCACTTTTGAGATTTGATGCAATATGGGTAAATCAAACTATAGAGTTTTCTAATATTCCAGTTTCGGGCAAGCAAGGAATACCGAATGAGCTGATTTTCTTTTCTTATATTTTCCTTAATATATTTTAAACTAGGAATTTTAAATTTATAAAATAATACACTTTTATTTCTCACAACGAGCATTTTTATTTTATCTTCTACATGATGCGGTTGATTTTTATGAAAATGTTTATATATTTTTCTAGTTTGGCACCGAAAATTAAGATTAGAATTTTCGCTTTATTTTGCCAATATACTTTCAGTGAAGGCCTATATAATCTTTGATATGAATTTTAGGCTAAACGTTTGGAAGATAGAGAAGAGAATGGGTGAAATTTTAAATAATAAATTAAATTTTTAAACAAATTATTTTATTAATATAATTTTTTTACAAAGTTTTAGGCTCGGTAGTTCGCAGATATAGGAGGTAATGGATCGAATTTTGTACATATTTTTAATAACTTTTTAACATAGCACTTGATATATTACTTGACACGTTTAAAAAATTTCATTTAATTCTGTAATTTGGTCCCCAAACTTAATAGCAGGGTTTTCCTTATATTTTTTCTGTAAAATTTATGTTAGCCTCTATATTTCTTCTTTTTTTTTTAATTTCAGGTCGTATAGTTTCTGAGATAAAAATATGAAAAATATTTGTATTCCTCATAATTAACTTTTTCATTTTGAACAAATTATTTTAACAATTTGGAAAAAAATTATGTGTATTTCTCATAATTTATTTTTTGTATTACATGATTCATTTGAAAAGATATTAATTTTATATTCTTCATTTAACTCTATAATATGTCTCCCAAAATTAATATCAGGAGTTTCTCCTTATTTTTCGTGTAAACTTTGGGGAACCTCCTATATTTACTAATTTTTCAAAAATTTTAGGCTCAATAGTTTCGGAGATAAGGGGAGAATGGTCGATTTTTGTAAATTTACCTCCCAGAAATAGGTATCCCTAAAATCTTTTTTTATTATTTACGATATGACCCCCTGATACAAAATTTCAACCTTCTCCGTACAGTAGTTTCTAAGAAAATTACTGGGATATCTATGAAAGACGAAGGTATCACTCTTTATAAGGGTATATTGGATGCAAGGAAAACCCTAAAACTTTTTTTTCACCTGTCCTTAATCATTCTGAAACTACTTAACCGAAAGTATTTATTTATCCAAATGTTCTTATGTTCTTTATACCAAGAATATTCTTGGAATCTTTTTATATATTGTTTTAAATCAAAAACAATGCAGTCACCGTATGTACATAGTCACAGATCCTGCGAGTATATATTTAACTTCTCTGGATAGAAGATATATTTCTATTGACTAACTAAATTCACGAATTACCACTGATTTAGTCCTACTAATTATGTTTGAATTATTTAAAAAACAATCACTCAGAACGTGTCGTATCCGTGCATATCACATTAATGTAATATGTGAACGATCATCGATGACAAGTTACAAATATATAAAATACTCGTAAAATATCTGCCTCACGCTCAAGACACGAAACATTTGAGTAGAGAGTATGCGAAAATATACTACAGAAATGATCATGTGAAGTATGATCTTAATTTTGTAAGTCAATCTCAACCATATTTGTGGCAATCGTTGGATACAGTCAAGTGAAATGTTCAGGCGACATCTACCAGATACTCGACAAACTGAATACTGAAGAGTTGAAATACATTTAACCAAAATATTAAAAAGCAAAACTATCAAAAACCCCAAAATAGTATGCCTACTGTCTAAAATGCAAGAAGTACAAAAAACATATTACCAAAAAGATAAACTAAAGTACACTAACACTTTCTGTTCGACGTATTTCAACCATCTCAATTATTCAGTTTGTCGAGTATCTGGTAGATGTCTCCTGAAACATTTCACTTGACTGTTTTCAACGATGATCGTCAAATATGGTTGAGATTGACTTACAAAATTAAGATCATACTTCACAGGATCATTTCTGTAGTATATCTTCACATACTCTCTACTCAAATGTAGAGTTGTCGCAACCATGAGGATGAGTTGTGGTTTCGTGTCTTGAGCGTGAGGCAGACATTTTATGAGTATTTTATTATTTGTAACTTGTCATCGATGATCGTTCACATATTGAATTAATGTGATATGCACGGATGCGAAACGCTCTGAGTGGTTGTTTTTTTAAATAAGTAAAACATAATTAGGGTAGAGTGACAGTAAATTAGCGGAAATTGGTAAATTTTGTTTTTCATTTACTGAATTTTTTATAATTTATAAATGTTGAAGGTATTTATTTGGTTGTTGAGTAGAAAAGTAATGTAAAGACAACCATTTTATAATTAATAATATATGCAAAACTATTTAGTTAACGTGCAGTTTGATTTTGAGGTTTTCCACTGTATTTTTGCCCCCTGAAATTAAAATTAGGGGTTTCTACTTATTTTTCTTGTAAACTTTGGGCAACGTTCTATATTTCCTATTTTTTAATTTTTCAATTTAAAACCGTTTGTAATATTTGTTTAAAAAATATATTTTCTTAAAAAAATATAATCCAATTGGCCCATAATAATTTTTTTGATATCGGTGAAAAATTAAATAATTTGGTAAAGTGCGAGTTGGATTCGCATACTAAGGGTTCCGTACCACCTTTGAGATTTGATATAATTTTAGGTGAATCAAAGTATATATCTTTCTAATTTTCCTTTTTCAGACAAGCAGGGAAAAGAGCCGTCAAGAGATTTCCTTGATGGACTGGATTCTTTTTGGACAATTTTTTCGTGTATGACAAATTTCTTAGTTGAGTTGTTTCACAATTTGCTAGTCTTTGAGATCACTTTATACTCTCTCTATCGGAGGTGTTCCGTTTTTAGCTTTAATAATCATGATGCAACAAGATTGCTCAAATTTTCTCCTTATTAAATTTTTATGAAGAATTTGGTGTTGTTCCTTTCTGCCCTATGGCTGGTCACGTAAAGAGGGAACGACAATGATCACCAACCGTTGAAAGCCAATTCAATAACAACACGTTAGAAAGTTTCCGCTGGAGGATTTGCAGAGTTGAACTTTTACTGTGAAGGCGAAACGATGTTACAACATGGCGAGGCGGGAGAAGAACTGATGTTAGGTGAATCCAGCATCCAGTATGAGGTGTTGAGGGCATATATCAAAATTGATATGGAATTTTTTTTATTCGGAACAAATATTTTTTTCAATAACATAGGTTGTACCGTTTTTTAGAAAATCGGAAAAAACTGGTTTAACGACATTCTTATACAGTAAGCTTTGGTGGAGTTGCTGGTATTAAAAATATGAAAATGTTTCAGTTCGGAACTTTGGGTAAATTCTAAATAATTTAAATTAATCAAAATAAATGTCAGTTATTCAACTTCAAAGTGAAGATTTTCGATGTCTGTACATACAAGGTGTATTCATAAATCAAACGACACTTTTTTAACTGTGGGCGAGGTTTGTAATCAAATAGGACTTTTGATAAAAAGTGAAGTATCTTTATTTTTGTTAATATCTCTAATTGTTCTCAAAAACTGTACTGGCAACAAAGTGTTTTCATAACAACAGAAGAACAATTGCCCAACAGAATAAATATCCGAAGAGGGTTGTTACCAATGATCCTTAATTTGTATTCAGAGGTCCTCTTTAGAAAAGAACTGAAAAATTTACAGATTACCAATATCTACCATCAGATACGCAGACGACACGGCCCTTATTGCAGATTCAGATATTTGCATAACAAATATGCTAAATCAATTTAGTGAAGCATGCAAGGAGTTCGGAATGCGCATTAAGAAAAAAAAGTAATGAAATGCATCAAGAAAAAAATGACGTACCATATTTATTACACTAAATGGGAGTGTACTGAAACAGGTGATAAACACAAATTACCTGGGATGCTTGATAAACTGTAAATTAAAACCAGAAAAAAAGAAGTTTGTGCTTTAATAGGACAACCTAGATATAATTTTCAAAAGCTGTAAGGACTATTATTCTACGACCAACATCTCCATATATTTAGATTAAATATCTTATACTGCTGCTCTAACATTTGGTCAGTACTACTGCTCTATGGACGCTAAAAACAAAGAGAGCCCTGAACAAAATCGAACAATTTATAAATTTATCAAAAATATTATAATCTCACACATATTAATTAATATTAAAGAAAAAAATTAATAAAGCAAACACAGCACAGCATAAGCAAAAAGCAGACACTAGAACGGTAAAGTAACTTATCTATTTTCAATTAATTTCAACTCAGATTTCGAACAAGGATAATTTTAATTACTTTTTTGTTCATGGCTTCTAGTAAGTACTATTTAATTCGCCAAAATTTATTAGAAAAAAAATAAGATTTTTAAGAAAAACTGAAAAGTATCAATGATCCCATGATTAAATAAATATTCTATTTTTCAATTGGAATCGGGGAACTAATTATGTTTCGATTTAATTAAATGGGCCGATCCCGGCGGTACTGCAATACCGGGCCAACCCGCGACGGAGGTGGAGCAAGCCCCCTAAACCCACCATCAATTTCCAAAAATCAGTTTAATATACTGGCCCCGCATGCGGGGCGTATCAGATATTAAGCTGATAAGAACAGATACTACACTTTGATCTTAGCCAGAGGCCGAGAAGCGATAAAGTTGCTAAGAAACTGAACACAGTTAATGCACTTGGAACAGACATTCCTCCGTGTAATAACGTCACTTGCGACTTCGCCATCTGTCGGAATAAGCAGAAATCGATTTTTTACAATAGCGCTAGATGAGTTCCAACATATAAGTTTGACAAACTGCAGCCTTTAATTCAGATATAACCCAAGAAAAAAGTAAAATAAAAATAATTTAACTAAAAAAATAGAATAACAATAATTTAGCTAAACCTTTGTTTTTCGATCGTATGGAATTGTCATTAAGTATTTTAATTTCATTTGAAATTATTATTTCGGTTTATTAAGATTTTAAGTATTATGTTTAATTTAATTTTTTTGGGTACTATACAAAAAATTACGCAGCTAAACCGACTATAACACGAAAATATCTCAGTACTACTCGTAATTTTCAAATTTTGATACAGCAACATAGCTGGGAGTTATCTAGCACAACGAACAAGGCACGGTAAACAGTACGTTACTTCTAGAACAGTCCCATGCCGGGAATTATATTGTAAAACTTACATTTCGTCTACATTTCGTCACTAGTATATTATTACTTGACTGAACTTTTCTACAAGGTGTTTTGATTGTTTATTTGGGTTTTCATTCTCACAATGGTTTCTGAAAATACAGAGTAGTAAATGAAAAGTCAAGGTGTAGTACCTAAGGGCAATTTGCGAAAATTTCCCTGAACGAATAAACAATCAAAATAATTTGGTCAAGTGAGAGTTGCACTCGTATACTAAGGGTTCCGTACAGTAGCGGATCAAGCTAGAAAACGCCAGGGGTGCGCGGCTTCTCTTGAAGCTTTGTAAAAATGGAAAAAATATTCATAATGCAAACTAGACTGTAAAAGAGTTACGTTACATGATCGTAAACAGTAGACAGAAAAGCAATAATTTGTTAAACTGAAGGAGTTTAGGTCCAAGTAATAGACCTTGGTAACGAGTCTTATCACAATTTTCATTTTGCCCTCGGGGCAATTCTAGACCCGCTCCTCGTTCCGTACCACTTTTGAGATTTGATGCAATATAGATAAATCAAACTATAGAGTTTTCTAATATTTCAGCTTCGGACAAGCAATGAATACCAAAAGTGTTGATTTTCTTTTCTTATATTTCTCATATAACCCCTTAACATAACACTTGATATATTACTTGAAACGTTTAAAAAAATTCATTTAATTCTGTAATTTGGCCCCCAAACTTAATAGCAGGGTTTTCCTTTTTTTCTGTAAAATTTATGTGAGTTGAAATACATTTAACCAAAATGTTAAAAAGCAAAACTATCAAAAACCCCAAAATATTATGCCTACTGTCTAAAATGCAAGAAGTACAAAAAACATATTACCAAAAACATAAACTAAAGTACACTAACACTTTCTGTTAGACGTATTTCAACCATCTCAATTATTCCGTTTGTCGAGTATCTGGTAGATGTCGCCTGAAACATTTCACTTGACTGTATTCAACGATGATCGTCAAATATGGTTGAGATTGACTTACAAAATTAAGATCATACTTCACAGGATCATTTCTGTAGTATATCTTCGCATACTCTCTACTCAAATGTAGAGTTGTCGCAACCATGAGGATGAGTCGTGGTTTCGTGTCTTGAGCGTGAGGCAGACATTTTATGAGTATTTTATTATTTGTAACTTGTCATCGATGATCGTTCACATATTGCATTAATGTGATATGCACGGATGCGAAACGCTCTGAGTGGTTGTTTTTTTAAAATAAGTAAAACAAAATTAGGGTAGAGTGACAGTAAATTAGCGGAAATTGATAAATTTTGTTTTTCATTTACTGAATTTTTTATAATTTATAAATTTTGAATTTGGTATTGAGTAGAAAAGTAATGTAAAGAAAACCATTTTGTAATTAATATATATGCAAATTATTTATTTAACGTGCAGTTTGATTTTGATGTTTTCCACTGTATTTTTGCCCCCTGAAATTAAAATTAGGGGTATCTCCTTATTTTTCTTGTAAACTTCGGGCAACGTTCTATATTTCCTATTTTTTAAATTTTCAATTTAAAACCGTTTGTAATATTTGTTTAAAAAATATATTTTCTTAAAAAAATATAATCCAATTGGCCCATAATAATTTTTTTGATATCGGTGAAAAATTAAATAATTTGGTAAAGTGCGAGTTGGATTCGCATACTAAGGGTTCCGTACCACCTTTGAGATTTGATATAATTTTAGGTGAATCAAAGTATATATTTTTCTAATTTTCCTTTTTCAGACAAGTAGGGAATGCGTTTTTTTATAATTACCTTAATATCTTTAAACTAAGAGCTTTAAATTTATTAAAAAAATACACTTTTATTTCTCAAACCCAGCGTTTTTATTTTATCTGTTCCATGAATTGTCTGATTTTTATAATACCACCTTTGAGATTTGATACAATTGTAGGTGAATCAAAGTATATATTTTTCTAATTTTCCTTTTTCAGACAAGCAGGGAATGCGTTTTTTTATAATTTCCTTAATATCTTTAAACTAAGAGCTTTAAATTTATAAAAAATACACTTTTATTTCTCAAACCCAGCCTTTTTATTTTATCTGCTACATGATTTGCTTGATTTTTATAAAATTATTTATTTCATTTGCTAATTTGGCCCCCAAAATTATAATTATTATTTTCGCTTTATTTTACCAATAAACTTTCAGTTATATAATCTTTTGTGAGAATTTTGGGCTCAGTTGTTTGGAAGATAAAGGGGAGAATGGGTCAAATTTTAAATAATAAATTACTAAATCTTTTAAAGATATTATTTTAAAAATACAAATAAAATATATTTGCATTTTTATGATGATTCATATCATTTTATACATTAAGTTTTGGGTGCAATTTAAAAAACAAAAATTTATTTTCCATTAAAGTCTATAAATTACTGTTAGAATTTTGTATATTTTTAAATAACTTATAAATATATTTTAAAATATGAAAAAATATACTTGTATTCTTCATTCTTCCACTTCATATATTAATAATGCGTTTGAAAAAAAAATTGGCCCAGAAACTTAATATCAGTAGTTTTCCTTATAAAAGAACAATTATAACAAAAAATTTAAATAATTATAAACCCATAAATATTTACCCTCTATTTGATAAGCAGCTGTAGCAGTTCCAAACATGAAATTGCTTGGAAAAGTTTTGTTATTGATGGCATACGCATAGCTAAAAATAATAAAAATGTTGAAAATCTGATTCAATTTAGTTATGGTAGACTGTAAAATAACTGTATGCTTCGACTTACTTGATTGTTAATATCAAGAAAAATGATTTTAAAGCAATCATATTGACTTTAAAATTTCAAAACTGAATAAAAATCCTATATGCCAGCAAGATGTACAATTTTTATTGCGTAATCAAGTAGATACATGATAAGATTACAGATCTTGTAGTTTTCTGAAGTGTTAGACTAAATAACAAAACCATTACGTCAATTTAGAGTGTTTTTTCTTTAAATCTAACATAAATCTGTTAGAAATAGAAGCTATGAAGAATATATTTCAAAAATGATATTCTAAAATGTTCCTTCTAGTTCAAAAAATTATAATATAAATGTACAGATATTTATAACAGCGAAAAACAGAGTCGGAAATATGGAAATAAAATGGAATGGAGAACCATGCAAATATTCAGTAAATAAAAGTAATCATTTACATATTGGGTGGTATAGTTGTAGATATTTTGTATTTGTAGGTACAAGAGGTTGTTTATAATGTCACACTGTTCAGGTTCAGTTCAGTTCTTGGATTTATTTACAAACATAGTCTAACTTACTATAATTTATTTCCACTACTTCTACACAATTTATATTCACAGAACAATTTTATAATTTATCTTTATTATACCCGTATTTATATATTTATTTTCGAAATTCTCTAGGTCAAAGAGCCGCCAAGAGATTTCCTTGATGGATTGGATTCTTCGAGAACTTATCAAAGCGAGCCGCTGTGTGAAACCTTTGCTTCAGTTATTGAATTTTTGGACAATTTTTTCGTGTATGACAAATTTCTCAGTTGTTTCACAATTTGCTAGCCTTTGAGATCACTTTATACTCTCTCTCTATCGGAGGTGTTCCGTTTTTAGCTTTAATAATCATGATGCAACAAGTTGCTCAAATTTTCCCCTTATTAAATTTTTATGAAGAATTTGGTGTTGTTCCTTTCTGCCCTATGGCTGGTCACGTAAAGAGTGAACGACAATGATCACCAACCGCTGAAAGCCAATTCAGTAACAACACGTTAGAAAGTTTCCGCTGGAGGATTGCAGAGTTGGACTTTTACAAAGCTCACTATCTAAAAACACTCAATTCTAGGCTTATCATGTATCAGCTCTCTGGATAAAGTAATTGGGGATTCTGTGAAGGCGAAACGATGTTACAACATGGCGAGGCGGGAGATGAATTGATGTTAGGTGAATCCAGCATCCAGTATAAGGTCTTGAGGGCATATATCAAAATTGATATGGAATTTTTTTTATTCGGAATATATATATTTTTCAATAGCATAGCTTGTACCGTTTTTTAGAAAATCGAAAAAAGCTTGTTTAACGACGTTCTTATACAGTAAGCTTTGGTGGAGTTGCTGGTATTAAAAATATGAAAATGTTTCAGTTCGGAACTTTGGGTAAATTGTAAATAATTTAAATTAATCAAAATAAATGTCAGTTATTCAACTTCAAAGTGAAGATTTTCGATGTCTGTACATACAAGGTGTATTCATAAATCAAACGACACTTTTTTAACTGTGGGCGAGGTTTGTAATCAAATAGGACTTTTGATAAAAAGTGAAGTATCTTTATTTTTGTTAATATCTCTAATTGTTTTCAATTAGAAGTAACTAGAATTAAAAACTGCATTTACTTATGACATTGCACTAAAAATTGTATAATAAGTATTTATGTAACTTTTCCAACTACATACTAGGTTTCAAAAAATATATAAATTTTGTTTGTGTTTTTTTTTGGATATCTCAAACTGCATCCAAATGTGCTGTATTATTAAAAATTGTAATAAATTGAAAGTTGATTGGAAATAAATCGAAATAAATGTCAGTTAATCATATTCGAGATGGAGGTTCTCAGCTGGTTTCTATATACAGTGTCATCATAAGTTGGATTCAAACGGAAAACGTTCGTATGAATATTATTTGGAAAAAAGTTATTCTTCATAAAAATATTTGCATGATCAGAAACGTATACTTTAATCATTAGATGTCACTTTTTCAACTGCATACGAGGTTTGTCGGCAAATATGAATTTTGCTTAAAAGTAAAATACCTTTAGTTCTCAAGAGTAATAAGAATTATAAAACGCATCTGATTGACACATCACTAAAGATTCTATAATAAATCTTCATATCACATTTTCCAATTGTTTGATAAAGAATATAAATGTTGTATAAGTTAAGTGCCTTTATTTTTAATATTAACTCAACTTGTTATCACAGTTTATTAGAAATGAAAACTACGCCCTATTATGCTATATCAATTAAAACTGTATAACGATTTTTCATAAGATTACGCGGAGAGGAGACTATTAAATGAATGTCAGTATAATTAACATACCTAAAGAGAGATGATACCCAGATCGTTTGCAATATAGTGGATCCACCTTAGTTAGAATCATATACAAAATTTTCTTAATACATATACCTATTTAGAAAACAATTTATTTTATTCAACAGTAACGAGGTTGGGCAAACTAATAAATGATGCTTAAAAGTAAAATACCTTATTTTAAGTAATATCGAAAAAGTTAATTAGATTTGAGAACAGCATCCAAGTAAGCCATTGCATCACTAAAAGTAGTAAAATAAATACATTAAAAAAAAACAAAAACAGACTTCAAAAAAATTACTAAAAAGCATGAAATAATTTTTTGCTACAATTAAATACTTTTTCAGAAGTCGGTGCCAATTTGAACAGAGAAGTTGCAAAGTACAATTTATAAATGTACTTCCCAAAACATTTTCACTTTAGCTTGGCACCGACTTCATAAAAAGTATTTAATTGTAGCAAAAACCAGTCTTATTGGTACTGTAACTGTATTTTTTGAACTCCTTATTGTTATGGTAGTTTACTGTAATATGTATTTTTTTGTTCTAAGTATGTTTTCTAATGTTTTTAGTATTGTGTTTGTTTAGTGTGGGATCATTCTTGAGTTTAGAGATGTTAATGTGTTCCATAATTTTAGTATTGTATTAATTTTTGGCAAGTACAATCATATCAGAGCTTCTCTGACTGTCACTGATATTCCAAAAATTGGAAAGACACCCAGCTTATTATATAAAAAAACACAAATAACTAACTTCAATTTTATTAACGTATTTATCTTATAAAAATATAATTAAAATGTAAATGCTATCAGACTTTAATTTAAATGTAATTCTTACGTGACTAATATAGAATGAATAAGGTAATAAAAACAAATAATAATAAATACAACAAACAAACTTTAAAGATGAACGCCCTTCTTTTTCAAAATTTTTTTGGTTTCCACTCTCTTTATGCGTGAAGGATCGCTCAACATTTGGCTTTTGAAATCTTTCTTGTGAATCTTCTTGGCTTGAAACTCTTCAATATCTTTTTTGCTTACCATGCTCGTTGAGGGCTTCAACTGTTCAATTGTATCCTCTGCCCAAGATTCGTCGTGCTTAGAGGAACTCGGTTTAACAGTGCGTCTCGGTCTGTTCATGATGTCGGTTATCAGATGATTCATTATATTAAATGTTTCTTTGCGCAAGTCTTGAGTAGACAAATTTTTCCTGATGGATTTCTCGCCAACCTCTCTCAGCAAATCATTTTTCAATTTCCTCTTCGCTTGTTTTGACTTCTTTTTGTTGATTTTTTGAAGGTGCAGATCTTCCGAACTCACAGATTTTCTTCGGTTCATGGAATGTGATTTCTCTTCTGTTGACGTCGAATCTTGGCTCGAATTCAAACTCACGCTCAATCTGGGTTTTTTGTTCGGCGAAGCACCGACCATTTGTTCACTTTTTCTTCTCAATTTTTTTTTACTTTTTGCTAAACTAGTGTCTTTGCTGTCATCAATGCATATTACATCACTGGATGCATTCGATTTCTGACCATCGTATTCCATAGTAAGACTGATTGAAACGTCGCCTTCGTTAATACTCCTACTAAATGAATCGACGATATCGTTTATTCTCTTGCTCAACACGGGATCTTGAATATCACCTACTGAGATATTCTCATGAATAGTGATCGCCGATTTTTTGACAACGTTGTTAGGTTGAACACTATCCGATTCTACAGCTACGTTCTCAACTATTTCGACAGATTCTTCTTCTCCAGAATGTTTTTCTCTATTTTCTGATTTCTTCAACTTCGACGATTTTCCTTTTTTCTTGCGTAAAGGTAGTTTGATGACATCGTCATCGCAATTGTCGATATTGATGATTCGTTTTCTTTTAGGTTTAACTGAATTGTCTAGATCGTACTCATCCCCAGATAGAAGTTCGATTTTTTCTTCATCACAAATGAATGAATCATCGCTGTCATACTCGTCTTCGGAACTTTCAGATTCTGTATGTATAGATTCACCTTCATCGATAATATCGTTGCTGTTTTCAGAAGGAGTGTCCTCTTCACCTTCTTCAGCCATGTCATCGATAAAGCCAGAGTTTTCATCTTCGCTTTCTTCCTCATTGATTTCTTCTTCATCCATTTCTCGGATTTTTTCGTTCAAGTATTTGTCCAGTTTTGAATTAGTAGATTCTCTTTCCTCCTCAGGACTTTCTATCTCAACTACCAAAACATCATTTGCACTATCGTTAGACTTTGGGGTGTATAGTTTTCTATATTTCTTCTTAGTGTTCGGTTTTTCATTACTTTCACTTTCATTTTGGTTGCCTTCTGACTCCTCAAGTAGACTTTTTCGCTTATTTTTTTTCTTAATAGTGATTTGTTCAGGTTCACTTGTCTCTTCACATACCGAGACGTTCTCCTTTGGCTTGCTTGTTTTGGTCTCTTCGTCATCAACCCCCGCGTCTTCAGTATCTACGATTTCAACAGATGCATCTGCTTTAATGTCTGCGCTAACATCAGCCGATTCTGCAACTTCAGATTCTTGCTTGTTTTCATCCACTTCTATTTCTAAATCAACAGTATTTTCTTTTTGTTCTGTAACCGTTGGCTTAACAATTTTTTCTACAACTGTTCGACTTTCTGCAGTTACGGTAATTTCTATAATAGACGAATCGGCATCAACACTAATTTGGTCTGATTCTGTTTCTGTTCTGACTGAAAATTCATCCTCGGTTTTGACAGAATTGTTTTTTTCATTTTCATCCACTTTTTTATTAACATTATCTTTTTCATTTTCATCATCGTCGCTGATACTGATGTGAGCTTTTGAGGGTTTTTTTCTTTGTTTCATTTCTTGCGTGGTATTTTCTTCCATGACTTTTTCTTCATCTATAGTAATTTGCCCTGATTCTGTTTTGACTGGAATTTCAATCTCACTTTCGTTAACATTATCCTCTTTATTTTCGTTAACATTACCCTCTTTATTTTCGTTAACATTATCCTCTTTATTTTCGTTAACATTATCCTTTTCATCATCACTGATACTGACGTGTGTTTTTGAGGAATATTTTCTTTGTTTAATTTCATCCATGACATTTTCTTCAATAACAGATTCTTTGGCTTCTTTTGTTTCATCTGGTGGAGTTTCAGTGTTATTTTCCATAAGATGTTCCTTTAAGGCAATTTCTATTTTATCGTTTGTCACTTCTTTCGTTAAATCTGAGTCCTTCGGTGAGGAGATCTTAGGTCCCACAATAGTTTTTTTCAAGTTTGCATTCATTTCTTTGTCTGTATCTATTTCATTGGTTTTCTTTTCAGAAATAACGCTTGTGTTTAATTCCTCACTATGCTTATTGGGATCCTCAATAACTTTATTTTCTGTAGACACTCCAGTTTCTTCAACTGTAATCTGTTCTCGAATTGGCTCAAAATTCTTAACTGTCTCAGTTTCATCACTCTTCTCTTCAGTTTCTACATCCTTTAGACTATCATCAACGGAGCTGATTATTTCAGCATTGGGTTCTTCCTTAATTTGTTCTGTACTCTCATCAGCTGCAAAATCAACAGCCATTTTGTCACCTTCGTTTTCAGCTAGTGATACACTTACAGTTTGCTCTGAAATTTTTGCAGCTTTATCTTCATCATCATCGTTTTCTTCATCTGATGGGACGTCGAAGTCAAAATCTTGGGATATTTCATTTTTGTTTGTACTCATCGAACTTTCAATCTCTGTATCCTTGGCATTATTTACTTTGGAACCATTTACAGCTGGTTCTGGTATAGTTGTAACAACTTCCGCAGAATTTTTTCCATCCTTATTTTCCAATTTTTCAATTTTGCCGTTTGAGTCTGCTTCAGATTGGTCAGTAACTTGCTCTTCACATTCATCTGCTTTTCTATTAGTTCCCTTTTCTGGGACATCTGCCACTGCCGAAAAGAATTCCATAGTCTCAGATTTCTGATTATTTGACGTTTCTATATTGCCATCATCTTTACTTTGGTTTTTGTCATGAGTATCTGCAAGTGCTGTTTTATCTTTACTTTCGGTCGGTTTAGAACTGTTATCTTCATTTTCGATAGTACTGAAAGTTTCATCAACTTCCATGGGTTCGACAAAACTGTTCTCAATATTTCTTGGTTTGAAAACGTCGGAAATCCTGGCGACTTTGACAGTTTCTGATGCCGGAACCGAATTTTCGCCAAGAGCAACATTTCCTGCTGCAAGGTTTTCCTTATCGCTGCCATCACTGACGTTTGAAATATTCAGATTGATCTCATCCTCTGCATCGTCTTGAGAACAACTGGTTTTCAACGACGAACTGTTAAGAATGGATTGGGAGGAATTTGGGCTTTCCACAGCAGTGTCTGATTTACACTTCAAACTTGTAAAGGAAGTCGGTGTGTCCACAAACACATCATCATCTTCATCGACATTTTCTGTTGCAGATCTTTGATTAACAGCCGTCGTATCAGAACCTTCTGAAAAAGTTAATTTCTGTGGAGTCACTGCTTTGCGATTAACAGGTGAAACCTTACGCAAGCCCAAGAGCTTGTCTTCAGCCGGAACTAATTCCGATTTTGGTGTGCCGGCTTGGGATTCCTCTATGATGACCGTCAGTTCTTTGACAGATTTCTGTTGTTCTTTTATTTTGATGGGAGTTAATATAATTTTTTTCGAATCTTTACTTGAATGTTGCGCCTCATCTGATGGTGATTTCGATGTCTTTGGGGATGATTCAACTTCGGTTTCATTAATAATGCTCAGATCTAAATTTGTTTTCTCACTTCCTTTTGTTACAGGCAATGATTCATCGACTACGTTGCACTCTATTGGGGATTTGCTTCTACGTTTCGACACTTCTGCATCTTGTTCAGTTATAGGTGCCATGGGAACGATGGCCTCAGTTACAGACAGACGTCTCTTTGGTTTCTTCGGCGTACTCGGTTTGGCAATTTTTTGCTCAGGTTCACCTTCCACATTATCCACCGAATTTCTACGTGTTGATCTGGTTGCTCTTTTCGGAGGTTCTACTGTAACATCTTCCGTCTTTTCGACGGACAATCTTCGGCCTTTCGTCGTTCTTCCTTTAGTAGTTGCAGCAGAATCCTCCTGGTTGGTTTCCTCTGCTGCAGAAGTTCTTCGAGTTCGAATTGTTTTTCTAGTAGTATTGTCTTCAGTATTAACATCATCCTTTGATAGCTCCGATGGCTGGTCGGTAACGGAAGATCTGCGTCCTTTGATTGTTGGCTGGCGTTTTTCTTCTATTGCTGACACTTCGCTGTTGGCTGAAGATCTGCGAGATCTTGTTTTAGCTGGTTCTGGTTTCTCCTCTTTGGTAATTGAAGTAGCTGAAACAAGATACAGATTTGTAGATAGTTACGATCTCAATTGATTATGAATTAAATTTGTTTTAAATGTTACAGTTTTCTTAAGTTATTTAAGTGCATTGTTTAAGACATTCGCCTATTATGAGCTATTAATAAACTCGTCACGGTATCATATTTCTTGGAAAATAATGCAATTTTAAATAATTCCGACAAAGCATGATTCTTGTTGGTTTTACCGCTTCATAAATAAGCTTTTTTAGTTTTTATATTCAAATCAGATTATTTTAATTGTTAAAACCACATATAGTTCGTTATTTAGCCCGAGTTAATAATGTGTTGGCTCATCTCATCAATTTGAAAACACTACTGACATTTCAATCAAATTTGCTTTATGATCTTTATTTTTCCCAAATCTGATATAGATATTCAATTGTGGATAAATCCGATGAACGGGGAGGTCAAATGAAGACACTCGCCAATGAAAACTTGCTAAAATGTGGCCCAGTGATATCTTAAAAAAAGGCTCTTGTTTCGATTGCATTTCAACGGGCCCAATTACTAAATATTCTAACTCTTGCAAATGAATGATTACAAGGGAAAAAAGGTAACTAAGCAGCTTTACATGCCAGTTGACTGGCAATATCTTGTCAATTATTCGAACTAGTTGGTAGCTTCATTGTAACTAAATTAAGTCACCATAGAAAAAAAGTATCTCTTTACCGTATTAAAATGATACACCTATCAATAGAGCAATAGTTTTTGAACAGCAAATTCGTAGAAGTCAAATACATAAACGCGAAAAAACAGGCAAAAATGGATTTTTAGGGTTCCATTTATCCAATATATAACTCTTATACAATTACTCGCGATTTCTTAGTCTTTAACATCACAGCAATTGTTGCAAAATTTTGAAATATGGCATCAGTGTATAGTTTGGTGACCCGATCGGGAGTACATATCGTAAATTAAAAATTTTGAATTTTAAGGGTATCTCTGGACGGGAGGAAATTACATTCTTCCTATTCTCCCAAACTATTGAGCTTAAAAAATTGGGAATATAGAACGTTGCCCAAAGTTTACAGAAAAATCATAGAATTAAACGGAAAATAAAAAATTAAACTTTTTTTAAACGCATTATGCAATATATCAAGTGAAAGGACTCATTATGAGAAATACAAATATATATTTTTTATATTTTGAAATAAATTCCTTAAAAGATATTAACAAAAATAAAATAAAAACCCTTTCCCCCTGTATTTCAAAAACCAGACGCCCTAAAATTTTGAAAAAAAATAGGTGTATAGGATCTCTCTTAAACCTTATAGAAAAGAAATCCCCAATATTATTTTGGAGAGGAGGGGGCAAAAATTATAGACTCAAATTGAAAATAATAATTTTTTTAACGCATCATGATTATTAAAAGAAGGGTTGATTATATGAGAAATACACATATTTTAAAAATCATTTGTTTACAAGATATTAACAAAAATATAAAAAGTTGACATATTCCATCCTTTATCTCAAAAACTACACGACCTAAAATTAAAAAATAACAATAAAAAGTTTGGGGGGGGGGCAAACAGAATTAAACAAATTTTTTTTCAAATACATCATGTACTGTATGGACAATAAAATTTTGTTTGCACCCGTAGAGTAATGTATCATTCATTATTTAATTAGTCAGGATTGTGGTATCTTTTACCCAGAAGAGTTTTCTGAACTTTTCCAGGAAACAGTGAATTTGTTTCAAATTTTCATTACCCTGTTGTAATAAAAAATGTAACATTAAACTTCGTCAAAATGCTAGTTTATGACGTTGATTTTATTGGGCTCAAGATACTTTGTGAAGAATGTTTAAATAATTTAGAGATATATTTTGCTGATACTCAAAATTCAATTGGAAAATTCATATAGTACACTAACTTGTCTGTCTTGAGTTTTGGTTACAGTGCTGCAAAACTGATTTAAAATGATGGTGGAGTTTGCATTAAACGTGCTAATGTGTGCCAGAACGACATTTGAGGAAAAGTAAAGCTCGCGGGTTAAACATACACTTAATACTAAGTATATGGGGTTAAATATGATATTAACAAGCTATGACATTGTAACGACAATCCAAGATATATAAAAATTAAGTGCATTTAATTAGATTTCATAATATCTTTCGTATATCCAGACCTAACGATGGTATTTAATACGGTGTATTTTTCAAAGTATCTCTGTAAATTATTTACCTCACATTTTTTTTCAAAACTATGTATCAAATAATATCCATTTTGAGCCTAACAAACTAACATTGTTCCAATGAAGACTAAAATAATCCAGTTTTTTACAACAAAGTTGTGATTAAGGTCCAACGGTTTCAATTTAATGGCAACTAGTTTCTATGAACAAACCTAATATCTGATAAAATTCACATTTTACTAATTTTTACCTGGCGAAAATTGATTCTATCAGGATTTATTAACGGTCGTTGTGAAAATTTTCTGATTCTCAACAACTATTCCATTCAAGGCATTAATGTCCCTTCATCATTTATCATAATATATGAAAAAAGAAATCCTCTTTTGTGACTTTTTAATGTTCACTCTATCCATAGTCTGTTAAAATCACGCCAATTATAGCTTATAAACTATTACATGAATGATACGCAATTTGCTGTAACATTTTTTTCCTCTTAAAAATCTTCATTGACTGTGTATATATTGTCAAATTTACAAGTGAAGGATAACACTATAAAATGTAAAGATACCAAAAATCTTCACTACCAATAATTTTGCCTTTATGTTATTCCAAGTTCCTTTCAGATCAGTTTTTTTATGATTTTACTAATTTCAATTTCATCGACACAAACAAATGGTCCCCGTTAAAAGCGGGTAAACTATCGAAAACTACAATTCCTTCCCACTCAGGTCATAATTCGACTGACATTATATAGTCTAGACCACAAATTGAAAATGGTGAAAAAATAAAGATAAAGCTCCTAAAAATATACAGTGGTTCATTGTATCCGGAATAACGACTAGAAAAATGTTATCTTTTTTTTGCTTTTCAGCATATAAAACTGGGAAGTTATAAACAAATAAAGATGGTATTTTTTTGCGCTAATAATTCATAATTAAGAAATTTTATATAATTTAATGCTGAAAGGAAGGTGCCAAGCAGTTGCGGTCTGAGGGGAAGGTCATGACATCCACCCCAAAACCGTACAAGACAAATTGATAAATCCTTTAACATAACAGAAGTACGAAAAATAAATCAAAATTAGGTACTCAAAATAGTTTTGAAAAATGCATAAGCTCCTCCCAGAATTTTTGACTGCGACCGCTGCTGGTCCCAAGTGGTAGGTAAAGTGTGCTAGAGGCATATCGTGTTAATTAATGTTTTTACAGTATCAAATATGAATTTAAAAATTTGAACAAATTAGGGTGCATTCCAAACACTTCAAAAAATTTAGTCAATAAGTTGAATTTTGAAGTTACATATTGTCCTCTCTTTAGAGAGCCCCGATCGCACACTTTACAGGCCGCTTGAAATTCCAGTTTCAGCGTTAAATTATTGTTATAAACAACAGAAATAGAGTTTAGGGACTCCCAACTTTTTTAATGGACAATTCCTACTCTTTAAACGCAAAACTAAATACCATTTATTCCATGTTTATTTGTTTATAATGTTGAAATTGTTTGTATACTAAAAACGTTTAAAAACATTATTCCAGACGTCATTCTGGAGCCAATGAACAATCACAAATATTTTTAGAACTTTTATCTCCATTTTTATAATATGAAAGAAAAGGATCCCCAATACTAATTATAAACTAAGCAATAAACTCATAATTTATGGATTAAAAAACTGAAGTTTTTATTGAATTAAATTTAATCTTTAATGCTAGTTATAAGTTTTGGCGTTTACAGATATTTTTGAAAAATAGATGCCAGCTTTGTGGATAGCTCTATTTGATCTCATCTACTATTTTGTATGTTTATTCAAAAGCCTAAATTCTTTCAGAAATATTTCAAAAGTTGGTAAGGTACACTGACCTGAATTGTATACAATTTTGTTGGTAATTTAAAAATCCGTCTACCTGAACTCGACTTGGTGAATGAAACAGCTGTTCTATTGTATTATAACAAAAGAATGAATATATTCTATTCAGCTGTTATAGCGCACGAATTTCTAGGGAGTGCGACTCTCGATAAACTGTAATAATTCGCGTTAGATACATTCTTACTCGTTTATTACCAATAAAACCTTAATTTTTCTATTTTCTTGGATATCTTTTGAAATATTGTACAAATATAGCAAGTATAAGTACAGTGTGTCCACTTATATTCTGTATAAATGGGGAAAAAATTGTTATTAATTTTATGAATAAATCTTTTCTTTTCTTCTTTTTTTCTTTAGTATGGTCTAAAACCTAAAATTCTTCATCCAGTATCAAATTTTTTAACTTGTATACGACGGTTGTCCAAAAATATTAATTTTGAAAAGTAAAGTTCCATATTTGACAAAAATGAAAAATTGTTATTAGAAAGAGTGGAAAACTGC
Organism: Octodonta nipae; assembly: GCA_034190945.1. Taxonomy (NCBI): domain Eukaryota; kingdom Metazoa; phylum Arthropoda; class Insecta; order Coleoptera; family Chrysomelidae; genus Octodonta; species Octodonta nipae. The sequence goes on along the minus strand of CM067216.1, from coordinate 204,684,030 downwards.
ATTAATTACTTCTACTATGAAAAATTGGGTTTTGTTGTTTTGTGAAGGAAACATGCCTAACAACATACACTTTTATGAAAACATAAATCTAACATAAACATTACATTCACATAATTTAAATCAAAGGCTGTATTAATATGCCTTGACATATTTTGTCTTGTGTTCCACTTATTTAATTGTTCCATTAAAAAAAATATGGTAGAATGTTTGCAATTATCTCTCTATTTACCCTCTCCATTTTTTTTGTAGACACATTTATATTTCTAGTTAGTATGAATTTATGTAATAAACCTAGCAAAATGGAATATCAAAACTCCAAATAGACACAATCAATAATAATGGAGCAACCACTTTTAATATGCTCGTCTGCTATAAAAGACATGGTTCACATTTAGAAATGGAGCCTGGAGACATTTTGTTCTAGGCCATTGCAAAAAATAATTGAGGGGGCTCAAGTCTGGATTTTTTATGGTATTGAGATCATGCATATCATTTTATGAAGAATAACTTGTTTTTCTTTAAATTAATAAGCAAAAAACTGTTAAATTGTATGTCCCATAATGATTTCAATTTTACTTGTTGCTTGGTTTATAACTATTATTGGGGTTTACGGATTGATTTCATATTACCTGAATAGGAAAATATAATTTTAGGCACTTTACTGCATTTTAATGTTAACTAAGCTTGGGGCAGATCCAGGGGCAGGGCTGAGTGCATTAGCCCTCTATTCAAATTTAGTGAGTTTAAAAACTAAAATAAAAGACTCTTAACTCCAAGAGCCTGCTAGTGTAAGTAGCTTTTATGGCCTTAACATCAGATCGAATATTTGTACTTTAATTTTCCAGAAAATACTGTGTCCAAAACTTCAGAATACCCTTTCTTTTATTTGGGCAAATTTAGTACAAGATGTGTGAACCTAATGTGGTTTAGTATGTGGTTTGAAAATATTAAATTTGATTAGTGTTATTTAGAAAAATTAAACTTTTCACTACAATGTGATACATTACCATTAGAACAGAATAATGAATCAATAGTTATGATGTTTCTGATCTAAAATAATAATGAAGAAAATGCTTAATAGGGTCAGAAGTAAACTAAAGATGGATCTAGTTGTTGCCATGAATTAATTTTGCTATAAATTGGGCCATATTATAAGAGATTATCAACTAAAGGAGATTTTTACAAACATAAGACAGATCAGTGACAGGTATTGTGTATGGTAGGATTTTTGTGTTAGTGTTTAAGAAATGACATTACTAATAATTTGAGCAGTGGAAATTAGGTTGTTAATATTTAAGAAAAACAATTCCAAAAACATTCTCAGTTCCATGCCCAAGACTGTCCTGTATGCATGGCTCCACTAATTTTGAAGATTTTGAACAGCATTAACAGTGATTTTGGTGCACATCTGGGGCAGTACCAGGCTCGCCCCATAGGCATTTTTCTATCTTCCCCTTTATGGTAATAAATTAAATGCTTTCAAAATCTCTGCAAGATTAGATGTAGGTATAAATCAATTAAATTTGGTGTAGTAGAATTTATAATTTCAATGGCCAACTATCAAAATTCAACATCCCCTGTAAGTAGTAAATCTTTTATACTTAATGATGTTTTATTCCAAGGTGTAGGTATATTCACAAAATCTATCATTTATTATTCCATTCATAATGAACTGAAACCCTAAGAAACACCAAATTCTGTTGATCATTAATAATTGTTGTGAAAATCTCCAATAGAATTTCAATTGAAGCTTTAATTAGTTGTATAAGTAACATAGCAATTTAGAAGAAAACACATTAATATAAAACCTCATTTACATAAACTGTAAAACAAAATAGATTTATCCAAAATTATTTACAAAAAATCTTCAAGACCTTTTCTGAAGTTCAGGCATTTTAGTAATGACAAAATTTCATGAACAAAAATGTTAAAAAAGAAAAAAAGTAGAAGATAGGGTACAAATTCAGTTGAAAAAGTTGAAGGTCTAATTAGATGTTTAAAAATTACTAACCTCTGCGAGTTCTTGTTGCATTTTTTCCATCACTGTCCGTCTCATTCTCTTGGGCCAAGAGTGAAGCACGTCGAGTCTTTACTGAAGAAGGTGTTCCTGCATTGACAGCTGCTGTTCGGCTGGATCTTCGTAAAGGTGAATCAGTTGAAAGTTGATTATCTATATGAGGCATTTTTCTGTAAAAATTTTCCAAAATATGTATTTACCAGAAATTTATTTTTTTGTAAAATAAATGTTAAATTGTAATTAACAGAGAAGTACATCTATCAGCTGTAAGAAGAAACTGAAGCAAACCCAATAACTAAAACAATTCGCCATGTCAACCGTTTTAATATGGTAAAATAAATTCGTACCTATTGTAAAACACAAATTAATAATACTATAATACAAAGATATAACAATTAATAATAATCTTTTGAATTTAAATACAAGTTTAAACGGATTTTACAACTACATGTAACCTACCTTGATCCCACGTGTACTGACTAAATGAATTTAAATTGCTGTCAACTATGTCAAGTTATACACAGAACATAGCAAACCATCAATTCAAATTTAACCGTCACAACAATGTTGCCGCATTTATTGTACGAATTCCAATTATGTACACAGTTAAGCCAGTGTAATGAAAACTAACAACTAATAGAAAATATAAAAATTATAAAATATGGCTACTGAGATCGGACTTTATTTACTTGTATATTATTAATATTAATACTGCTGAAATTACTATGGCATTAAAATCATGTTTGACAACACTGCTGAGATGTCCGAAAAATATTTTATAGAACTGAAAATGACACAAACAAAACTCATTTAAGACACTAACAAATATAAGAACTCCAAAAACCCCTTCATGCAAGTTTTGCTTTCGCCACAAAAAGAGTAAGTTTATCTTGTTTCAAATCCTTAGATCATGTACCTTCTTAGATCATTTCCCATCTAGATATAGCCTGTCAAGCATAATAAAATCGTGGCAACGCTAGATAGAGAGGGCAATAGAGACTATTTCACTTAGTGGGTGGAAGGAGCCAATGAACACCATGCTGAACGTATTTCATTGGAAGCAGCTCCCTATTGCCCTCTCTCTCCTTAGTCTTACCACGATATTTGTGCACTGCAGGGTCTTTATTGTATGCTCTGTGCTGCAGGCTATCTATAGAAAGTAAATGCTCTAAGTGAACCTTCTAGATATAGCTTCTCATGCAAAAATGTCGTGGTAAGACTAAAGAGAGAGAAGGCAATAGTGAGGGCAAGAGGCTATTTCACTCGATTGGGAGCTGCTTCCAATGAAATATGTTCAGCATGTTGTTCATGCTATTGGCTGCTTCCACCCACTAAGTGAAATAGCCTGTTACTGTCTTGCTGCCCTCTCTTTTTAGCGTTGCCACGATTTTGTGCTTGACAGGCTTTATCTAGGAGGTACATGATCTAAGTTCAAATTAGCATTTGAGTTCATGGAACGTACAAGTGAGTATTACTCAGTGAGATGCTTAGAGCATTTACTTGGTATATGATCTAAGATGAGAGGTATTTACTCACTGGTATTACTCCTGTTTCTTAGGTGTTCTGTGTCAATTGTACAATATTGTTTTATGGTGGTTAATATTTGACAGTTTAATTTTGAAGATTCATCTTGTAAGTATTGTTGTGAAAAGTTTTTCAAAAAATGTCCACACTTGAAGATAAATCAATTTGGGAAGATGGGGAGGAATCTTTAGGGGAAGAAGTTCTTCGGATGTCCACCGATGAAATAGTCAGCCGTACCCGTTTGCTAGACAACGAAATCAAAATAATGAAAAGTGAAGTGATGAGAATCAACCACGAATTACAAGCGCAAAATGAAAAGATCAAAGAAAACACCGAAAAAATAAAAGTAAATAAAACTCTACCATATCTGGTATCGAATGTAATAGAACTTTTAGACGTAGACCCCCAAGAGGAGGAGGAAGATGGGGCTGTTGTGGATCTTGATTCACAACGAAAAGGAAAATGTGCTGTTGTGAAAACTTCTACTAGGCAAACTTATTTCCTCCCCGTTATTGGTCTTGTAGATGAAGAAAAATTGAAACCTGGTGATTTAGTTGGTGTTAACAAAGACTCATACCTTATCCTGGAGACTTTGCCTGCTGAATATGATGCAAGGGTTAAGGCTATGGAAGTAGATGAAAGACCTACTGAGCAATACTCTGATATTGGAGGTTTGGATAAGCAAATTCAAGAACTTATAGAGGCTGTTGTGTTACCAATGACACATAAAGACAAGTTTGTAAATCTTGGTATCCAACCACCAAAAGGTAAATTTATCAATTATTAAATACCTAATTGATTTTTTATGGTTAGTTTATAACACCTTTCACCTAAAAAAGGTCTTATTAGAAAGAATATATCATTATTCTGGTTCATTCAGGTATATCTATATGTAAATATAAACAGGCAAAATCAAAACAGTATCCTATTTTGCAATGTTTGTCAACTGAGTTTTGTAATCTTTTTGTTTAGTAGATATTGAGTAGGTTCAGTGACATCAGGAAATAAATTGTGATACAATATTAAGAAATTAAATTGCTATTTCTGATTTTAATGATTGCACCATCTTTTCAATAATAGCTGGACTACCCCTATACATTTTTGGGCACTAGTGGAAACCATTGTTCCATATACTGTGATAAAAAGAACTTCAATAACATTCAAATTTAGTTGAATTCCAAGCATTGGGTGACCACTAGTTAACATATATATAAATAAGGTTTGATCATTGATTAAATATTTTATTTATTTAGTTAAATGTGAATCAGCATTTGGATGTAAAACAGCATTTGCAATGAAAATGTGGAATGATCTAGCAAAATCATGACATATGTAAAACTTGCCATTTGGGCACAAGTGCAGCCAACTTATTAAAGATCCACATTTTGATTACATGATTGTATGTATTGCTTTTCTAGCTAAAACTAATAGAACTAAAAAATGTATAATTAAACATTAATATTGAATACTCTATGTATTTTGGTACTAGGTTCATGTTCTACATATTGTTCATGAGTTAGTAAATGATTTTGGTTCAAAACTTTAAAGAAGAATAGCAGTTTGTAATATTGAAAGTTCTTATATATATCTTCATAAATTTGAGTTCTTTCTACCTACAAAACTTATATTTATATATATATATATATATATATATATATATATATATATATATAAGTTTATTAATTGTATTAATAGGAATCCAAAAAGGTTCTTATTTAACACTTTACCCTAGAATGTGGAATACTAATGTGGTAAATGTAGAAAATAAAATAGTCCTTACCAGCAAGAAAAGAGCAGTTAAGCCAGTGTAATGAAGACAAACAACTTGTTTTAAATTGTGAAACTTGTTACCCAGTATAAAACATAAAAGTATTTTTATAACATCATATATCTTAAATCATAGGGGTGGTGTATCCCAGAGCAGTTTCCAAATAATTTTTCCCCTGTAAATATGTATTGAAAAAATTGGTTTGGGCATGGAGTTTCTGTTAAGAAAATTTGAAAGGGTTAATAGTTGCATAGCAGAAAAGTTTTTTGATCATGAAATAAATTATAGTGTTTGTTTAATAGTATAATTGTTTTAATATTTAGTTAAAGTTAATTTTAGGATTCTTCTTTCCCCATGTGTATTTTCTCACATATGTTTTAAACTATGTATGTTAAAAGTTACAGTTTTATTACTGCAACACACTCATAATTGTGCCATCAACCTGTGTAAGATATCCAAATTTTAACGGTTTTGTCCAGTAGTTTCAAAGAGAATAGTGCCTGACAGTAGGGATGTCAGAACTGTCAAAAAGTATCGATACATATTGTATCGATATTTTTTAAAAGTATCAATATCGATATTGATATATCGAGAAAAAAATATCGATATATCAATATATCAGTACTATTTTAGAACAGTAGTCTATATATATATATATATATATATATATATATATATATATATATATATATATACTTAGTAATTTGTTTAACTAGTGTATCTGATAAAGTTATATGCAAACAATTTATAGATAGGTGGTAGGTAGACTGGATAACAAAATTTAAAAATATTTTATTTTGAAACTTTTTCACAGCTTAAAGTAGTAATATATTGTTAAATTAACTATATACTACTACTTCTCATATTTTCTGAAAATTTAGATGTCGTTCTAATGATCATTTATACACTCTCATATATACCTCCCCTCTACCTCATGCATCAGAAACATATTTCAAATTAATTTTAACATCAAGCACTTAGGCAACATATAGCATAAATATAATAAATTAATTATACTTGAAAGAATTCTGCTAATCTTTGTGTACAAAGATCATGTATCTCAACTTGTTTGACAATATATTGGCTGTTTTCCAATTACCGCATAATTGCGCACAGTGCTGAGCACTAAGTGTTCCAATTACAGCACTGGCTCGCCCAAATGGGCACAAGAAATAACTGTGCCTTTGGGATGTTCTATGTAAGTACTAAGTAAACATAAAACTTTATCATAAAGAATGAAGTATGTTCCAATTAACGCCCGAAAATTACGACAAAGAGCGACACAAAAACATTTTGTGCTCTAGTAATTGGAAAACAGCTAGTATTTATTTTATATAACACGTAACAAACATACGGAAAAATATCGTTTTTGATAAGTTTTCGATACTTGGTTTTTAAATCGATATATCGAATAAAATTATATTGTGTAAAAGTATCGATATATAAAACAAAAAATATCGATATATCGATATTTTTCCGACATCCCTACCTGACAGACAGAAGACAAGAGTAATCCTATAAGGATTTATTTTCATTGGAGGTACAGGACCCTAAAAATGACCTGGTTTAATTAAACACTCATTCTAGGATGATTAAATGTGCTTCATATTATTAACTTGTCCAATAACTTGAATTTTACTTATAGACTTGATCTGGATTCCGGTTAGCACAATCATATTTCAACTGCTTTAGTTGTTCTAGGTACAAATTCAAATGCATTAATACTATGTTCATCATCTTGATTACATCACAATTTTAACATAAGAAGTCCTGTCAAAATTGAACTATGAACAGTTTATACCGACAATAAAAAACGAGGAGTTCGCAATTTAGAGAGGAATTGATGGATAATATTTAAATTTATTTTGGTCTTTGTGCATTAATATCCAATTAATTTCATTCAAGTAGTGATTTTAATGAAAATTATAAATATATAATTCTGAATATGATTGTCCAAAAATGATTGGTATATCAATGTTGTTACAGGAGTATTACTGTATGGCCCCCCTGGTACAGGCAAAACCCTCTTAGCCAGAGCATGCGCCGCGCAAACGAAGTCGACCTTCTTGAAACTTGCCGGGCCTCAATTAGTCCAGATGTTCATCGGTGATGGCGCAAAACTCGTCAGAGATGCCTTCGCATTGGCCAAAGAAAAAGCACCGGCAATAATTTTCATCGACGAATTGGACGCAATCGGTACGAAACGTTTCGACTCTGAAAAGGCTGGGGATCGTGAAGTGCAACGTACCATGTTGGAACTCTTGAATCAACTGGACGGTTTCAGCTCGACGTCCGACATTAAAGTAATTGCCGCAACGAATCGAGTCGATATTCTCGATCCAGCTCTCCTCCGATCCGGCCGTTTGGACAGGAAGATAGAATTTCCCCACCCGAATGAAGAAGCGAGAGCCAGGATTATGCAAATTCATTCGAGGAAGATGACAGTCAACCCCGACGTGAATTTCGAAGAATTGGCGAGATCAACTGACGATTTTAACGGGGCTCAATGTAAGGCAGTGTGCGTCGAAGCTGGTATGATCGCGTTGAGACGGAACGCAACGGCAGTTACGCATGAAGATTATATGGATGCCATTATGGAGGTCCAGGCTAAGAAAAAGGCCAACCTCAATTATTATGCATAATCTATTATCGTTTTTTGTATTAGGTATCCAAATAAAATATTTTCTATTGTCCAAATTAATTCATTTCATTATACAGGGTGTATTTTGGCAAGTGATAGTACTGGCCAGTATGAACTAAAAACTCCTAAAAAAACAATATTTATCTTGTATAGTTAACAACCTAGTTTATTAAGTTTTTGAAATTTCAATACATCTGGCAACCGTACATGCGTATATATGGTACGGAAAGAATATACTAAATAATGAAATGTATTTAAGTTCTAATTTGTATGATGGTTATTAGAGATATGTAGTTTTTGTATTTATTCTATTCATTTATGACATGATAAGACTGCTCATTTTCAAAACATTCTTAATAATTTCTTTATAAGAAGACGTTAAGTGAAAAAAAGTCAGTATGTTATGTTTGATAAAAGAGTAAGTACCTAAAATGTACCATTACCAACATAGAATTGAGAAATGTTAGAAGTACCTAACATGAATTTGTATTGTCATCAAAAAATTTGCAATAATTAAGTTGTTTTTTATTCCATGTTTTACATGTTCACACTCATATTTCTTAAATATATACAAAACTTCCCAATGAAAAAAAATTTTCAAGAAATAACAACAAATGAAAATTGATAAAAAACTATGATCTGTCTAGAAAGGTTCCACTAAGTTTTTGAATTATAAGCACTAGATTGCTTTCTTCTTCTGTTACTTCTAACAATAGATTAAAATGATAAATATTCACATGAATGATGTACTTTGTATTTTTTATTCCTTGTTCTTTTGCAACAGAAATTCCTTTTTTATTAAATATTAAAGAAAAACCCATCGGAGAGTACAATCTAACAAGAAATTGCCTCAAAAAAGAACAAGTGAAACTTTGAGAAGACCTTTTGACGAATGGATGTGCAGAAACCATCATTAACAAAGCATTTGAAGAACTAAATGAACCACCCAAGAGTAAACCACAATAGCAACTCTATTATTATTATTATATACTAAAGGCTTGTGGGTGAAACAGACATATTGGACACAGATATGGAAATCAAAATCAATTATCTGAATTTCCCTTCATTGACCTGATGACGATAGCATATTCAAGTTATTAAATGCTTTCATTGATGCTGGTAGTAATGTTAATTGATAAGCTGAGATTAGGCCTGAAGTTAGATAGGTTGGTGCAGTTATTAATAGAGGGAGTTCATGGGATGGGTATTCACGCCGATTTCCCGGTCGGCGTCGATATTTGGTCCGACGTCTTGTTCATAAGTACTATGACTATGAGACAAGCATCAGAGTACCAGAAGGTAGTACCCAAATGGAAGAAACTCTAAAGAACAATTGAAGATGCTATTTATTGTTATAAGTGTGATAAGTATGTTTATATTTAATTATAACTAAAGTAAAAAGTTAACTAACATTTTTAAAACATAATGTAGTATAAACAAAGCTAACCAGAACTAACCTTTAAATTATTTGAAAACTGCCGAAATGCCCAATTTATGCCGTACTACGTACCGAACTATCTGACTTTTGAGATTAATGATTCATTATCATATTTATGTCAATTTTTCTTCTACTTACGTCATCATTCGAATGATATGACAGTTCGCACGATTCCAGTATCGGGCCCAGCTAGGACCGTTAAAGTTGAGCATCAAAATACAGGAACTGAGTGCCACTTGTTAGTCGGACCGAAAATGGATTAAAAAGTCATGCCCTTGGGCCAAAATTCCAAAACTTTTATATATTTATTTATATTCCATTATGTCGTTACTTAAATTAATTAAACTATTTATCGATAAGATCAACACTAAAACAAAAAATCATTTTCAATGATTTATGAAACATACTAAAATCACAATAGTTTTAATAAAATTATGACCCGAATATACAAAAAAAAACAATAAGAATATCTACAAATAAATATCACCCATTTTACAGAATACATAAAAGTTATTAGCATCGATTATAACAACCAATTAATTTTTAACTATCGAAGTTTTATATTAAAACTTCACTAGTAAATTTGAAATATATACATATGAGAAAACATGAAAACAAAAGCAGTCCATTTCTCTATTGCATCTGAATTTATATGAAGAAATATGTTTACTGCGCCGCCCCAGGAACTTGTGGCCTCCTAAAGTAAACGATGCCTGCCAATACTGCCGTTAAAGTTGTTATTAGATATAGATCCCAATTTGAACCGACTATTGCATAAAAATCTCCGAACGTTTGAAGCTCGCCGTGGGAAAATAACTGAAACAATGGAAACATTTTAACAAAATTAAATGCAGAATATCTTATCAAATGAAGTTAGTAATGTGGCGATAAAAATATGATCATTTTGAGAAATTATGGCGAACAAATTTATTGAGGCAATAAAAAACAGATTTTTCTTTTCTAAGTTTATTAAATACACTAAAACAAAAGGCAGGTAGATTTCAGAATAAAAATAAGTTCTAGTCATTGTGTAAGATATTGTACAGCCATGTAAACTGATCTGGACATAGATGCTAGTTGACATACCTCATTTTGTATATAACTCAGTCAATAAAGATTTATAGGCTATAACTGACAAGATAACAGCAAATTCATAGATGTAAATTACCCAGAAATAAAATCCGTTTAAATATCATGAGAAGTGAAGCAGGGATTGTAATGCTGTCAGTAGAAAAGCAGATAGATACTTTTCAAAACACACCGTGTTAAACATGACTGTTCAATCGGCATATAAAATGCACTTCTCTTATATATCTAGGATTTTCCTTAGAAGGCTGTAAAATTTGTTAAAAATGCCTGCAAATATTATCTGTTATCTTGACAGCTGCTGTCATTGCCTGTTTGTCGACAATTCGCGAATTTAATGTAATACTCAGTACCATTTTAAACCAAATTCACGCCGTTATAATGAAAATTTCAGATAACCAAATTGAAGTACATTACATGCATTTTCAAAATATCTCTGGTATACCCCAAGTGGACGATCTTGGCTAAGTCAGTGAGTTTGGCAAGTACCGCTGCAATTACAAAGTTGTGAATATTTCCATAAAATAAGTTTAAGTTTAAAAGGCTGAATCCATATTTACAGTTTAAATAATTTATTTATACGAATTTGCTGTTAAAATCTGTCGCTTATGCCCCTATAAAGTATTACCGAAATGATGACATAAGCGAGTTTTTTTTTATTTTGTGTCCAAAAATGTCTTCAATTTTCCTTTAACGGGTGTGATAGGCAGCAAACATGTGTCATACTTTCACAACATCCGAGAAACATTTGGATAAGTACTACAGTTTTCACATCTTACACATGTTGACCTTTCAGATATGTGGAAAGATTTTGAAAATCTAATTTTCAATAGACCATTTTTTTAAAATTTATTACAGAGTTTCATTTTGGTTGGTCTTCCTCATTTTTGGACTACTTCCGCTCGAATTAGTCCTCTGGCAATGGCCAAGTGAAAATCTCCGAGACACAAGCAGATACCTTAACATTTTATTTTGGATTGGATTTTGGATGGTATGAAACCACAGTAAAAGAAAACCCTGTGCCACAACTTCTGAGACCTATGATCTTATTCATACACACTATTTACCTTGTTAACATGTGTTTGTTGTAATTGAGACAAATCACATCATACAATCTTTCTTTCTGTCAACAGTTATTAAAAAAGCAGAGTTCTTTTATCCTTCCACTGCAACTAATCCACCAGTAGATACACAAACATCAGTAGCACATCATTTCATTTAATTATCATTTTATTTTACAATAAAGTAATGTTTTTCCACCTTTCCTGAGGTTATTATGAATGAATTCCCTCAGCCATTAGAGACTATAGAATTGAAAAAGTTTTCAAAATATCCGTATAATTTTTTTCCAACCCTTGTTAGAGCTTTAACAAGGATAGTGGATGAACCAATTCTCATTTGGAAAACATCATTGGGTTGTAGAACACTTGCCTTAAACACCCTCTACCTAAATGCTGAGCAGGAACTAAAATACTGAAATTACAATTTTGTGTATACTCTTTTTGATATTATTATTACTGATTTTGCTAGTGTGTTATTGTTACTGTTATTATTGGTTTTAAGATAAATTAATGTTTTTAATCACAATATCATAATCAGACAAATTACTTAAAAATAATAATTAATCTTCTAAAGCAATAATAAATAACTAAAATATAATTAAAAAACAAAATTATTAATAATAATATACATCAATGCCACACAGACAAAATTATAATATTTATATTGTTGTCGTCTTCTAAACGTTGTTTGTGGCATATTCTTGATTACTTTTATGTTTTTTTGGGGAATAACACCACAATAGAAATAAAACTCCGTATATTGCAGGAATACCAAACGTTTCAAAGTCTATTCTGACTTCGTTGTCAATGGCTTTATATTTATTGATGTGGATTGCAAAATGAAAATTTGATTTATGACATTTTGTCATAAATCAAATGCTGCCGTAGATCCGTCTCCACCGGTCTAGGTTCCAACGCTACTTTCTGAATGATGAATGATTTCATATAATATAGCGCCTTAAAAATGTTTTTAATTCTCTACTACATTGTCCATAGCAGCAAACATGTTATGAAGTGTAGATTTCAAAGGATAAAAAACTAAATTTTAGTGATCTTTTCGATAAGAAATGTTGCATTCTGTTGCGCCAATTAATCTAATTTTATCCCTATAACACGTTGGTCTTAGTTTTGCTTTTTTTCACATAGCCTTTTCTATAATTCATCTGAGGCCCAATTCTCGAAACCATTCGACTGCTCTACCACCGGACATAAATGAAGTTTAACCCATATATTTTCATACGACATACGTCCTTCGTCGGGGGTAGAGCCGTCGAATGGTTTCAAGAATCGGGGCCCTGGAACATTGGTCCATTGCCATTATAAGAATCGCATAAACATCAAGAACCTGCTATGACCTACGGCCGATACAGGGTAACCTTATCTAGCTATCACGAACATTTCACTGCTATTAGTGACCACTATTAAAAAGGCAATCGTAAAAAGTGGTTTTAAAATTGATATATGATTAATTAAAATACGTTATGAACGAAATTGTGTAAAAATTATTTTCATTAAACATTTTATGGGCATATTTAATTAGGCAACCGGCAGAAATTAACTTTTAGACCATGATTACCAGAGTTTTTCAAGTTCTTATAATGAACAAAACAACTTTTTATGTAATTTTGAACCAATTTATCGAAATAGTAGTTCAAATACAAATAATTAAATATACAGCTTACCTCATGTATACTTTCGATGCTAAACATCAAATTCAATTTGAGCAAAGCCAACGCTACCGGAACCTTAGCGTCCGCACTCGTTTCGGCGGCTCTATCATAACAACGTTTCGCCAGATGCATATCTCTAGACATGCCCAGTCCTTGTTCATGCATGTAGCCCAAATTGAACATCGCTTGAGCGTTGTGTTGTTGATCCGAAGCAAGGCGGTAATGCGTTGCTGCAGTTTCGTAGTCGACGGATGTACCTAGACCGTAATAGTAATAATCTCCTAGTTTTACCTAAAAGTTAAATGGACACGAATTTTATTAAGGAATTAGTTTTAATTTTACACATAGTTAATATTATTATCTAATGAAGGCCATACAAACCTGTGCGGCTGAATATCCTTGAGCGGCCGCTCTGCTCCAATATAACAGAGCTCTTATTAGGGCTTCGTTTGTGGATAACATTTGCGCTTCGCCTCTGTCTAGTATGAAAGCAGCGTTACTTTGAGCAACTTCATAACCCAATTCGGCCAGTAAGGCATATTGAACAAAAGCTTCGTTGTATCGACCGTTTCTGTAATCATTGTGGGCCTAAAGGAAAAAATTATTAACATGTATAAACTTTCATCTTCCATCTACTTCTTATAACCAATGATCCCATCACATGATTAGTGTGTTTATAAATGATTAATAGAAAAAAAAAGATGAAAAAGAATTGTTTATTTATGTAAAAAGTAAGTAAGGAAGTTAATCTGTTCCTCTCTCTATCAGTATGTTACTTTAACTTCGAAACAGATTCATTAGAGATATCACTATCATAGCTATAAATATCAGAATCATCATCTGTTTTAGAACAGCTGATGAGAGTAATTTTAAATACACATCAAATACAAAACAAAAATTGGTTTAATTTGAGACACGATTAATTAAAATGCAATGAAATACATTGTTAAAATGTATTAAACGTTTTCAAACCTTCTTGCGGCCACATTTTATTAGGCAACCCGCCAGACACATATTCCTACATTAATAATCATCTACTCAAATTGTACACAATTAAAACACAGATGGATATTGTAATAACATGGAAACTATTGCTGATATAGGATACTCGCCGTTCGAGATTTAAAAATCATTTACAATTAGTGGTTTTGTAAGATAAATAAATATAATGATATTTAAGTTGATATTAAAACATTAGAGGTTAATTATGTTTCGACAAAGTCACATCTTTCCTTCTTGGGGTTTTTTCTTTGGCTATACAGAGGATTATAATGGGAGAGATCCTATGAAGTGCAGATTTAAATCTGTTAAAATGTGTCATAAACTTTCTGAATAAAATAAATAATATGGAATGGAGCAGTACACTGTGGAACAATGTGTTCATGATCTCTTATTGTGAAAATGGTTGTTTAATAAATGAAACACAGTAAAGCCAAACAAATGCACAAAAGCCCCACTGATAGTCTGAGATTACTGTCATTTCTGACAGGGACCAGAGTAACCTTCCACACTGCCCAGCAAACAATCAATATTTTGCCAAGCAGCAAATTTGGGGAGAGAATCATTTTAAGAAATGATCACGATAATTAACCACTTGTTTGGTGTGATCTGAAGCCCCTCGGATTACTTTCTTTGGGGCAAAGTCTAAGTTAACGATCCAAAAATAATTCACGACCAAAAAATATAGATTTAAAGTACCCAACTTTTGCCTAATCTAAATGTCTAATTTTCTAATGAACAAAAAATATATGAACTTACATCTACCAAAATTTGACCCCATTTGCCTCGTTCAGCTACATTTTTGAATAATTCCGTTGCGGTTGGACACGATCTCAAGACACCTGTGCCTTGGGCATGCATCTGTCCCAAATTATAAAAAGCCAGGACATGACCAGACTGAGAGGCCAGTGAAAAATATTTGTTGGCCATTTTGTAATCTGTTTTAACGCCCAGGCCATCTACAAAAAAATTAGAAACAAAATTTAAACCTGGTTCGACACTTAGCTCAGTGACATTGTCAGAATATATATCTAAAATAATCAATGTCAATTTTTTTAATCTTCCTTCATTGAAATTTAAATAAATATCAACAGACAACCAATAATCCAAGCAATTTTTTGAAATTGCCTTACTACAGTTTGTTCCCCTTTCACAAATTCAAATACTTATGTTACATGAAAAATGTGAGGAGAGAAAGCCAGGGAAAGTAATCAACAAATGTTTCAATAAACAAATAATGTCTCTCCATTTAATTTTGTGTTACTTATGTGAATTATTTGAAATGATTTAACAAATAAAAAACATAATTTTAATTAACTTCATTACCAAAAAAACAATGTAGTTTTGTGAACTGTACTTTGGATAATCAATATCCAGAGGAAGTTTTTGTATCATTTTTAAAAGCACATATTTCTGTGATTCAGTGGTATAAATAGATATATTTATCAAGGAGAACATTTATCAAAAAAAAAAAAAAATTTGTTTCCAGTTTCTGCAACTATTAAGGATAATTATTTATTAATCATTAGAAAAATCAATATAACCCCTTTTGTTACTTAATCATATTCATTTGTCATGATTAGTTTTTTTAAGTACTTCTAGTTACTCGAATACTCACATACAGTATTCGAGTAACTAGAAGCGAAAGCAGAATGCTACGAGAATTATGCAAACCGACCTGAAGAGGGCAGATGTGACTCTGCCGAAACGTCGTCAATTTACCATCGATCTCGGCAGGGATCAGTTATCAACTACGTGGATGAATTCCCGGAAACCATCTAATACATTTAGTGCCCGCGAAAACTTAAAAACAATATATATATATATATATATGTGTGTGTGTGTGTGTGTGTGTGTGTCTTATGGTGTTTCCGGGAATTCATCCGCGTAGTTGATAACTGATCCCTGCCGGGATCGATGGTAGAATGACGACGTTTCGGCAGAGTCACATCTGCCCTCTTCAGGTCGGTTCGCATAATTCTCGTAGCCTTCTGCTTTCCCTTCTGGTTACTCGAGTACTAAGATTAGTACTAGTAGTAAGAGTACAGCTCGCGCTGTTGTATAGTCGGGGCTGCGTGTGATTGGCCATTGGCGCTCAGTGGCCATGCCTCCCGCCTCCTGATTTGTTATTTCCGGTTGAGTTGTTATTGGACGGATCCGGGCCGGTACGGTGTTTAATAGAATTTTCCAACAATTCGATAAGTTCTGAATTGTTGGAAAATTCGGCATATGGTTCAGAACTTTTTCGAGTCAACAAGATGAGACCGATCTTTTCTTGTTTTGGCCATCACCCTCGGCATATCAGACCTTTTTGTTTGAGGACACCTCGAAGATACAATCTACAGCAACAAACCTGAGAGTGTGAATGATGCTGTTCAGAACAAACCATTGGAAATTTGTGAAAATGTAACAGAGTTCGCAACTCTATAGGACAGAAAAGAGTGAGCGTTTGTCTGCTATTACATTTTAATAAAAAAATTGTTTTTTTAGAGTTATAATTCAAAAATATTAAAAAATAAAATCAGTTATATAAGCTACATAGTGTAGTAAAACAACAAATTCCTGATAATAGTATCACTAGTATGATGAGTTTGTGTATAAGAGCAAAAAGATATTTAAAAACATATTATTAATGCCGCACTTACTAAAGTACATGTTTCCCAGCTGCAGCTGACCATCCACCCAACCTTGATCAGCGGCTTGTGTGAAATATTGCCTGGCTTTATCATAATCCTTTTTAACGCCCCTTCCGTACAGGTACATCAAACCGAGCCCACTGAGACCGACGGGATTGTTTAGTTCAGAAGCCTTTTTGAAATACTTATACGCTGTATCGTTGTTCGCTTCGATACCGTCTCCACCGTCCAGATAAATCTGTAAGGACAAAGAGGGATCTCCAGTATAGAAACAATGTGAGTAAATACGTAATGTAACTACAAACTTTTCCAAGATATGCCATGGCCATCGCGTTACCAGCCTGTGCAGCTTGAGTAAAATAATGCAGCGCCTTCTGATAGTCCAAATCGACACCGCGTCCTCCCTGGAAATGCAGCTGACCAAGGCCAACCTATAAAAAGAAGTTTATCTGAAAATTATAGTCAATAATATATTTATTGAACTATTTAAACAAATTACTACTGAGGACCATAACCTTTCCTTAAAAACTAGTTATCTATAAACTATAAGATAAGATACTGCATATAGTAAACTAGAGCTATACAATTAGATCCTTATTAACCGCCGAAGCAACAAGAGGGCTGTTGTAAGTTTAAGGTGTGTATCTGTGAGTCTATCTGTGGCATCGTAGTTTTTAAACGAATGGACCGAATTTGATGCGTTTTTTTTGTTTGTAAGCTAACGTGATCGAGATCGTTCTTAACTATAATTTTTGAAGATTTGTTCAGACATGTAAAGACTTGCAGCTCATTTTCTACTTGACAACAAAAGAATCTTCCTAAGAATTTTTGTTAACTGTTCCTAAGCGACTGGATCGATTTTTAAGATTTTTTTTGTATGTGTTTAAGTGGGTTCCAGGATTAGACCAAGTAGGTGGGGCAGCAATCAGGTTGTAAGAAATTTTCATGAACACGTTAACTGGCTCACAGATTTTGATGAATTTTTTTGTGAGCGTTTGAGTGTATGTTTTAGACTCACAATTGGATGTGGTAGATGGCGCTACCATCGGATTGTAGGAATAAATATTTTTTGAACACCCAAACAACAAGATCAATTATGTTAAACAATGTTGTGTGTGTTTGGGTGGACCCATGGTAAAGGTTGCATCTAGATGTTGGACCTGCTCCAGCGGATCAATCTCAAATACGAGAATTTTTGTTTTTAGAGGTTTTTGTGTGGGGGGTAATTTAAATTTTTAATTTTCTTGTGTTCTGTTTTACATTTTATGTGGATACACACTGTCAGGCAATCACCAATATGAAGTGATACTAGGAGAATACAAATAATAATGAACAACAGTAAATTGTATTGGCTTAAGTTAATACATATCAATAATAACAATGTATGAATTAGAGGAATCTTGTAATACATGGGATTGAGTTGGCTGTTACTTGGTAGAAGTTGACATTCATGATGACTTGAGTAATACAACTAATTACAAACTTGCACTTTATTTAGAAATTGTGACAATTGTTTCGCGTCATTGTATGAATAAACTCCATCGAACACGAAACATTTGTTACAATTTCTCAATAAAGTGTAAGTTTGTAATCAATTGTATTACTCAAGTCATCATGTCTTGTAACACTTTGAAAAGATGCTAAAATTCTAGATGTTATCAAAGATTAAGTCATTCTATATAGTTTAAGTGTATTATTTATTTATTATTATTTAAGTCATCAACACAACATACTTTTAATGTTTTTGTTATTAGGTGTCCTCCCACATAATTACACAATAAGAATTTTATGGTTTATCTAGCCCCCTGCCATTCCACATTTTGTTACCATAATACTTGTGCCCTAATGTTTTACAAATAGACATGGTTATATATTCTGTATTACTGGTTAAAGAAACATTACAAAAATAACTCCTGACTTGAAAAAATTGTTTTTGTGAGATCAGAAGATTTAAAATTCTCTGGATCCCATTCACATGTCAGTGACTGGTAGTCTACTAAGCTCCAAAATTCAGATCATATGCTATTCAAATTCTCTCAATACAAATTTGACGTATGTCAAAATTGATGTAAGGTGCAATATAGAGCTGTTATTATTATGTGGTTATTAAATTAGAGACAAGAAATCGTCAAATATATTCGCATTCAAACGCTTCTTTAAAATCCTTATTTATTATATGAACTAATAATAAATGCTACCACATAAAATATTTTCCTTTTTTTGAGATGCATTCTTCAATTCCTAGCAATATTCAATTTGTGATTAATTGAAAAATAAAATAAGACATTGTTGTTTGGATCCTGTTGTCTTAAAACTTAAATTCCTACCTGTGCTTGAACTTCTCCTTTTTCTGCTATCAACTGGTAGTACTCGATGAGATCGTTGTCTAAAATTCCTGAATTATACCCGTTTTCAAGCTCGTCGAGTAATCGAATTCTTTGAATTGCTTGACCTCCACTAAAGGAAACTCCTTGACTAACTGTATCATAAAAGTAAGAATGTATCACTCACTATGATTTTAAGTAAATTCTATTAGAAATTTATTTGCAAGTTCAATCAATGGTGACTTTTAAAAATTACATTCAAATTATGGTTTATTAATAGAGCCTATCAAACCCTGGGTCTGTCCACAATAAACATGTTCACAGTAGGACCACTCTTGTGCTCGAATATAACCAAATTAGTGCTTAATGTATTATTGGAATATCTTTATTTATTTACATGTGAAGTTTTGAAGATTTTTTTTAAATGTAAAGTTTTTTCTTCTTATATTCCTGAATGAATATGCTGAAATATTTTAGGAGTCTTTTAAAACAGATTATTGCAATATGCTTAATAAACAAGAGAATGAAAAAGTTACCAGAACAATTAAAAAAGTTGGAAAAGCCAAGAAAAATTGCTAATCACCAAAAAAACCTTATTCAGTGTTACCCTTAAGGTTGACAGATCTTTAAGAGACAACAAATATCCCTTACTTCCAATTCTTGCTACTATAATTTCAATATCTACTTTTGATATGAGACCAAGAATTCTCAAGTCTTCTTTCTTTAATGAAGAATCATGTCCAACTGTCCAATTTGTTTCTAATTAGGTAAATAATGGGTTTGGAACTAAATAGTAAGTTTCATTCCAGAGTGAGATTACATGCTTGAAAGAGAAAATGTTGTCCATGCATTTGTGTTTCTTAGATTCAATTTTAAATAAAGCCAACTAAAACATGTTTTAAAAAAGCAAATAACATATTTGTTGCCAAATTTTAATATAAATTCTATAAATGATAACATATTCCTCTATAGAAAATAATAGCTAAACATTTTTTAAAGGTACTTTATAGAAATGTTTGAAAATTGAACAGCCTTATTCATAAAGATGCTAGTAAAGTTTTTAAATGTGGAATTTATAAATTTATATTCTAACATCTATAAATATATAAACCAAATAATATCAAAATATAAATACTCTCACCTATATCTGCAACCTTCTTGTAAAAATCCAAGGCTCTTTCACAACTACTGGCAATAGATATACTAGACCAGTACCTATATCCCAAAGCCATATTGGCCCAAATATTTCCACCAATAGCAGAAAAAGTGTAATGCACAAGAGCTTTAGCCTGACTCACATTGACAGCCAAACCAGAAGCATAAAGAAAACCTAGAAATGGAACATAAAAAATTAAAATGAACCTTCTATAATTTTAAACAGATTAAAAATTATGCTGTTGGCTGTCTTACCTAATCCCATATGTCCTTCATTGTGGCCAACATCTGCCAACTCAGAGAACATTTCTTTGGCAACATGAAGATCTTGTTTGAGAGGATTACCAAATAGTTTCGCCCAAGCTATCAAAGCTTTGGCGTCCAGATTGCCTTTATTTGAGGCTTCCATCAGTAAGATAATGGCCTTTTCTTTGTTTGGTCTCGGTTTGGCGAGCATCGCGGCTGCCGTTTCGTAAGTTTTTTTAGCTTCAAGTTCTTCTTCGGTGAGTTCGATGTTTTCGAGAGCAGCTTCAGGTATTGGCGGTACTTCTTCCTGTTCTTCCAAAGAGGAGCTGCTCTCTTGAAAACTGCTGACAATGTCAAATTGCTGTATTAAAGATTGGATGACTTTTAACTCCAAGGCATCAGATAAACTGTTGGCTATGACTGATCCTAAAATAATTTAACATCAGACAACAAGAAGCATCTAATTTGTTATGATGAATGACTGTCAGTCAAAAAGTTTTGTATGATTTTTGACTGTAGAAACTGTTATTGACCAATTTCAACACCAATAGCTACAATGATCTTAACAATCTGAAATAAAACTCCTAACAATATCATCATAATCTTAATCCACAAAAACCATAGTAAAGATAACAATCAGAACTATGGATCAGTAGTACTCCTGCAGGTAGTGTTCAAAGTCTTCAATAAGATCATTCAAAACACAATAGAATGTACACTGAATTCTATTTAACAACATAAGCATGCTAGATTCTGCAGTGAGTTCAGCACAATTGATCATATATATAATATAAAGGAAGTTATCTCTAAATTATGTGTTTGCTCAAGATCCAATGATATCAAAAAATATTCCAATTTCAATTTTTAGCTATTGTCAATAAAATGAAATAACCTTGAAGGTCTTTGGAAATAAGCCCAAAAGAATTAAGAATTTTTTTATTATATTAAATGCTCATTGATGTTTAGAATTTACTGAGAATCTGAAAGGTTTGGGGATCTAATACCAGGATACCAATCAATTCAAACTTAGCCAGAAAAAGTTTTTTCATATGATATCACATAAAAATTGTAAATGATGATTTTACTAGATAGGAGGCTAGTTGGACAGTTGTGAAAAAATAGACCCATTTTGGAATTAAGCCAGTAGGCCTGTCTACACAATGAAACATCTAAATGAGTGTCAACTGATCAACAGATGATTCCATTTCCTGAAAGTATTGGTGGGCAAGTTTCAATGTAGGAACTCTGGACATAGTTAATATCACAAACATTTTTGATGTGTCACTTTCTGACTACCAAAAACAAATCTTGTCTTGATATTTGACAAATATTTAAAGAAATTATGAAAGGCTTGCACATGATAGGATGTCACCACTGTATTTTTATTCCCATATAAACTATAACAGATCATACAGCTGCAATGATTCACATGTCACATGGTCACAGGTGTAATGTGAGATAGGTGGTAACCTTACCAAAGGTAAAAGGTTAAATTTCCCATTCATTTGGCTTCACCAGAATTTGAAATGAACCATTGGGATTATGTAAGTACTAGTGATTCTGGCAAAAAAAATATGTACTACTTATTTCAATAAGAAAAAGTTTTGCAAATATTTAAAAGTGAGAGATATAGCTATAGGTGATGGGCTAGTTTTAAGCCACAATAAACAGATTTTTCAGAAGAGGTTGGTTGGTAGCAAAATTACTTTCATCACAGTATTGGCATAGTAAACATTCTGGTGTTATTTTTATTGAAATTTTGGGATGATTGTGAATTAAACTTTTGGGGTAAAGATGGTAATTTTGAGTTTTGGCCACAATCTAACAGAAATTAATTAACAATAAAATATATTACTAAAAACAACTTTATTTTTGTTGAAGAAATATGGCTCTGGGACATCCTAACTAAGTCATATAAGTTAGACACTATATCTTGGGGCAATACCAAAATTGTTTTTGGGGCAATAAATAAATGTATGATGTGGTGTTATAGGTGTTAAAAATGAATGTTTACTGTAACCATAAAAACAATTATGCTTACTTATTTATCGGTGACAATCATAGGTTTCAGGGGACACAAGTCAAAAGTTGGAAAAAGGGTGTACCTCAAAACCATATGTTAAATTATTCAATGAAGGATAGTAATTTAATGTGTGAACACAGATCATAATTTGATTTGTCAAATTAGGTTTCATCACTTTCATTGACTATATAACAATTTTGGTATATAACCTTAAAAAGCTAATAATTTTTTGTATTTGTGGCAACATATGGAGTACATATTGATATATTAGAAAAATTGTAGTAACAAAATTCTGTTCCAATGCCACAAATTTGAAAATGAGTGAACTTAAATTTATAAGTGGTATATATTTTTTAACCATCTGCAATAATTTGAAAAGATATTGACTCACCTTTTACATTTTCCCTTTCATTAGTGAAATCTGGAGATGGTTCAATTCGTATCGCTGTCGCACCATCTCTATCTTCTATAGAGGCAATGAATTCTTTGGACTCAGTTTCCTCATCACCCTGATTGGATTTCTTGTTTTCATCATCATCTCGCGGTCGTTGCAAATTTTCGTCGGAGAATTCGCAACAAATTATCATGAAAAATACCAACGGTACGAAATATTTCATTTTTCTCTCTACACGACAGCTTAAATTAATCCGTCCTTAATTCTATAATATTCTTCACTTATCTAAAGGTACACATCATTCAAATAGATGATGCGAAGTCATGTCGTTTGCCCATAAAGTATCTGCAAGTGTGAGTTTCGAGAATTTTCTGAATAAATCGGGCAGCGTAATTTTGTATTTCGGTATTTATATACCTTTATTACTGTTTGTTAAGGAGAAATTACGAATCTACTGGTATTCAATCCTTTTCTTTCTGCTTAATAAGAAAATAAACACCTCAAATACGAATATAAAACAAAAAATATTGACTTAATCCCACAGATCATACAAAATTAATCCACAATACAAATAAAAAATTGCCTAATAGTTGTAACTTGTAACCTTCGAGATTGAACATAAATCCAAGCGCACTCTGGTTATAAATTAAAGAAGCCATCTTGCCAGTAGTATACAAAGCGTGATTTTAAAAAACAATAAACAATTTAAGTGTTTAATCCATAAAGGATTTTTGAACAAAATTAGTGGCGAGCCACTTATGTTGTCTTAATTACAAACGTACCTTTCATAATTTTTTAAAACTCGGATCTCTTTTGTGGCTTAATTGAAGTACATTGTAAAAGCTACAGCTTAAAAAAAGTTTAGTAATATCAACTTTCAGAATGTTGAATTTCTAATAGAAAAATATAAGAGATTTGGTATTAAGGTACCCAAATATTTAATTATCTGCAGATGGCATGCCATGACTGTTACGGTCCAAAGGTTCCGCAACATTTCCTGTTTGTTCTTTTTTTTGTCTTACTCATATTAGTGTTTTTTTTTCTATAATTTGAAATCTCCATCCAGTGATGTTTTGTGTTAATTAACACCGTTTTTAAAAAATATTTATTTCACTTAAACTTAAAATTATAAATTCAAAAATATATCTGATTATAACATGTAAAATATTAAATTATGAAAATACGTCTAACTACTTCAACTGTTATGCCGATTCTAATTCAAGATCGGTTTGATATTCATCAGGCAGCCAAGACGCTGAATCTGCGTCCTTGCACGTGTGGTTTTAATCTTGTTGCATTTGCAGTTAAGGGTTACGTAAATATCCTCTTTTACAATTTTCGGTAAACAAATGTTCCACTAAAATCCAAAAGTGGTGTTTTTTACTTTTCGCTGTTTTATTGACAATACTTCGGGAAAATAAAAGGTTTTCAAATCAAGATTTATTTTTTAAAAGTGACATGAATATAGACAAAAAATCTATAAGTGCGAAGATTCATATTTATTATAAATGGTTCGAAATAACCCGATTTAGTCGAACGGTTGAATTATTCAGCAGATGTAGATGTTTGTGAGATTTTTCGGATCCAAATTATTCCATAAACATTTATTAGGTTGATGACTCCAGTTTATTTAATGGAGCTAAATTCTAAACACTAGTGGTCGAAATTCGACCCTATTTCATGAAATTGTAAAAAATATATTTTTATAAGAAACAGAGTTGTGTAGAAATCGGAGAAGTATATGTACTGACCAAAATTGTTCACTCATATTGACAAATCTATTGAAATAAAAAGAAAATAAAAATGTAATGAAATATCGGTATATTTTTGACAAATGAATGACCCCCCAAATTTTTGGCTGGAACCGCTCCTGGCAAAATATTCGATGTAATAGTTGGACGATTGTTCTTTGCAACCTAAAAGTTTTCGTCATTTGCGGTTTCAATCAAGTTCAGGAATATTAAAGAAAAGAAAGGACCAACAAACCTAGGAGAACTTAAATATTTAATACATTCTCTATTGTCCGCTGTCTAACATTTTTTTACACAACACCTTCGGGAAGGTTGTGATAATAATATATTAATCAAATAATTAAATTCACATTAAAAACAGAATATTTAATATGAAAGTTACTGCAACGCATCCGAAAAATCAATTCTGATCTACTACATTGACTTTTTTTACCACTAAACAATAACAAAGCTTGCATGCCAGTTCCAGAAGTACATGCTCTAAGAATATAACAACTTCTAACGATCGCTCGCTCGATATATAATTACTCAATGTTTTCAGTTTTGACCGTTTGGCGGAGGCGCTACTGTCAGTTGTTTGGCGTTGACTGTATGGACGTAAATAATGAATCTTTATTATATTTTATTTAATCAATGAACCAATATTATAAATTAATATTAGCATTCTGCACTGAAGGTCGTCAGTAGTTACTAAACAAAACGAATATGAAGAAAATCGGTTTAGAGACAGAGGAGAAAGTGGAACCTAATTGTTTTGTCTTTGTCTATTTATATATAGATTATTTTCCCTTTTGTAACCAACGTTTTGCCACCCTCCCATTTTGTTCTTTGTTACTTGTATTTGCTCAATCGGATGTAGCGAAACGCTGCTGTCATGAATTTAATTGAAACATATCTGCGTGTTAAAACTTTGGAGTATAGCAATCAATGAATGAATGAAAACAATAGAAATGTTGATGATTTAATTCCGAGATATTGAGATATCTGAGTGAGAAAGTGAACTATTACGGGTAAGTATTATTAAAGTTGCTTAAAAATGTAATGATCCATCAAGACAATTCTCCTCGTAATATCTCTAGTCTTGTAGTGGCAAGAATTATTCAAGTTGGCATCCATTTGGTTGTACACCTACATATTCTCCAGATTTGAGAAAAATTTGTAGCATCTGTACGGGAACTTCTTTATAACAAAGGCTAATTATGTCGAAAATTAAGGGATCTTCCCTTGATAAATTCGAATAACAAGTAATATAACGTAATATTAATTTACACACACCACAACCGAAGTTCAAAGGCTCTTTGGTGCCTTTTACAGATTTAATTTCGTACAGGTTCGTATTTTAAATGTGCATGCATCTATTGTTATTTCAATTTCGTATAGGCTTTATGAGAATTGTTGTACTGCTCAAATTTAATAATTGTTCTGTTTGTATATGATATGCGAGAAGTTGTGTCCTTTTTCCGAATTGATAATGAGTGTTCTCTTTGTATGATCTGTGAATGAGTGTTCATATATTTAATGATTGATGCGATGTTGGTACAACCCATGAAGCTTGATGGACAATTGCAACATGGTATTTCGTAAGTTCCTTGATACTTTTTAGGTACCTTGTCCTTTGAGGTCGTGGTTAGGCTAGCTATGGTTTGTGTTGTGTTTCAACCCCTTCTTGCTTTTTGTCCTATGAGTCGAAAAAATGTCCAAGAGTGCAGGAGCGGATCCAGGATTGTCATTTGTGGGGCTTCAACTCGTGGGGGGGCTTGACACGTCACTGAAGGTTGATTTTAGCCCACCCCCTTGATCCGCCAATGCAAGAGTGTATGACGTAACCTAACCTTTCGAAAGTTAGAAGAAACAATTAAGCTATGAAAAGCTGTCTTTCTCTAAATACTAAATTTACCAACTGCCCACATGCACTATTGTAGAATAGGTAAACTAACTTATTTCAAAGTTTTGGATGTAATAGGGACGTATCCAAGCAAACACTTAGGTACCTTCACAGATCAAACACAGGAGGTACCTTAAATCCAAGACCCTGAAGGAAAGTAATTTCTATTGGGTCAAAACGCAGATATAATTTTAACACCAAACTCATAGAAGTTAATTATTAGAACAATAAAAATCCCCAAAAATATGAATTTTATTTATTTATTGCATATATTATGAAAAGGGGGTCGAAGGGGATGACCGGTTTATAATGCCGTCAGAAATTCTTCAAAATGAATGTTTACAAAACTTCCACCAACATTTTTCGTAGAGAACAGGCTGAGAAACAGATAAAGTGTTTTTTTTTAAATCAAAACGTGGTTGTAATAAAAGCTTGAAACTTAATCTTCCTTCTAATGTTAGCATATAACATTGAGATTAATTAGACTCAAGATTGATATTGTCCATCAAGTAGATTTTCAGAATTTAAATTTAAATATTTTGTAATAATATTTTGCAAAGCCTTTCGTATTAACCACGATCGTTCAATAGGGATATGCAAAATATATTTTGAATCCTCATAAAATACACTTCACTTTGAATATCTTGGATTTTGGTTACAGTGTCGTAAAATGCATTAAGAGTGCTTGTGAATATTGGTTTAAACTAATGACCCTTACTTTTCCTCATAGGTCTTGAAAGTGGCGGATCCAGCCTGTGAAAAAAGTAAATTAATTAATAACAGTAAACAGTAGACTGGTAACCATTAATGTAATAAACCAATGGAATAAATATATACCAATATGCATCGATAATAGAAAGGTAAATAAAAACCTAATAAACTGGGACAAAACGAAATAATATAATTAATCATAATTTTCATTTTTTACCCCCCAAGTCAACAAAGTCCTAGATCAGCCCATGTGCCTTGGCAGCTCATTGCTTCGCTGGCTGTCCATAGATAAGAAGTGGCTGGCTATTGCATATTGGTAATCAGAAGCGTATTTACGGGGGGCAAGGAGGCAGTTGATTCCCTAGAAATGTTCACCAAAATAAAATTTGATCTCATACAGAATATTCTATTTTTCTTGCTACACACCCAATGAAAATGCTCTACTATTTTTCGTATCCCTTAAACAAAATTATTAGACAGTCCATTGCGGCATTAGGATCCCTTCGCTATTTTTCATTATATAATTTTCTTATTTTTGTGGGTTTTTATTTTTGAAATTGTTTATGCTGTTAAAATCAGTTATTCTCTATAAACTGTTACTGACGTGCAAGCGAATAGGCCTTTTCATATTCGAAAATTTCTAGTGGGCAAGCGTCAACTTCCGTCATTTTTTTCGAGCAAAAAAAACATTGTATTTACATGCCAATGGTCTGACAACTGCTCAAAAAAAATGACGCACGGCAACAAAAAATTTTCGATTATGAAAAGTCCTATGTTAAATTTTATTTTGAATATGGGTTCAGTCGACGATTATAAATAAAAATTCGTTGGTTCAATTTTGCTCTACGGACTGTTGTATTTTGTGTTCAAAAGTTGCTTGACGAAAGTTCCCAGTGTGCGACTAGCCTAATACTGCAAATTGTGAATTGGATTCTGACGTTCGCTGAAACCAATGAGTAAAGACTTCGAGCATAAATATACCTGGTCAAGAGTAATATATACTTAATGGCTGAAATTTGTTACAAGTGTTAATGTTTCTTTATTTCTTTTTTTAGCATTTGCCATATGGAATTATATTACATGGAAATGTAATAAATTATTGTATTTGCTTAAGCTATTTATTTATAGGAAAATCTTAATCAAATCTTGTAGCTCAGTGTGTAGTGAGCTTTAGACGTAGGATGATCGTTCAGACTTAGAGCATTTACTTTCTAGAGATAGCCTGCAGTGCACAAATGTCGTGGTAAGACTAAGGAGAGAGAGAGAGCGATAGAGAGGGTAAGAGGCTATTTCACTCGGTTGGGAGCTGCTTCCAATAAAGCATGTTGTTCATTGGTTGCGTCCACCTACCATCCACCTACTAAGTGAAATAGACTCTTACTGTCTCTATTGCCCTCTCTTTCTAGTGTTGCCACGATTTTATGCTTGACAGGCTATATCTAGATGGTAAATGATCTAAGCCTTCAGACAAAGAGACGGGACGATTCTCTTCTTCTTCAGATGATTATGACTCTTCTTGTCTATGATCTCTGATTATGACCTGTCACCTTGACAGTTAAAACTTAACCGAAGTTGTTAAAGATGTATGATAAATAAGTTCGTTGTTTTTGTAAAATATTGTGTTAAAAATTGAAGACGGATTTTCGAAAGGTAAAGAATTATGTAATAAATAAATTAGTAACTAATATATTATTATATAAAGTTCAATATATTTTTTACTTTTCTAATTTTTTAATTGTAATTGTTGAAATATTCGTAAAATTATCTAATATTATGACTGTGGTTAATTTATTGCACTTACTATTATATTACCACCTGCTTTCTCATGAGTTTTTCTTGGTTGAAATGTATTCAACTTAATGAAGTGCATTCAACATAATCTTTAGAATTTAGTAATTAGAGCGATTTTGTAAAATCATTTAATATTCCAATATTCCAGACTCTATAACCACATTAAATTTATATTATGTGATACTGTGATAATTTTATTTAAATGGCAAATTAATTTCAATATAAATTATTTTTAAACATTGATTGTTGTCAATAACAATATAAACTATTTACTGAATCATATGTGTGCAAAGAAACTGGATGTTAATATAAATTCCAATATTACACTAATTAGGCAGAACCACAATTAATATTTTATTTATTTATGATTGAAATACTCATAATATTTAAATTCATTTTGTAATGTTGGAAATAGTGTGAATACTTTTTAAGTACAACATATCTCATGAAATATTAAACTTATTTATTTGTGTCTGTTAGATCCTTCTTTACTTATTACATGGTTTGAAAATTTCAGATTTGTTTTTTTTGGTTTCAAAAACTGCAAAACCTGTACACCACTAGAAATAATCTAATAATTTTACAGGGGTGTGGTAATATTACACATATGTTTAGTGTTTATATTATAATTACCTTGGCCACTACATCTTTTATACCTAAACAAATCTGGAGAAACCACTGCCAAACTTAGTAAGGCTGTGTCCCACGTAAACGCGATTTGCGCGTTGCGGGCGGTGCGTTGCGTCAAAATATCAACTGCAAACTATCAAACTCATAAAGAGAATTCATTTTGTTCTTACTGGAAAATGAATTCGAGCGATTTTAGCGATTTTGTGTTGTTGCATCGCTCATTTGTTTTGTTTTAGCTTTTATTTGCAGTTTTTAATTGTCAGATTGACATATCGTACCGCCCGCAACGCGCATATCGCGTTTAAGTGGGACATGGCGTAAGCCTCCATTTAATGTTTATTCGGTATGAGAGAGTAAATGTAGAGAATAGTTTGTTGAAATACTGTAAGTTTGTCACCAACTGGCTCTTAGATTCTTAGCTTCAGTTGTATATATCTAACAAATTATGTATATAAATAAATCTAGCTTCTAATTGTGTCATTGATTTGAAACTTTGCAAGTTTATCTAATTTGTCTGACAATACAGTCAATGCACAAAAAAGGGACTTTTAGAGTTAAAAATTTTAATAATTTGCAATGATAGTACATATAGCATTTTACTATGACTATATACATGATGTTTGACAGACCAAACTGTAAAATAATATTAGACGATTTTTTTTTAGTTTTTTTACTATAATTTATATTGGGTGGCAAAGAAGTCTTGTATATTGTGAATATTTCACAAGCATTTTGTGCACCTTACAAAGGTGAAATGTAACTGCAATTATACCAAATGAGTTAGAGAGAATACCAACTTTTTTTTATCTTTATATATATAAAGCTTCTGTACGTGTGTTAGTCATTGAACTCCTCCTAAACGGCAGGACCGATTTTGATGAAATTTTTTGTGTGTATTCCAGGGGGTTTGAGGATTGTTTAGATTTACAGTACGGTCAACTAGATATTGTTTTTTTAGTTAAATTATTTATTTAAAAATTGTTGTTGATGTTAGCACAACTTACATAGGATCCGGCAGACTGCGCTGTAGTCGCTGTGTCAAATATGCAAGAGTGTCCTTAAGTTTCAGTTACGTCTGATAGATGGTGTTCAGATTATATTGTTACAGCTAATTTTTAAAAGTTTACATGGGACAGGACAACGTCTGTCGGGTCCGCTAGTTTTTTATAAGAAACAAAAATAGGACTTTTGAGAGGTGATTCTCTACATGTTTTCATGAAGATTAAAAATAATACAATTCATTTTTTTAGATATTCAATGTACCTTACATGAGTAAATTTTCCCTTTTTAAATAAATTTATAACAGATTTGTGAGAGCCATCATGGACTAAATTGGTCTGATAACAGGAAGTATAAGGATTTTCTCCATTAGTTAGCCTGTGAAGGCCCAGATTTTACTCCTTTAATAGTACTTGTTGTGTTAGGTCTGGGTTATCTTACACTGAGATGGATATATATCATTGAGCAGGTTCCAAACTTTTGTTTGTGTTCTACAGGCACCATAATAAAAACAAATAAAAACACTTATTTAGATTTGTATATTTTCTCTAAAGTAACTATTCTGTAAGTTTAATTGACCTGGAAGTAAACTAAAATTGAACAGGTATTGCTGTTAATGGTGAGGTTCTTGAATTACCTCACTTAAACTAAGGTGATGGTTAAAAACAGGTCTGTTTAAAATTTTAATTAACTACTAATTTTATATTGACACTAATTTATAATTTTTGTAGACAAATGCATACAATTATACCCCACTAAATTTGTCTCTTAGAGAAGTGTAGAATCAGGGAAAAAATTCTAGGTGTACCTGTTAAAATAAAAGGTACACCATTGTTCACTCCAATGGGACCGTCCCTAAATTATGTAAGATATTTTAGGGTTGGTGGGTGTCTGCTAAAACCTTACAAAATCTTATATGGGGGTAGGTGAGTGTTTGAAATGAGTTTTACATAGGATTTTTTTAAAATAATTTTTTCATTGCTTATGTCTTTTATTTGCCTGAATTGACTATTATCAATATCAATAGAAAAATTTTATTTCTACTTGAAATATAAATATAGTTATGACATTAACTATTAATTAAGTATTCAATACCCAAACCCTTATTTACTATATGCATTTATGTAAAATGTCATAAGAATTAAAATGTTTTAGTCGTAAAACAACTAACAGTCTAATTCTATGAAAACTCTCGAAGTCAGTTAATATCCATATGTATAAATATTTAAGTGTTTTTATAATTTTAACATGCTTTAATGATAAGAATATATCTATTATATTAAAAAATGTCAATATAGATTATGAAAGGGTGTTATGGTACAGAATTATATAATATATGTACATCATTTTATTAGTAAAATAAATAATTTTGAAAAAATGAATATCTTATGTAAGACATGGAGGGTAGGTGGCTGATAAATTCATGTCTTACAGTTTCTCACAAGGGGGAGTGGCAGTCTGGCAATTTAAAAAAAAGATTAGAAATTTTCAAAACATTCACAATAATGAAAACTTTTTTGATGTGTGCCTCCATTGAAGAAAACTTGCCAACCATTTCACTGTGAATATGCATTTCAATATGTTTGGAAGAAAAACTGTGTAATATATTGGCAACAAAAAATAGAGGATATCAGTTTTATGGATATCACAAGTAAATATTTACAAACTGAAGAGAATTTTGGAATATTGTTTAGTTTTGAATTGTTGGTTGTGCTTATATTTCAAATTGATTTTTTGAGAATGGTTCATCTTTGTCCAAATACCACAGTGAAGAATTTTTTTCAGAGGCACTCATACTCCTCAAAAGTTAATGTATAAGAATACTGGTAAATCTCATTTTAGATCCAATATTTTTTATGAAATACTTCAAAATTAAATTCATCCTATGATTGAAGGCATAATAAATGTCAGTCTTGGCGAGTTCAATATGCAAGTTGTATTTCAGCACACCAGCACATTATTATAGCCAAATTCGAGATTGGGTAAACGAAACATCTAATCGGTGGATTGGTAGGTCCTATCGAATATCCAGCTCGTTCACCAGATTTGACTCTACCTGATTTTATTGAATATTTGAAGTCGGAGGTGAACGTTTCGGAACCGGAATCACTAAACGGCCTGAGAAACCGCCATTTATGTTAATATCCCACCAGTAATATTTATAAATGTGAGAGTTGAATTTCAAGGCAGACTAGTTTGTTGCCAGGACAATATTCTGACTAATTAATAAATTAATTCAAATAGGAAGTTGGTTTTTATCATAAGTGGGTAAATAAACACATTAATGTTTCATGGTTTTATACTTAATCGGATTTTAATTTAATAGTGAATAAAACATAGTCTCATTTGGAACTGGGCTATTTTTGTCAAAACTTAATTGACTTTACGTGATTTTTGTTCTTGTACCATTCAAATGTTAAAGTGGGGGGAGAAAGTTCTCACTGAATATGCCTATAAAATACAAATATTTACCTAGATAGACACATATTTTGCATAATCACATTCAAGTACTTAATCACAACTATAACAGATTTGTATTGCCTA
This sequence comes from Octodonta nipae, assembly GCA_034190945.1. Lineage (NCBI taxonomy): Eukaryota > Metazoa > Arthropoda > Insecta > Coleoptera > Chrysomelidae > Octodonta > Octodonta nipae. The sequence continues at coordinate 204,650,737 of CM067216.1, read as the reverse complement.
ATTACACATGAATCATACTCTACTCATTTTTCATAATTTTTTAATTAAGACTTAAAGACACTCCATCACCTTCAATCACTTAATCATAAATACGTCAGGTTTAAGTATTATCTAACTATACATGAATCATACCCTATAATCATTTTATAAATTTTTACAATAAGATGATTGTATTACATTTTGTATGTATAATCTAATTTTATATAATCACCTGTCATGAAAATAATATTTTAATGCAAAGCATTTTTCTACCTTAGACCATAACAGTTTCATTGTATGTGAAATTTGATCATGAAAGAAATTTTTACTCCACTCAAAAATGTTTTTTTTAATTATGAACCTAGTGACAGATTAAATATATACTGTTAAAAAATTCATTTTACGCCGCTAAAGAGAAAAAATAAGAAACCTAAATTAATCGTTTCGATAAAAACAACGTAGACATAAAACCGACTGAAATAATAAAAAAGGCAACAGTGGCTATCCCGAAATTTCGATGGGTATATATAAAAAAGGCGGCCTCGAAAAGGTTTCTGAAAACGCTCCAACAACAAAGAAATAATCATGGCATTCGGGTATGTTCTGTGGTCGCTATTTAAAAGGACAAGTTTAGTAGTTTAGCTTAGATTGCAGGGTGAATTGAATCGATATAAGTCAGCTGAAGTATTACTCATTGTTTCTGAACAGTGAATTTATTTGGTAAATAAAGACGTCGAAAGTGAAAGTGAATATTGTGTACATTTGATTTGAACCCGCAGAATCTATTGTAATACTATTCAATGATTGGATGACATATCCAGCTACAGATTGTTAACATCATCAGATATTCTGCATTACTGTATTTTTTATCGGTAACACAACTGTAGAAATATGTATTATACAGTGCCAGTCATTATTGAAATTTGGAGGGTAAAAATAAACGGTTGTAAACTTCACTACTAGTGGTACCAGATGACGTAACAATAATATATGACAAGGCCATTGTTCTTTTGAAGGGGTTGGATTTTATGCCAATTTTAAAGGATAAATGAAATAAATATTAAAATTATAATTTCACATTTACCCTGTAATTAATTAAACGAATTGTTACAACAAATGTTCAAAATCTCTTCAGTCTACTTGCTTTCATGTTTGATATTAGTAAATTCTTATTGAACTCATTCGAATGTGTCAGCCGAAAGTGCCCTGTATTCTTCAATAATCGTTGTTGTAAAACGTTAAATATTGTCGGGTTCAAGTAGGTACCCCCACAGAAAAAATCTAATTGTGTTAGGTGACCGAGCTGAACTCCTATGGGACCTCGCCATTTAGTCCATCTATCACGATATTGTCATCAGGGTAACGTCTTACTGCACCATAACAATGCGCAGTAGCACCATTTTGTTGAAATGTTATTTTCACAGTGCCGAATTCATCTGGATTATCTTCCAGAATTTCAAGATTAGCGGGTCAATTGCACTTTGTAGCATCTCCAGATAGTCCAGATTCACCTCACTGGTTAAGTTTGTACTGGTCCAACTATTTGGTCTCCCAAAATACCTGCCCAAAAATTCACTTTTTTGGAAATTGATTATGTTTTTTATGAAAGATGGGCCGATATGTGTCCACTCCATTACCGCTCATTTTGTGTTTTCACATTTTCATGGAGCGAAAAAATACTTTCATCACTAAAACAAATGGTTTTTGTGTAGTGATAGTTTCGATTAATTTTATTTATTTTAATTTTACAGAATTTAAGTCTTCTGTCGGGGTCGTCATCTGAAGTTGGTGCACCGTTTTCATAAATGAAATTTGTTTTTTACCGACAACCTATGTCCTGTACTTTGACTAACTTCACTGATAGACATAACATTAGCTGTAGAGGAAGTAGGGTTTACTACTAATTGTGCAATTATGTCGTTTTTTTGTCATCACTAATTGTTAGTCGACCAGATCGTTAGCATCAATAACGCAACATGTTGCTTCAAACTTTGCCTCTGTAAATTCCTAAACGTCTCATTAAATAATAATAAAACTAAATATTTAAGGTTTAAAGTTTCCTACAAAATCTGTGCAAACTATATATTCCTATAGATTTAAAAAACGACAAAACACTTTCCATAAGGTTCTGTTTAAAATTAGTGGCCACAGTGGCACTGTGACGTTACTATACTGTTACGACATGTGTTATAACTACTAAAAAAGGTTACAGCCTTTATAGCCGTTCATTTTAATTCTGCAAATATCATTAGTGTAAGTATAACCGTTCAAAAGATCCAAGTGGGAATTGCCTTTTGACTGACACTATATAAGAAGCAATCTTGGCGACTATATGAACAAAGATCACTACAGTCTTTAAAGATCAGAAACCCGTTTGTCACGAACAAGAAACCAATGTATCGCTTCTTTGAGATATTGTTTGGTGTGGATTTTGGATACTGGCACTATAGACGACGATGGAGTCAACGTTGCTGTTACTGGAACTCGCTACATCGACATGATCAGAATTAGAGGAACTTGAATCACGGCAACTTTGTAGTGAAGCATAATCTCATACTGCTTATGCCAAGATCAATTTTCTGTACACCAAATTCAACAACCATTCAAGCCAGTTCACATCGCAGAAACAGTTGATGCCTGTTTCTGCGATGTGAACTGGCCGCCTAGGAGCTGCGATTTGACACAGCTGGATTTCTTTTTGTGGGCCGCATTAAAGCACAAGGTGTACCTATGCTAGTGATCTATCAACACAAAATGAAATACAATCTTACTCCTACAGAGAAATATGCCGTAGAAAAACTTAAAAAAGACAACACAATTAAAATTCTACCTGCCGATAAAGGTAACGCTACGGTTATACTTGATAAAAATGATTACAACACCAAAATGATGGACCTTATTAACACAGGATCATATTCTAAGCTCAAAAAAGATCCTACGCAAAATATAGAAAAAGCCGCTAGAGACATTATAACAAAACACAAACAAGAATTCACTCCATTAGAACGAAAACACTTAACACCACACTATAGTATATGGCGTAAAGACACAATACCAATGAGACCCATTGTAAGTTCAATAAATTCACCATTACAAAACATATCAAAATTTTTACTAAATATAATTAAACCTTACGAAAATAATCCAAACAATTTAAAAACACTAACGATTTTTTAACAAAATTAAAAAGCATTATTATCAACAGAAATGATATACTAGTAAGTTTCGACATAGTTAGTCTTTTTACAAATGTACCTGTTGATAAATCATTACAAATTATAAAAATAAATTACAACAAGATATTACCTTACACAACAAAACAAAACTAAACATTGACACAATTATGGAACTAACCGAACTTTGCTTAAACACTACATATTTTCAATTTGAAGGAGATTTCTATAAACAAGAATTTGGTATGGCCATGGGTTCTTCTTTATCTCCTATAATCAGTAATATATTCATGACATATTTTGAAGAAAGATTCATAGGCAAATATAAAAATAAACCAAAAGTGTGGTGGAGAACGTTGATGACATTTTTGTGGTTTGGGAGTACTGAAGAACTGCACTCATTCCTAGATTACATCAATAGTCAAGAACCCACATACAATGGAGATGGACACTTGATCATGTACTTATAGATAGAACAAACAACACAATAAGTACAAGTACTTATCGAACTAATAGATATTTGAATCCTTTAAATGTAAAGAAAGGTGTTGTAAAGTGCTTATATGATAGAGCAAAAAACATATCTTCATCCACCCAAACTTTAACAAAGAAGTCAATATTATCAAAGAACAATGAAGCAGTTAGAAAGAAAATAATCTCTAATACCAACCAAACACAAACAGACAACCAAATTATGCTATCCCAGGTGCCGGTTAGGAAATAAATACAGCGTTAAAACTGTTTTTAAAACAAATAATACCTTGCGCTCTTCCTCACACATACCAAACCGTTTAACGCAACCCAGAGTTCTAAAAATTGTGTGTACAGTGTTTTGTGTGACTGTGGCCATTCTTATACCGGTGAAACTTCAAGACCTTTAGAAGTAAGGAAAAAAGAACATCAATATAACATTTCCAGAAGACATGTGGTTGGCCAATCATGTATTAACGAGCACCGGCGCAGAAGACTTGTTGAAAGAAGTTGAAAATAAAGAAGCCAGCTGTATGATGTTGAAATCGGAGCACCTTCAGCCGATGGACTGGAAGAATTTACTGGCAAAAAAACGGTAACCTCCTAGTGATCGCCAAACGACAAATTGCGTCAAATTTTTTGACAAAGCGAAAATTTTTTAGAAAAAAGCCTCGAAAACAACACTAAACGATTGACAACGACTCCAGACTCGGAGTTGAAACGTCTCCATACACAGATAAGTATTACACAATATACAATACATTACTTATATACAGGAATACTGGTTGATCATTTTATAGACATCTCTTTCTCTCAGAAAAATTGAGGAAGAATCTCTGTACAGCATCCGGGCAATTTTACGAAATTGCCTTACTACACTTTGTACAATTTTTTAAATACTTATGTTACTAGAAAACCCATGAATCTCAAGACCTCCTCAACAATCTTTTCGAAATTAATTAATTACCAATCAAGACATCCGCGAAGCTCTTACTGAAGTACAGCTGAAAACAGTTGCTCAAATATTAGGTAATTGCTCTTACACAATTGTCTACTCAACATCTTCCTCATCAGCCTTTTCAATTAAATAAACTGGCTACTTGAAGCTGCGATTTGAAACAGCTGGATTTTTTGGTGGCGCGCATTGAAGCACAAGATGAATGCTGGTGATCTACCAACAATGAATTTACCATTTGAAGCAAAATGTTCGCAAAGCTATCACCGAAATAGCTGAAACTAAATGAATCATATTCTATATTTAATTAGAATGTACACTGTCTGAATTAAAGCAAAGATAATCGTTTTTATCCTGTGTCATTAAAACTTCCACTAAAACACTCCTCTTATTTAGTATTTAGTTGTGCGCAAAACTATATAAGGACAAGACATAATAAAAATTGTATACTCACAAAGTTAGAGGTAATTGGAACATAATAGTCAGGTCAACGGCTTGATTTGAACAGTGCAAATATCAAATTACTTTTGTCTAATGTAAAATCTAATAAATTTATTAAAAATACTCACCCAAGTCATAGTTGTAAAAAATAAGTCATATTAACACATTAAGAGGAGCATTCCTATTTTTTATTGCTTCCAAACTGGACGAAGGCACCTAATTAACTCCGAATTTATCAACGTTTTTGTTGTTATCTTTATGCAAAACAATTTTCACTTTGAAAAATTACCGATGCACATACCCTCATTGCGTTTTTTAAGATATTCATATATGAGACAATGACAACTGTTAAAATTTCATTTCAAAGATAAGGAAAGGATATTTAAACAAGCCGTTATCTTACGTATTATAAAGAACAAATATTAACGTCACATTGAGAAGTGTTCAAAAAAGGTGTATGTTAATTTTCGCTTCACACCTTATTTTTTTTCAAATGTCACTGACAATTTTTTATATGGTTGTAAAAAATCGATTAGTAAACTTACTAATAAATACTACAAAAACATTCGTAATTTATAAATAATACTGCACTATGATTTTGGGCAGAATCTTTTGGAACTTTTAGATAATAAATTATTATACTTATTATTATTATATATAAATATACTAAAAAAGCTAAAGTTTATCTGAAAATAGTTTCATAATTGAAAGAGACATATGACGGCTTAGATAATTAAATTGTGACAAGCAACGTTAAATAGATCATAGAATGTTTAACAAATCGCCCAGTGGGGTATTATATGTAATGAAAGAGTTAATATAAAAATAACAAATATTTAACTATTCATTGAAAACCACTAGGAAGACAAAAACAACAAAAGATTATTTTTTGAAGCTTATTTGCGACTAATTCCAATTTCTTTGTGGGTTTATTTAGAAATAGCATCACTTTGAGGAAAACAAAACTGTGTATTCAAAAATCCAAACGTTTCAGTCAAAGTCAAATATAACTTTAATTTCATCACTTAATCTACAGAATACTTTGATGGATTTTCGGCGAATGCACTATCGTACAATTAAGTCGCCCGTAGGAGCCCTACATTTAATATATCGTCACATGTCACTCCAGGTATGTCAGCATGTACGGTTTCCAATTCCGGAATGGACTCGACTTCATTTCTTTATCATCAGGGCATTTTCCTGGAATCCCTTTCTTGATGCTCTTGTTTATTTGGCTGGTTTTTATCGTTGTTCGCAAGTTAATTTCTCCAAGGTTTCCTATTTTGGTAGCGTAAAATGAAATGTTATACTGCCTGTTATACTGCCCCCATTTAATTCTGATCATCCCTCAATCGATTTAGATCTTAGCTCTTGTATTCCGGCGAATACGATAGATAATGTCATTGATCCTCTTGATCAACTCAGGCAGGATTGGGCTGCAACATAGTACCGCCTTCAGTCGTCTGAAGGTCTGAATGATGTTTCACGATCCTGATTCCAAATTAAGATCTCTTTTTCAGTGTTCTGCTGATGTGGCTTGCATCGATGGGGACAAGTCCCTCAACAAATCGACTGTAATACGAAGAGAGCCCCAAAAAGCTTCGAAGTTCATGTTTTTGGAACATGCAACACTTCTTAGGATTTAATCATAAGTTGGCATTCTTAATTCTTCGCCGAGTATCTTCAGGAGATCATCGAATGTGTGTCCCATGACCAAGATGTCGCCGAGGTATACTAAGCATGTCCTCTATGTCAAGCTGCTATATGCAAACTCCATTAATCTTTCGGACGTGAACTGAAACAGCCCTTTACTGGTGAAGATCGTTGTTTTTTCTGTCGTTTTCACGTAGTCCAACCTGCCAATAACCGTTCTAATTTGAAGAACCAACGAGATCCGGCTAGTGTGGTCAGTGTGTCATCGATTTGCGGGAGTGGATAGCTAGCTGTCTTTCTTCGTAACATCGTTCAGTTTTCTGCAATGAACACAAAATCGTTTGGTTCCATTCTTCTTTTTCACTAAAACAACGGGAGCAGACCATGGGTTGATGGATGGCTCAATAATTACATTTAACATGGACTGGATATTTTCGTCGACTGCCTGTTGTTGTCCGAAAGATACTCGCCTGTGTGGTATTCTTGTGAGTTGCACTTTTCCGGCTGAATGATATTGGTACGACCGGTAATACTATATTGATTATTAAAAATTTGCCAGTGATTTACGATAAGTTGCTTGGCCCTCTACTCTTCATCTGGTGTAAGGTATGTCAAATGGTCGGCAAACTGTTTTAGAAACTCTTTATTGGTACCTGATGTCTGATAAGCTTCTTCACAATTGATGTTGATGTCTACTTGCTCGAAACAAGCTATTTCTTGACAATTGACTAATCGGATGTCGTTGTTGAACATATTCAGGACTCTAATTGGTATGTCTCTTCCGGTTTTAACAATAGCCCTTCCAACCAAGTAGTCATGAGTTATTTGTAAGGGCTTCATCATTCCAACTAAGCTCCTAGGATTTCTTTCTAGCTGCTCATGATTAATTTGTTCCGTTGGATTTGGTAATTCTCATTTAGGAATCGAACATTATATTTCAGCTCCATACCCAGTACAGAATCGTCCTCAATATCCGCTACTAGGATCGTATTCCGGATTCTGTTGTTTCCTATCTGTAGCACTCCATCTGCCTCGTCCTGTATTGTCATGTACTCGCCGGTAACTGTTCGTAGTTGAATGTTGTTGTTAATGGGCCGGATTTCAGATGACCTCAAAACTCTGGAGCTGGCAAAGGTTATGGTTATTCCGCGGCCATTGATGGAGCCTTTGATGATTAGGATGGGGCTTTCTTGGCAAAATCTCTGTATGGCTACTGTCCTGGGGGCTGGTGGAGGGTTAGTCAGCATTCGCCACCTTATGCTGTATGCCTGACTGTTCCTGGTGGTCATATCCTTGCGTTGCCCAACCCTGACTGGTGATCAATCTAGTAACCTCACTTTGCAATCACGTTTGAAATGTCCTGTGGTTTACAACGGTAACATGCTCTTCTGGTGTCAGTTCCTTATGACCGTTCTAGTAGTTTGAGTTTTCCAGTCAACACTGCCTGAAGGGATGGTTTTTACTTGCTGAATAAATTGCACTTATCTTCGGCTTGGACATGTTTATTGCGGTTTGTACCTCTACATCCCGGAGCAAAGCCTCATGCCACTAAGTCTTAGATTTCTTTGAACTTCGACATCTCTGGTGCCATTTATAAAACTCTTAGTGGCCAACTGATCTTAAGTTTCCTCTGGTAGATCCAGATCTACCCAGGTAGGACAGGTGTTCTAAATGTCTAATCTCTGCTTCGTATTCTTATAGACTCTCTTCAGATTTTTGCGTTTTTCCACTTAGTTGCACGTGGTATACATGTCTCAAGGATTGATTCTCGTATTTTTTTATCTAGGATTGCAATTATCTTGTCGAAGTTACCTTGTTCATCTACAGGAATGCTTTGAAGAAGTTTGAATCCTGGACCTCTTTAAAAAATTACAATAGAGGTAGATTTTTCTTGGCTGCAGCTACTACCTTAAAATGTGGGTGGTTTGCTAATGGAACCGTTGGTACTTGCGGTGTTCTGATATTTTTCTCAAATGTTGAATATCACTTTGTAAGGTGTTTTAAATTGAACTGATTTCAAAATTTAACTTGCCTTGTAGTATCTACAGAATTTTTGAGGACCTTTATGTCATCGTTTAACTTTTTTAAGTCTGATTCAATTATCAGTATTGTGACGGGTATTCATCCGATATCTGGTGCAAACGGCATTCTTCCGATACTCCTGGGAATCCGAAATGTTTTGTCTCTCAACCTGAAGCTGGCGGCTGCCGTTAATGGGAATTCGTCGAATTCCCTTGAAGCTTCCAGAACACATGAACGAAGTTTCCCGATGGTTCGTTGATCTATCAGAGAATTCAGAGAGAAATATATAAATACGGACAGCTGGCAATGGGATTCATTCACTATTCGACTGCCTTATGTTAAGATAAATTATAATTAGTTCTGTGAATATAAATTGTGTTAAAGTAGTGGAAATAAATTACAGTGAGTTAGACTGTGTTTTTAAATAAATCCAAGAACTGAAAAGAACCCTAGTGTGAAAATAAAAACATTACAGTATGATCTGGTTAACTGCTTCGAAACTAATTGTACTAGTTATTCCTATTGCATTTTTAATTCATCAAATTTTTAAGTTAATCTCGTCTTTTTAATTCATCAGTCTGACGTTTTTTTAATATTCTAAATTCATTTTGTATCTTTTCTTATGTTCACTTTGTAATTTAGAAAATAAACCTTCGGTAATATTTTTTGGTTTCTCATCCTTGTGGTTACGAGATTTTCTAATCAATTTTACGTTTTTCATCAAAAGATTTTCTCCAACCTTTGTTAAATTTCTTCTAGAATTTATGCATAAACATATATTTTTGCCAGTTTTGTCCATTTCTGCCATACTTCTAATTGTAGCCATAAATCGGTTGAGATTTTAAACTTTCCCAACTGTCTTCAAGAATAATTTAAGATGTACTATCCTTGAGTCCTTTTAAAAAAAATTTAATCGACTTCCAAAAAGGAGGAGGTTATCAATTCGTCGGCACGTTTTTCTATGTATTTGATGATTTAAACGGCATTGTATTAATGAATATTACAGAAAGATACCATATAATATTCTATAACGTGAGATTTACGGTTTTCCAGAAAATCAGAAAAAACAGTAATTAAAGGACTGCATTTCAGTAAATTTCAATAAACCCACACTGTTTTCTCTAAAACGGCTCAACCAATTTGAATATTTTAAATTGTATTTTACAAAGAGATGTTCCAGCTTGAATCCGTATAATTATCTATATCATAAAACATACCGTTTTTCCGAAAATATAAAAATATTTGCAAAAACACGATAAACATCAATGTCAATGTCAAATTTTTATCATAAATATCTTTTCATTATAGTCGAGTGAAATGGCACAAAATATTCAATTAGTATATCGAAGAGAAAATTTTTTAGGTGAGCGATGTTTTCTATATGGTATACTGTGGTAGGTATGTGCGTGCATCGAAATTCAAGCAGCAAGCAATGTACGCAGTTCAAATATTGGGCGCAGTAAAATTACAGTTAGACAGCTGGACACAAAAAATGTTACAAACAAATGTGTTATTGGGTGGGTACGTAAGCAGTTCCATATATAGGATGGTTGAAATATAAGATGAAATAAAATTAAAGTTTTACAGGGTGGTTCAAAAATGTTGTATTAAATGGCACATAAGTAGTTGCTATACAAGGTGGTTGAAATAAGAGTAAAGTAAAACTGTAGTTATACAGAGTGGATTAAAAAAACTTAAAAAATGGTTAAATAAGCATATGCCCTAAGGATATTCGAGTTATAGGGCGGAGGGTTCAAAAAATGTTAGAAGCAATTACAAATACACTATAAACGTCTTTATTTGAGAAAACTTTATTTACAATAATAACGATGACTAAGTAGCCATCCAGGACACTTCTTCCTTCCCATAAAGCGATCGCGTTTATATATCGCAACCAATTCGAGATAATTCACTTCAGGTATGCCAGCGGGTATGGTCTCCAATTCCGGAAAAGACTCAAACTTATTTCTTTATCATCAAGGCATTTTCTGGAATCTCTTTCTTGATGCTCTTGTTTATTTGACTGGTTTTTGTCGTTGTTCCCAAGTTTGGTTTTTATTTAAGATGATTACTTTCCCGGTTTCTTATTTTGGCAGCGTAAAATGAAATGTCTTAACAAGATCCGTGGCATTTTTGTGCAATCTATCTATTTAAAAAACAACAAATTTCCTTAGTGATGTAAAATTTTAATGCCATTGATAATAAAGGCAGATTAAGATTTTGAAGCGTTTGGATTTTTTGAATATACATTCTTTCTCAAGTGTGGTATTATTTCCCTATAAGCTTGTTTTACCTACACCCTTAACTAATATTTACTGAAATAAGCTTTATTCTATTCATACATGATTTTAACGATAGAAAACTTCTTTAATAATAATATTTATCTAGAATTGATATACACAGGAGTTGATTAAAATTTGATTAAAATCTTATCTATAAATAAGGCAAACGTCTGAGATGATCTACAATATCTATATATATATATATATATATATTATATTAGATTTCACAAAATTTTGAAGGTTGATAATTAAATGTCAATCTTCAGTTGATGTAGTCAATAGTTATTTTTTGTTTTCATTTCAGTCATCATAAGTGAGTATTTGATATATTTAAGCATAGAAAGTGATTCGAATGTATTTAAGGCGTATGTTTTTCATCTTATTGACATTATATCGATAACTGCTGATTTATTTCATATTTGTTATTTTGTCGTACTTTGTGATGAATTATGTATCGAATAAACAAAACATCATGAAACATTTTTAAGGCTTAGTAAGAGTGTATCAATATCGTTAAAATTAATACATAATGTTTGTCAATCAAACTTAAAAATGATTAAATTTTTAAAACCATTCAAAAATAAAGGTGATATAAAGGGTAGTAGGTCAGCCACGGTTTCTTACGCATTCTGTAAATATTCGACTCCTACTTCATCTGAATTAAATATTATAATCTGAGCAATGGGAAGCTAGAAGGCCATGGGAGTAGAAGCACAGAATGATCAAACCCAGAAGCGAAACTTTTGACGGAACCTTTAATGTTTTGGGGTGAAGATTTCGTGACCTTGAACAGAATCGGCCATTACTTTGACAGTACGATATCCGGGCGGTAACTTTAAATGAAATTGAAGGAGGAATTTGTATTAAAAGAGGACCAACATATTTGAAAAACGTAATTTTTAGAGGTATTTGAATCAAAAATAATAATCAGAAGTAGAGTGAAAATAAAGATTTGTCTTTATATATATGTGATATACCGAAAGTTACACTTCAAAGGTTGTGGAAGTAATAGGTCCAAATCACAATCTTTTTAAAGTATATTTTAATTCTCAAAATTTTTTTTGACAAACTGACCTCATTTGTATACCTCGTTCTGATGCAATTGTGAATAATAAATAAATCTTATAATATTTAGTGCTAATCCTTGGACTGTTTTGTTTTAAACACGATAAATTTCACTTCATAGTTAGAATATGTTTGATAATATATATATATATATATATATATATATATATATATAACATATATATAGTTGAATATTGTGTACATACAAGTAACATGTATTTAACATATTCTTTGTGAAAAATAGGATTATTTTTGTAGCTTTTACTCTGAGGATAGGGTACATTTTTGAACCTCGAAATAATATTATAATACTTCAAAATTCTGTGGTTCAACCAACCTACCCTCAAATTAGTGGCTTTGTCGCACATGCGCAAAGAAATTTGTATCCGGCGGCAAAGGAGTGTTTCGCTTCTGGGTTTATTCTGTTGTAGAAGCACATTATTTTCTTATAATACCACGTAGTAGCCCGTGCCGAATGAGGACGAAGTTGTGTTGTTGGAAAGGGACTGAAAATAGGGTGTAGTACGTTTTTAATCAACTTAAAATAGGAGGAGGTCCTCAATTCGGTTGTATTTTTTTATACCGTTTTGGATAATTAAGTACTTTATTTGAAACTAAATTTTTCCATCCACCCGACTCGACCATACAATGTATGGCAGCACACTCCCTCTAAGGAAAAATCACTAAACCCCATATATCCTAGATATCAAAAGGGTTTACCTCTGTGGGAGCCCTTGCCAGGTTATCAGGCCCGTGGTTGGCGTCGTGGCTGCAGTTCCCCATGAATTTTCTAACCGTCCGGGCTGTTCCCAACAGGACGGCTGTTTGCATTTGTTGGTAAAGATGTTCGTCTAGACCGAGGTATTTCAAATTGTTTAATAGATGTTTTGGGACTACTCCTGTGGTTGACATAACAATTGGTATAGTTCGTGTGTTGTTCATGGCCCATTAAGTCATTAATTGAAATTCCAAATCACTATATTTGGTTATTTTCTCACCCTGCTTGATATTTATATTATTGTTAGGAATTGCTATGTCAATTAAAGTTGTTTTCCGAGAGACTTTATCTACCAAAACTATATCTGGTCTATTGTGAGCAACAGTCCGATCAGTCAGTATCGTACGGTCCCAGTACAGCCATAGCATCGTGTCGTTCTTTGTATTCAGTTGCAGCGAACTCTTGGCAACCTCCTGTGATATTCTGGATAAATACAGATGTTTGGCAACCGCCCTGCATCTGTCGTTGTTAATAGAAGGGTCTTTAACGATGTACTTTAGATAGTTCTTAGTTGGAATTACTTGATCTTGGATTGCCAATATAAAGGCTTCCGTTTCAGGAAACATATGACCAGAGATCAACCAGTAGTTTGACGCTGCACTCGATATAATCTTGGTTGACGTCATTTATATGTCTTCCATGAAGAGGTTTCTCTTTCCATTTCTGCAGTTTCTGATCAGTGGTCTGGTGGCGTAATTGGACATGTTGATGTGTCAGTCGCAGTGGTGTTGCGTCATCAACCTGGCACATGACTCTGTGTAGATCAGAAAATTCTGCGAGTTTCTGGAAATGACTACGCAAAATAGAAATTTGTTGATCTAATAGTTTGCGTAGATTTGCCAGTCCTCTTCCTCCTTTGTACCGTGACAAAGTTGAATGTTCGACAGAGCACTTTGAATTCTGATTTTGAGCTTTTACACGCATAGGTGTTCAGTGCCTGAAACAGATTTTTAGTGTTTAGTTTGGTTTTTAACAGTCGTTTTACCTTTCTATAAAACTCAGCTGTTAGGTCCTTTTTCATGGTCAAGTGATTAATACGTTGAGCCTGCTTTATTCCAAGGTATTTATAAGTATGACCTTCCCTATAGATTCAGTTGAGGTGCCATCTCACATTTTGTAGTGCCCCTGCTAGTTATTTACTATCCTTTAACTATATTAATAATTCGGCATTTCATATGGATGTCACAAGAGAAGCCTTCTAGTATTTCAAGCATATCATGCAGCTGTTGTTTTGTAGCTGCCATCAACTTTAAGTCGTCCATGTATAACAAATGGGTTATCTTCAATGCTTGTACGTTGTTGTCCTTGAGACTGAACCCAAAATTAGTCGAGTTCAGTTTGTGTGAGAGTGGGTTCATGGCAGCGGGTTAAGAGACGCCCTGGAATGTACCCCTTCTAATTGGAATGGGGTCAGTTTGTATCGAATAGTTGGCTTCATTCAGTGAGATTTTGATTTGCCAGGTGGACATGGCATATTCTAAAAAGTTAATAATACAATTATTCACTTTATAGAGTTTCAGTGCCTTAATCAGCCAATCATGTGTGTAGTCCACATATGCTATGTAGAGATTTCGTCGTTTGGAGTGGGCTTGATTGCAGACAACGAAATCAATTATCAGTTGTTCTTTGCACCCGTCGAATTTTTCGCGCATCCCTTTTATTGTTGAGTAAATATGTTATTCAGCTCACAATGTTTGAAAATGAGATGATTAATGCACGATGTTATGAGTTTGTATAAGGTTGGGAGGCAAGTAATTGGTCGGTACTTTGCTGGGTCCTGTGTACATAGGTTGTCCTTTGGTAAGAGGTAGGTAGCACCATGCGTAAGGAAACTAGGTATCTTGTGTGGGTGGGTAATTATTATTTATAGGGGCTGTTAGTGTTTCGTGGGTTGCGTACAGTTTCTTTATCCAGTAGTTTTGCACACATCTGGTCCTGGTGCTTCCCAGTTATGGAGGTGCTTCAATATGTTGGATGTGTCTTGCGTTGTAAATGGTTGGTGTTGCATGATATCACAGTTCTGAAATGCAGCCTCCTCCTAATTAATCCAGCGGGCTCTGGAGTTATTGGAAATTGTTGTGGAAAGCTGTGTTTTCCAAAATTTCTAGATGTCTGTCTTACTTAGGTAACTAAGGGCTTCATTATTATTGATGCTCTTAAGTTTTCTTTAAAATACTTTTTCTGATTGTCGGAAAAATATGTTGTCTAGTTTCCGTTGGTTACTGGTTTTGTACTTTCTCAATCAACTTCTGTAGGATATCCAGACACTGCTGAGATGTGATGTTTTCTCCTATCCCACTGGGAGTGTATTCGGTTATTGTCCATGATAGTCTTGACAAGTCTTTCTATTTTGTTGTTCCTGATCTCTCGTTGGTAGTCGGTCAGTCTTCCAACGTCTTTCCGAAGAGAATTGATTCTCCCTTCAAGCCTTTTTTGCCAAGGTGGTATTCGAGGTGTTTGTCTAAATTGGGGAGGGTCTTGCTTTGGTCTTACTTATTACGACCTCAATTGTTCTACAGATGGAAGTACTGTACACTATAAAAGCTCCTTCCATTTCTGCTTGGATCTTCTCAAGCAGGTCAGCGTTGGTTGGCTGTTCTCGTTGAAGTTCTTGATTCTCGTCTGCTCTTTGTGCCAAAGGTGTTTCAGGCTCTGGATCGATTGAATTTTGATCAAATACTTCGCACTCCACTTCGCTTTTTATTGTGTCCAGTTGCTCAGCCTAAATAAGGCCATTTCTCGAGATGACACGATATTCATCTGCGACTCTCTGTTCGGTAACTTGAAGTCCTGGGTATTTACGACATAACTCTTGATGGAGTATTTGGCGATATTTCCATTATTATTGTTGTTTTTCTACCATGTGAACGGTATCGTATGTTAATTTTTATCAGAAAGTCAAAGAAACTTGTTATTTGACAATAAGATTTGGCGGTTGTTAATTGAACGTAGTTTAAATATTAATTAAGCCACTTAAAAATCGTAAAATAATGAGTATTCGAGTAACTAGAAGCCTAATCAAAATTTGTTAATCAACAAAGTTTAATTACAATTGAATATTGCATCACTAAAAATTGTAACATAAGTAAATTAAAAGAAAACAAAACCGATTTCAAATAAATAAGTTTAAAAAACCATCGACTTTAAGGCATAACAACAATAATAACACTAACATTTAAAAAATAACACAATTGGATGTTTTGAATGAAAAACTACGTGGGTTCAAACCAAATTTAAAAAACTGATATTCACTTTCTAGAACTTTGTTTACACATAAAACTCCAATATTTACAACAATTTACTTCAAAATAGTAACACTACTATCTAAGCTGAACCAACTCTGCAATGTCCAACCGTCATTTTTATAATTCACATCAATTTTTCTCGTAGTTCTCGATGGGCATTCCACTGTTGTTCTGGATGGGAATTTCATTGTTCGCCCAGCGAATTGGCAGCTCGACTAAACTGGTCTAGAATAGAATCTAGCTCCGCGTTCATTTGTATTGAACTGATGCCTCTCAAATTAAATTATAACAGTTTTATCCCTGTTTTTTCAAACATTGAGAGATTTCAGTATTGGTGGCTGCCAAACAAATACTGAACAATATAGCGTCATCAAACTTCTAACTGAATATATTTTTTTAGCGCCATCTATGTCAGATCATGTACCTCTGGAAATACGCATCTGAATACTCAGAAATGTTGAATAAAACTAGTTTATGTGTGATTAATTTTATTTTGACTAAACTTTAATTTGCCCTTTATTGTTTCAGATTCGCAAATAAAACAAAATGATGAGATTAAAGAAGGCTGTGGTAATTTCCGGTACCGTTATGATATTATTGATAGTTCTAATGTTATATACTGCGAAGGACCTGACGGGGTTTCCTACTAGGAGATCATCGGTTTTGCAAGATTATCAAGACGTAAGTACCAGATTAATTTTTTGATTTAATTACCAATACCAAATTGTTTAAAACCCTAATTTAGCTAAACTGTTACTAGTGAATACTCGACTATAGCAATATTATGGAACGCAGACTCCCGAAACCTAAAATTACTAAAATCTAAAATAAAATAAATGCAAGAGCCATAGATGTTATATTAGACCTCCACATGTCGGCATTTATGGCATCTAACCGCGAATCCTTGCGTGTTTTTTTTTTTGTAACTGTCAGTGCTTCTGTCAATTCGTCTCAATCAATTTCAACTGAACCCTCAACTTTGGTTTAATTGAATATTTTATCTTGTATTTTTTGAAACACCAGTTGTTGCTATACCCATTCATCTTTTTTTTATGTGATTAATATCTGTTTATCGGTTTCGTCTGTTAAGAGTTTTTATTAGTTTAGGTATAATACCGCTGATTTCTGTCTCAATGGTGCTTATAAATCGATACCATGATTTTGTATGTTTGAGCTCATTTATTTTATATTTATAGCATTTTCTCTCTGAAGGGTTGTTTAAGCCATTAATGTAAAGACAAAGCCAACGAAATGAGAACTAAAAGAGATAGAAATAGATTAAGAGAGAAGGTGGGTAAGGCGAATTTACAGGATCACTTAAAACAGCAAAATACGTTAGCCGTTAAAGTCACCAGTTCGAAGAAAATAAGCAATGTTACAAAATTTGTGACGTCATTGAAGGTTGAGCTTGAGCCCCTTAGCCACCCCTCTGGATCCGCTAGTGGTCTGTATAATTGCTATGTATTTACAAGTAACTAATATTATTTTGTTGCTTTATCTATACTTCCCCGATTTCTTTCCCTATGTCGTCGTCTTGTTATTTCCGATGCATTTCTGGGAGTAGTAAGCACAATAAAATTGTGCGCACACTGGGTTCCTAACTGCCTGCTCAACCTCCTGATTACGACTACCAGGGAATTTTCTGTCAGGGGTTACTTAATTTGAGAACTACAGTTTTGTTTATTCCAGAACAAATGGCTTCATTTTGAAGATAGGATCAAACAACTGGAAGACGATTGGAGTCGGCATCACAATGCCGTACATGAAATCAAAGAAGCAATGAGGAACATGCTGAGTCCGAGTTCAAGTACACTTTCTTTGAGACTCAAAGAACCACCAAATCGAACAAACAATAACCAGAGTGTGCCTTTGTTGAAACCACCCAAAAATCTGTTTGCAGTTTCTGAGATGATATACGACAATAGCTGTCCGATTCAAGTAAATTTTATTCCTCGCAGTAATGTCCAGATGCTGAATGTTTACAAAGGTTTGAATTTCGACAATATAGATGGCGGTGTTTGGAAGCAAGGGTGGAAAATCGAAGTTGATGAAAAAGATTGGAACAGGCATAACAAACTGAAGGTATCATAGCTGTAATTACTGTTAATTAGTGATCGTTAATCATTGTTCTTCTGTAAAGGTTTTCGTTGTTCCTCATTCCCACAATGACCCAGGTTGGATTAAAACGGTGGAAGAATATTATGCTTCACAAACAAAGCACATACTGGATAACATGTTGAATAAACTTCCTGAAGATCCGAGGCGAAAGTTTATATGGGCGGAGATATCGTATTTTTCTATGTGGTTTGATGATCTAGATGAGGACGCTAGAGATAAGTTGAAAAGGTAAGTAAGATAAACCAATATGTTATGATTTCTTCTATTGTTAATTTGATTAAAAGTGTGAAGGGCACACCTTCAGTGAACCTGTAATTTTCCTTATCCGATCTGATGTCGGGCGAATACGGTAGAAACACGAACACGATGATTTTAATGCTGGTGCCCGCCTCGCGTTCCAATATTGGACCCAACGACCAGCAGCTACTGGATCGGATACAGGTCCAATGTAGGTTCGCTCATAGGCTAAATTTATTACGTAATTTCCTCGCAATTTTATCATTCCAATTATAGAAATAGTTGTTTCTGTTATTTGCTTCCTATCTCAATAATAAACGTACGAGTGCAGGATAGGAGTTGTTACGTAACCAGGGATTGAGCTGAGTGCTCACGGGGCTGCGGTACCGGGGCCTCCACAAGAGAGAGGCCCTCACAGTAAATATTTTTGTATTTTTGGGCCAAAGCTTTCTTCTCCTTATTTTTCTAAAGTAACGGTTTTTGCGGTAGTTTCAACTTGAGTAATGATTGTGCCCTGTGTTTATTGGAAGATTTATATGGCTGTAGGGTCACTATGAACTCTAAAGAGTATGCATGAGAATGTTACCGGGGTTTTGGCAGCACTACAAGGATTTTCTGTGTGCAATCATAACACATGGTTGCAGCTTGATGGAGCCACTTGCAAGCTCTAACAAGTCTCTACTGATAGTGAAATAAATGTTCGCAGAAGAACCGATTTCTAGGCCCGATTTGACGTTAGCAGATTTCTTAGGATTGACGATATTTAAAGAATCGTTTTTTTTGTGGGAGAGCCTTGGAAAATGTGCTTGTTTAGAAGATTGCCCAAATGGTTTATAGATTTTTAGTAAATATTAATGTTGTCCTTGAAGTAAGTCAAACTTTAACTTCTGTTACACGTTGACTTTGGACCGGCTCGTGTATTCCAACGATTTATTTTTCTAAAGTCCAGTCAATCTGAAGTTTCTAAAAAATTCGTACGTTCTGTGGAATATACAGGTACTTTCCAGTTAAGTGTCATTCCATTTCGAACGTCGAAAGTATGTGTCTAAACAGATGTATAGGACAACAACTGTCCTGAAGAGCAGTAATACATTCTTGATTCTTTTGATTATAGGTACATATAATACATATTCATCTCGATATAGAGCAGTTTCATCTTTGTATTGGTGCGCCGCTCTTCTTTCTTGAATTCTACAGCCAAACGTTATTCAGTTGATGGAAATCACTAGTTTCTTTTTAAGTCACAATGGTTTTTTATCCTAGCACTCAGCTTTCACATCCTTGAGTGGCCGGTAAACTTTTCCATAGTTGGTGTGCATAATTGTTAACCTCTTTGGAGGGTAATGTGCCTATATCTGGATTACATAGTAATCTTAATTCGTTCCTGAACAAAATATGAGCTTATTGACCCGGAGTTATAATTTTCGGTCGAAAATTTATTATTTTTAACATGTATATGGTGAACATTGGTGCAAGGAGTTGGGTCTGGTTTTCCTTAATGCTCAGCAAGTCGTAGTTCTTCAGAAACACATTAAATTTTGGCCTTGATTGGAGTTCTAGTGGTACCCCAAACCGACTAAGCAGCTGCTCTGATAAAACGCTTTCTTGATTGGGAATAGCATGCACAATGGGCTACTTGTGGAAGTAGTCAACCATAACTGAGGAATATCTGTTGTTTTTGGTTGATCTCACTATGTCTGTCAATCCTTGCAGAACGAATGTTCATGTTGTACTTCCCACTAATCGATTTTTGGTAGACTTGAACTCATTTATTCACGCATAGGTGACAACGAATTCATTATGTACCTGATTCAAAAGTGTGCGTAGCAATTTTGTACGACCAGCTGGAATTTAGTTTCCTTTCCATCGACTTTTCTCCTAATTCTTTACAAAATCCCATTGTATTCTACTGGTTCGACAATGATCTTTTGGATGATCTCTATATTCAGTGTTTCTTCCCATTGAGGGCTAACCACTCACTAGCTCTTCTTTGTCAATATTAACGGATCTCTGGGTCTTTTATCTAGTCTGGTTTGCAGTATTCTGTTCGCTGTTCAATTGTTCTACAATTTCCTCATTCTAATGTCTTCTGGCCGGAACGATCCTGAGATTTGAAGTAATATTATTGCAATTTTTACTGGTTGGTTTAACACCTTCTTCATATCGAGTAAGAATTCTATGAACTAGGCTTTTATCTGTATAATACCTGCTAGAGACCCTTGGTTAATACGTGATTGTTGTTTTCTAGATTTTCATGACATGTTTCATTTCTAAAGCGCGGGAAAGAGCTTCGTATGTTTTAGGTGGTTTCCGGGAATTCATCCGCGTAGTTGATAACTGATCCCGCCGGGATCGATGGTAAAATGACGACGTTTCGGCAGAGTCACATCTGCCCTGTCACGGCTGCGTGTGATTGGTCCTGGGCGCTCAGTGGGCACGCCTCCCGCCTGTTGATTTGTTATCTCCGGTTGAGTTGTTATTGGACGGGTCCGGGCCGGTACAGTGTTTAATAGAATTTTCCAACAATTCGATAAGTTCTGAATTTCATTGCGTGCGTTTAGACTGTGAGGCCTCTTCGCTATGTCAGTTGCCTCTCTTACGAGTCTTGATTTCGGGTGTTCTATATTTGCCAGTACACTGGTGTTCTCAAAGTCTATTCGGTGTGACATCGTGGTGGCGTGTTCCGCAATGGATGTTGTTTTTTCCTGCTTTCTTACAGCGTTCTGGTGTTCATCACGTCTAGCTTGAATTCTTCTATTAGTTTGCCCCACATAGGTTTTATGACAGTCTGCACATGGAATCTCGTACACTCCCTCTTGTTCTAAAGGGATCCTCGTCTTCGGAGTCCTCAACACCGTGCTTATTTTTCTGTCTGTTTTGAAAATATTATCGATATTGTGTCTCCGTAGAATTCTTGCAATACTGTCCGTGGTCCCCTTGACATCCGGTAAATAAGCCTTGGTTATTGGTGTCTCATGCTCCTTGCCGGTTTTGACTTTAGGGCTCTTTGTATATTTCGGTCTATAAATCCGTTTTGTCTCAGAGCTGTTTTTAAACTGTCCATTTCTTGTTTGATGTTATCCTGGTCAGCTAGTCTTTGTGATCTGGTTACTTAAGTCTTGACGGCGGCTTGTAGTTGGGCTGGGTGGTGATGAGAATTAGCATGAAGGTATCTGTTGGTGTGAGTTGCTTTCCTGTATACTGTATGGCCAAGGGTTCCATCTTCCTTCCTATTTATGAGAACGTCAAGGAATGGCAGTTGATTGTTGGCTTCAACCTCCATGGTAAATTTTATTTTGTGATGGATGCCATTAAGGTGGTCTAAAAAGTATTGAGGTGTTCCCTCCCATGAGGCCAAATCACAAATGTATCATCCACATATCGCAACCATAAACTGGGTTTAAGAGTTGTTGTTCTTAGTGCCAACTCCTCAAAGCTCTACATAAAAAGGTTCGCTATAACTGGTGAGAGTGGCGATCCCACTGGAGCTCCTTCCACTTGTTTGTATCGTTGGTTCTCGTAAATAAAATAGGTATTCATCAGACAGTGCCTTGTTAAGTCTACAAGGTGTTGAGGTGTTTAGTATTTTTCTATTATGATATCCAAGGCTACGTCGATAGGGATGTTGGTGAAAAGGGACACTACGTCAAAACTTACAAGAAGACACTCTGGTTGTTAGACCGTTTTTCTAAGTATTTCGATGAAATGTGTCAAATTTTTCACATATGAGTCTGCCCCCTCTGCAAACGGTTGAAGTTGTTGGGCTAGGTATTTGGCTAGGTGTTGTGTTGGGGATCCAATTGAGCTTACTATTAGCCTCAAAGGTGCACCTTCTTTATGTACTTTTGGCAACCCATAGAATTTCGGACATCTCGATGACTTTTCACGCGGAATGAGTTGCAGTTGGAGATTTTTGTCGATCCTACTTGCTTGGATTTTGGCCTTGTCTAATTATTTCAGCGGTGTTCGCATCTAATTTTGAAACTGCTGTTTCCACGCCACATATTATGCTCTCTGTTGGTATGTGAGAGGGAGCAATAGCGTAATTGAATCCCTTAGCCAACACGCCAATCGAGGAAGAGTTCAATTGGACCGAAGATAAGTTATAAACGGTTATGACCGTTATTTGGGCTTCTGTTGGAGCTTCAATTTGTTAAATTTTGCCTGTTGTTGCATTGTTGTCATCTCTGCATTCGTTTCGGCCCTAAATTCGCTAATTTCATTGAATTTATCCCATATAATTGGGTGGAGTGTATTGCTTACCTGGATTTCTAGGAGTTTAGTATTAACAACATCCAAATCTCTTCTGACATCACGTATGCCTTCCCTAAGTAGGGCACAACTTGCTTTCTATAAGATAATCTGTGTTTTTCTGTTGTTCTTCCGGAACTTTACAGTCATTTTTTTCGGAATAACTTTTTCATCGCGGCATCGTTGTAAAAATTGTAGATCGCACAAAAGTTTAGAACAACAGGGAGTGTACGAGATTCCATGTGCAGACTGTCATAAAACCTATGTGGGGCAAACTAATAGAAGAATTCAAGCTAGACGTGATGAACACCAGAACACTGTAAGAAAGCAGGAAAAAACAACATCCATTGCGGAACACGCCACCACGATGTCACACCGAATAGACTTTGAGAACACCAGTGTACTGGCAAATATAGAACACCCGAAATCAAGACTCGTAAGAGAGGCAATTGAAATAGCGAAGAGGCCTCACAGTCTAAACGCACACAATGAAATTCAGAACTTATCGATTTGTTGGAAAATTCTATTAAACACTGTACCGGCCCGGACCCGTCCAATAACAACTCAACCGGAGATAACAAATCAGCAGGCGGGAGGCGTGCCCACTGATCGCCCAGGGCCAATCACACGCAGCCGTTCACGGTGCCAACCAATAGGCGCCGAGCCGCGACTATATAACAACGCGAGCACTTCTGAAAATCGAGTAACTAGAAGCGAAAGCAGAAGGCTACGAGAATTATGCGAACCGACCTGAAGAGGGCAGATGTGACTCTGCCGAACTGTCGTCATTTTACCATCGATCCCGGCATATTACAAATAACACAAATATTAACAATTTAGAAGTAAATAACTAATCACTTACGTTAGTCGAGGTTGTGTAAGCAGAAAAACATCTATAAACTTGGCAATTCAACTAACAAAATTGTCACGCATATTTGATTTGAATACATGTGATAAATATTTCGTAAAGTACGGGTAAACTATATTTATTCTTTGTAACTTACTGATAAATTGAAATATTATTAAGGAAACAGAAATTCATAGGGTAGCAAAAATGTTGAAATTTATTTAATCAATCTGAGAAATCTGTATTATATTCAGATTGATTATGAGTGTTTGAAAACTTATTCTCCATTTCCAGTAAGTTACAATAAATCACATTTAAATTTTGTAAATCTGTCTTTTTATTTATGGTATTAGACTGACCATTAATGAAGACCATCTCCAAGTTTGGCTGCGTCCCGATATTTTCTTGTAATATTTGTAAGTTATCAGCCGTTATTACCGAAATCAATTATATATATATATATATATATATATATATATATATATATGTAGCTCTCTTGATGGTCCTTTACAGGGACAAAATTTTCAACGGACGAACACCCGGACCATCAAGAAAGCTACACATAGTTCCGTCCGTGCCAACTTGTTTTCAAACACACACACACACACACACACACACACATATATATATATATATATATATATATATATATATATATATATATATATATATATATTAAACTAGCAAGCCTTTCTAAAGTTCATCATTTCGCTTAATCAAAGCCAACTTAGTATTTTATGCGCAATTCAGAAATCAAACATGATTTTAGCCTAGAAATACTTGTTTTAAGCTAATAGTTATTATTGTGATAAAAAAAATGGTTTGTAATCTTTCCCAGATGTTATTAGAAGTATACGCTAGTAAAGTATCTTTGACAATAGGCATTTGCGCCATCTCGTGTTTTATTTGTGGAACGCTAGTTCTGTCATGGCCGTAATTTATGTTTGCTGTGTTATAGATTAAAATTTAGTTATCCCATAAAATGGAAAGAAAAACATCAAACCGAAAGTGCGGTGTAGTAGATTGTGAAAATACACCAAGAAAAAACCAAAAATTACAATTATACCACTTTTATGGATTCCATATCAATTAGGTGTAGTTGGTTTTGAAAATACATCTAGGAAAAATCAAAAATTATAATTCTACCGTTTTCCTGGATTTCTATAGCAATCAGAGAGGAAGGAAAAAATGGATTACAGCAGTTCGTCGTCAAGGGCAATTAAATTAAATTTCCACGTTTTTAGTCATTACTAAATACATAAAATTAATCACAATTGTTGTTCTCTTGACAAAAATAAGATTCAATAACTCTTGTAATCAGAAAAGTTAATCATGTAAATACTTTTCTTTCCAAAATAAATTGAAATTTAAGGTTAACATAATTTTTAATTTTTTAATTATTAATATTTTCTTTTGGGAATAAAGAAAAGTTATAGGAGGGATGAAATGCCATGGCAACCAGGAACATATTCAAGGATCTGCTGTGCTCATTTCGATTGAGCAGAAAAATCAAATAATGTAGATACATAACAAAGTTTACAATTCAACTATCTTTCCTGTAATATATCAATATTTATACTCTTTTAAGTAAATAACACTTTTTATTCTCATTATTTTTATTTTTTTAAGAGCGCTTCTTTATTATTAGTTATTACAAAAGCTATAAATAATATATAATCAATATTCATTTCTTTGTGAATTAACATCTATATTTGCATCGGTTGTTGCTTTATAATCCTTGTTCCAACTTCAAAATTTTTATCTTGATCCATTAAAACTTCATCATCAGTGAAATCTACCAATAAATTATATATAATGAATAATGTTAATTTGTTTTTTTTATATATATATTTGTACTTACTATTGTTAATCTCGATTGGAGCTTCATTGACTCCTGAAGATGCATTTTTTTCTTGTCGTACGTACTCGAAATCTTACAGCCCACAAACCAGCATGAAGATTTTGCTTTTTTATATACATATTGCAGGAAATATAGTTGGATTGTAACTTTTGTCATGTGCATTGTTTACTTTTTTCCCAAACAATTTGACCACTGCAAATCATTGAATTTGTTTCTAGTTGAGATGGATTGCCCCACTGCTGTAATTAAAAAAAATCAGTTTTGGTAATAGAACAACAATTATGATTAATTTTATACATACAATAATGACTGACGACGTGGAAATCAAATTTATTTACCCATGATGTCGAACTGCGGAAATTAATTTTTTCTTTATCTCTAATTTATATGGAATCCATGAAAGTGGTATAATTGTAATTTTGGGTTTTTTCTTGGTGTATTTTCACAATCTACTACACCGCACTTTCGGTTTGATGTTTTTCTTTCCATTTTATGGGATAACTAAATTTTAATCTATAACACAGCAAACATAAATTACGGCCTTGACAGAACCAGCGTTCCACAAATAAAACACGAGATGGCGCAAATGTCTGTTGTCAAAGATATTTTATTAGCGTATAGTCATCATAGCAAAATTATAGTTTGATAACATAAGCAAGCGGAATGGGGAAGAATTTTTGAGGACTAATAATTGAGACTGAACCGACATACATACATTAAATTATGTTTAGTATCTGGGGTTTTGTTTTGAAACGAAATTTTGTAGATACTTTGTACCATACGAGTATAAATTAATTTCAGATTACTGAGGAATAACCAACTTGAAATAGTAACTGGTGGTTGGGTGATGAACGACGAGGCAAACTCACATTGGTTATCGATAATTCATCAGTTGACAGAAGGTCACCAGTGGCTTCAGAAAAATCTCAACTACACACCGATCAGTCACTGGGCCATCGATCCCTTCGGGCAAAGTGCAACGCAACCGATACTTCTAAAAGAGATGGGTTTACAAAATATGTTAATACAAAGGGTACACTATTCCGTTAAAAAGGAATTGGCGAGTAAGCAACAGCTCGAATTCAGATGGCGCCAGCTTTGGGGTAAGGATTAATTTTATATCATTTATGTTAAACATTAAAAATTATAAAAAGACGCTATTGTTAAATATATATTTTTAGTTTTAAATTTTTCATTTTTAAACGAATTCAACTTAAAAAATACAATTCCGTTTAAAATAACAAAGTTAGAGTAATTTTCCCAAGTAACTGGATTGACGAATTTAGCTAAAAAGGGTATACTCGAAAACCCCCAAACCCTATTTTCCAAATCTCCAACATTTTTAATTTCTCTAGAACACCTAACATATTACCTTGATTGATGAACTCTGTATATTGGAATGAGTTACAATTTAATTATTTTTGTTTTCGTTTAATTTATCACCTATTTTCAATTTAGCTTTCAAATCATGTCGAACTTTTTATGAAGAACTTTTTTAGAAATAGTAGGATATATTTGTTTTGTTTTTCTAGATGGCAACGGCAAAACAGAAATGTTTACGCACATGATGCCTTTTTACTCATACGACATACCCCATACATGCGGTCCAGATCCGAAAGTTTGTTGCCAATTTGACTTCAAAAGATTGCCGGGTCATGGTTTGAGTTGTCCTTGGAAAACACCACCACAAGCTATTACAGAAAAAAATGTAGCATCTAGGTAATTGCTTTGCGTTTGTATACTGAGAAAAACTGAAACACCAAGAAGGGATGTATAAACACAAAATTTTGTACCCTAATACCAAACATTTATTTTTACTCTCAACTGGTTCAACAGCAACGCTGTAATCTTTATGGAGTAAACCAAAGCATTCAATTAGTTTTGGTTTACGCCATGGAAATCACATCTTTGCTGTTGAAACGGCGTTGATTGTAAAAATACAGCTTTGATGTTAGGTTAGTTTGTGTACCAAGAAGGGAATATCAGATGAAATTTTGCAATTATAGTTTAAGAAACGGGGAGATAAAAGAGGATGGGCACTTGAAAAAAAAACTGACAATAAAGTAAGGTTATCGTCAATTTTTTAATCGACTTTCAAAAATAAGAAGTTTATGATGTATGATTTCTTCTCTGGTTGTTAATTATTTTTAATTTTTTTGTTTAATAGAAGGTACATTGATATTATGGAACTTTCAAATTTATGGGTTTGGGTCGATTTCCCCAAATCCCATTACAGATTAAGACAGTCTATACCTATGTTTTTGTATGACTTATAAATATCGTTTTTTGGAAAATTCGACCTGGAATCAATTGTCGGGTAGGAACTGTTATGCTATTATAATTCTTGTTCACACAAGTTGAGAGACTTATCTAAATTCAAAAAATTAAGTAAAAAATAATAAATTTTATATTAGGGGGTTTATGGGGTCGCTGAGTTCCAATCCAATATCAGAAATCATAAATTCAAAATGCTGAAACTAGACTAAAGCGGCCCACAGGCGACATAGCAAACGTATGCCAACATTCGCATTTGTGGACATTGTCAGATCGTTTGTGGATGGAAAATTCGGTAGGTACGAATTCCGTCCAACGTTGGCGCTTGCCGGCGTTCGTTCCGAAGGCGCTAATTCCAGCACACATCAAAGAGATCAGGTCTCAACGGTACAACATTGGCCAACGCTGGCACCTCACGTGAATGCTGTCAATTGGCGAGTGATGACGAATATCCTGATGTTGACTTCAAGTTTAGTCCTAACGTTCGCAACCTGTCGTCTGTAGCCGGCATCAATTGTATCGTCCAGTTTTGATTTTATCCTTAATTGTGGCACCATGACTATCGGGAGAGCGTAAAAATACTGTGCTTACACTGTGGGCTTTATAATGTGAAATGTGCTATGAAAGTAGTCATGGCGTGGCGCAGTGTATAGGCTAACGAATTAAAACGCTTTAAAAATAATTAACCAATACTCAGTTTTGTTGTTTTCATCATTAGTCCTTTCAATATCTTAGTTAATTTACAAAGTTTCACCTCGAAAATTATCCCTGGACTAGGTATTTCCTTTTTTGAAATTTAGTGTATGTGTGAAAACTGATAAAGGTATATTTTTAGGGCAGAACTGCTTCTCGATCAGTACAGAAAGAAGTCAAAATTGTACAAAAGTAATGTAGTGTTAATTCCGTTAGGTGACGATTTTAGATACGATCATCCTACCGAATGGGATGTTCAATACAATAATTATCAAATGCTGTTTGATCACATGAATTCCAATTTGAATCTTAATGTAAAGGTAAGAATGTGTATATTATGTTTTGAAACACGAAAAACACGTTTTTTATTGTTTAGGTCCAGTTTGGTACACTTTCTGATTACTTTGCGGCCGTTCACAAAGAAAAAATGATGTCAGAGTTTCCAACATTAACTGGTGACTTCTTTACCTACGCCGATAGAGATGACCATTATTGGAGCGGATATTACACATCCAGACCTTTTTATAAACGTATGGATCGAATTTTATTATCCTACATAAGGTAAGTAAAGCGATTGATCAGTCAAGTCATATTTAGAGACAGATTTTACATGTAGTATCATTTCGTTTGTAAGTTAAAACGTCATCCAAACGTCAAAAAGCGTTTTCGTATCGTGTTCGTGGATTTATATTCAAAGCTAATAAACTGTAATAACGATCACCAAGTTGCAAATACAAATACAAGATGGCGCACAACTACATGTAGACAGGAGTTAGTTGGGCTATTTTGAGTAAAATGAAATCAACTAGGTTCTCTGACCACCCAGATCTGCCACAAATTGTGTTAGCAGATAGTATGGCATATGTGTCCTCAGGGTATCTCATATTTCTTATGCTTCATTAATAGTCTAAGATCCGAACCTAGGTCGACCTTCACCGAGTTCATTCTATTATCAATAGAATGAAACATATTTTATAATAAATTTAGTATATTAAAAAATACTTTAAAAATGGGTTGCCTAAAGAACTCCTGTACAGACTATATAACGCGAGTGGAAATGTATGACAGAGAGATCCGAGGTAAGTATACCGTGTAATAATGAAGGACCCAGCATCGAAGTCGTATTTATACGACAGGGAATGACAGTGATAACGCTTGTGATAACAAACGGTTACAAAGTGTTTGTTGTGTAGCTCGGACAAATCTTTTAATAATTGTTCGTTAAAGTTATCTTTTCGTAAAAAAAATAAATATCATGAAGTTGAACTAACTAAATGTCAGTTGCTCCAAAATATTGCTCACTGTTTACTAGAGTATCGCTGTCATTCTCTGTCGTATAAATACCGAGCGTGCGCACTTTCTTATATTCGAGGTCCCATCACGTGCGATTGCGATGTTGGGTCCTGTATTATTACACGGTATACTTACCTCGGATCTCTCTGGTACACATTTACACTCGCAATAAAATTGAAATCTTTAAAATGCGCAAATCCCAGATTTTTTTGCAGATAACCCTATATCAACGTGTTCGCAAGAAAACAGAGCTTTTGTTGATATAAAATGTTGTATATTATCCAATCAAGTGAAAGTAATTGGCATCGACATATTTGTTTATACCTGGCAACCCAGTAGTTCGTCCAGGTAATTAATAGGCATTCCAACGGCTGCTCATTTTATACTTTTAGTCAAGATAAAATTTTCTTATTATCTTGATGCAACATTTAATTAAAAATTGTTTTTTAAAAAATAATTAAAAATAGTATGACCCATTTTTAATATATTTTCTAATATACTAAATATATTTCATTCTATTATCAGCTCGGTGAAGGTCGACTTAGGTTCGGATCTTCTACTATAACTATAGAGGTTGAACAAGCTATAATTTTTAATGTATCACTGATTCTCTTTAAATGTTGACCGCTTACTTAGCAATTGTTCTTATTTCTATGAATATTAAAAACAATTTGCATATAATATAACCTATGATCGGTTTTAATTGCCAATATTTTCAGAGCTGCCGAAAACATTCACGCGTTGGCTTATCTAAGTAAAAAACCAGGTTACAAGTGGATAGTCGACCAAGACAACGGCTTAGAGGAAAAAATATTAAAAGCTAGACAAGCTTTGGCTCTATTCCAGCACCATGACGGTATTACGGGCACCGCAAAGAACCATGTTGTAGTCGACTACGGAAAAAAGTAAGATAATCAATCCCTTAAGCGAAATGGTACAAAAATATGAAATACTATCGGCATTTTATTTTTTGTAATTATTATGCTTACTTCTATGCATGTAATCAGTGTTAAACAACTTTTTCAGAATGCTGTCAGCTATCAGCTCCTGTCAGCGTGTTATCCAAACTTGCGCGCACATTTTACTTAACGGAGCTGGAGCAGAAGTGCCAACGAAGGATATAAATTACTACAACATCGACGATATCCGGCACGCCCACGATGCTCTTCCCGAGCATTACCAAATCACGGTTGGTGTACCGGAAATGCGAACCAAGAGGATCGTCATATACAATTCGTTGACATTTACTAGACACGAAGTAGTGACTTTTCATGTTTCGACGCCGTTTATAGAGGTATGTTGTATACATATTCTGAGCATATTATTAATAACTTCATGAATAACACAGCCACGCAAAAAAGGTCTTGACCTGGGGGCTCCATTATCTGTACCCTGTTTTTGGGGTCGCTAAATCCGAATCAGGGATCATTTTCATCCCAGCACGTCTCGGTTTAGCCATATCTTAAAAAACACTCTGACACTATATATCCTACAAACCACAAACGCCATTGGTCTAAATCCTCAAAATGAACACCAGTACTTAGAAACTCCCAAGCTCCTATAGCAAAGCTTTGCTATAATGAATAAGTATGAAAAATTAGTGAAGAAATCCTTGAATGAAGCAGTTATACAACTAAATAACCGTATAAACTTATATAAAGTATATAAAGTATAAAAAAATTGAAACTAATCTGAAAAATAAACTCGAAACACCGTGTGGCTCGGTATTTTGAACTACGGGGAATCGAGTTCGAGCCTCAATGGGTGCACAGGTTGTTCTCTTTACTAAAGGTAAAGTCAATTCAGTTGTTTTTAAATCAAGAGTGTCTTCTAAGGTTAGAACCGCAAATCCCGAAATTGACGAAATTCGCATTAGAAGCATGCCCATCACCTAATCTTGACTTAAAAACATATGGTCATCATTCTTTTATAAGGGTAAACATATGCCTCATTAATTAAGACTGTCGGTCTAGTTCGAGTGCAACTATAAACAAATCATATGCGAATATACCTAAGGAGACAACAAAATTTTGCTCCTACCCTTTTATATCAAGCTTGGCCTAATGAAGCAATTTGTGAAAGCTCTCGACAAATCCGGAAATTGCTTCAATTATCTCATTAGAAACAGGCGTCTTTGATGGTCCTTAGGTCAGAACGATGTTTCGGGATACTGCCTTTACTAGTACAGTGAACATGAAGGAGAAAAATGCTTGGCTAGGTTTTAAGGTAGATGCTCAAAATTTTTTGGGTAACAAAAAGACCCCTCATGTGGCTAAACCGAGAAGTTCTTGGATGAAAATAATCCCGGATTCGGATTCAGCGACCCCAAAATATACAGGAAGTAAAAGGTTTGAGTGCAAAGATTTTGAGAATCAATACTAAAGGTCAATACAAATCAAAAAGCTGTATAACATTTCCAGAAACAAACTATAGTTTTGCCAAAAAAAGTTAGAAGTTACGTAGCCTTTATTACAGCGAATAATAGACAATTTCCGGCTTCAAAATGCTTGTAAAGCTAAATATGCAAATACTCAAGAGCTTATACACCTTTAATAACTATATTAACAAAGAAAATTAATATTTAAACTCTAAATATTCTGTTATAATTTGCCGTACGTTTCTCCGAACAGATGTGGAAACATAGCATATAACATGCTTTACTCAGTACTACAGCTGACCGCTGCCACGATTGTTTTTTGCTGCATCGGTTTTTGTAAGAAAATTAACACGTAAGTGAAAGTGATTTGCGTGATATTCGATGTAGCGTTCGTGATTTGATTTTCATTTTAAATAATAAATTGGAAAACTTGGACATATACTGTAAGTACAAGGGTATTTATTTAACATAAGTAATATTAATTGAATGAGTAACAATTATTTTTCGAATAGTTTAACACATAATAGAACTACATATAAAAAATGTTTTGTTTAATATACATTTCAAATTATTTTTTGTATCATAATGTAAACAACCTTGTCTCCTCCCTTCTTCAACTTGAGCATAAAATCGACAAATATAAATATTCAATGCATAGTTATTAACACTGGCGGATCCAAGGGGTGAGCTAAGGGGGTGAAGCCCACCCTCCCAAAAAATTGATTGTGCTAAAATTAACTTTTAGCGACGTCAAGCCCCCCAAACGAGATTTAGCCCCCCAAACGAGATTACCCCCCCCAAATGTCATTCCTGGATCCGCCCCTGGTTATTAATGGGTACGTTTTTGAAAATAATGTTTCATAAAAAAATTTTCACCTAAATAAATCTAGCGGCACTCGAAACTATGTAATTATTTAATACAAAAAAATCACAGGTGTTAATTTTTTTGTGGTGAATCATTCCTTTATTATTCACGCTAAAAGTGAATCTGATTTTTAGCGCGACTTTGCCGCATTGACAATAATTTACTTAACATGTATTTCGAATTTTCTTGGTTATTAAGCCCTATAGACCATAGTGTTAAAAGAGTTTTTTGTTTTATTTCGTGTGTACTATCTGCACCTAAAATATATGCACTCAAACACCTTGTATATGATTTTCAAGCGGCTTGTATTTATGTTTAATTACATATTGGAATCCTTGGTGGGGAACAAACCTACAACCTAGAAATCTAGATAAGCCTAATTACGTATTGGATTCCCAGTGGCGCAATTGCTTACAATGCCATAGTTGTGAGTTCGGGCTCACTTGGGGAACCAATATAGAATTATCTAGAAACATCGTGAACAGTACGTTCAAGGGCTTCGCCAGAATTGGTAAGTTTTGGCTTCCATAGGGGGGGGGGAGTCGGCAATTGTAAGGTTTATTTCACATAATAACGAAGTGCCAATGATCCGCTAGAGAGGCCCCCAAGCCCGATAGTCCCCTTACTTGTTTATCTTTTTGTTGATTCTAGTTTCCGCTGCCCTAAACAAAACATTTAAGAGTTCCATTGTTTAAAATTTATTTTCATTATGTTTCAGGTAACGGACTTTCAAGGTCGTCGTATCCAGTGTCAGGTGTCGCCCATTTTCGAATACGGAGCTACGATGTCTCAAACTAAATATCAGCTCTCCTTCATAGCCAATATACCAGCACTTGGTCTGGTCAGCTACACAGTGAATGCATTATGGGAAAACGAAACACCTAGGTAAACAATTTAATTTATAATTCTTACTGGTAAAATAAATGTGCTTACTTTAGAGAAACTTCTCATGCCGATGTAAAGATATACAATCACTACGGTGAAGTTCGAGCTCCAAATGGTTTTGACCCTGAAGTGTTTACCAGCCCGGGAGAATTTCATTTGCAAAACGCGAGGGTAACGGCATCCTTTAACAAGTTAGGATTGCTAAAAGCTCTGAAAACTGGAACTAATACCGTTCCTGTTCACCTTGATTTTGCCAGGTAAGGACAACATGGATTTATATGTTTGTAGAAAACTGTCAGATCTTCAGGACGACCATATCTGGTTAGAATAACGTATTGTTGTAGAACAGACAGTAGTTTATTCCGCAGTCAGTAATTTCTTATATCCTAATCGATGTTTTAGATATGGCGTAAGACACACGCCCCATTCTGAAAGGAGTGGCGCCTACCTTTTCCTACCTGACGGTGAAGCTGTTCCTATCGAAGCGGAAAACGTTATCGTAAATGTGATAGAAGGGCCCATCATGTCATCCGTTACTGTTCAACTTCCTTACGTCCACCATGTCGCAACTTTATATAACACACCAGGTGCCGATGGTTTAGGTATTGAATTGCAAAACGTCGTAGATATTGAAAAAACGAACAATTTTGAACTAGTGATGAGGCTGTCGACGAATATTAATAGTTCGGACGAGTTCTTTACAGATCTTAATGGATATCAAGTAAGTTGAGATGAATATATTTGAATTTTTACGATTTTAATTAATTTATTGAGTGTTTAATTTCTGGCCCATTGTTAGTAGGAGCATAGACCTTAGAGGACGATTTAGGGGGTTCAACCCCTCCAAATCTGAATTTTTTTGAACATGGAGCGAAGAATTTTGAAACATTTAAAAGCTATAATTGAAAAACCATTTTCCTTTAATTATGTCAATAATGTTTCACAAAAATCTGCAAATTCTATTGAACGTGTTTTTATGTTTGATATTCATGTTTTCGTCGACTTAGCCTTGTCTGTAAGACCTTCCCATTCAGTTTGCCACTTTATTATTGCATTACCCTGGAATATACATCAAATAACACCCTCTCAAATTAAACAACTTATAAATTCGAAAATTTATTTCTTTTATGAAGAATGGGGAACGGGTTTTTAAGTACGCTTTGGATTTTTTCAGGTTAAATACTTAATACTTTTTTAAAAATCTTGATTCAATATCCTATATCTTTTTGATATAGTTTTTTACTGGAGAACTTTCCGAATCCTGGGTGTCTCTTTATCATTTCTTGTTTTCGTCTTTCTTTTA
The DNA here is from genome assembly GCA_034190945.1 of Octodonta nipae. NCBI lineage: Eukaryota > Metazoa > Arthropoda > Insecta > Coleoptera > Chrysomelidae > Octodonta > Octodonta nipae. Next base: position 204,615,669 of record CM067216.1, on the reverse strand, counting down.
CTTTTTATTGATGACAAAATTATGAGACAATTTTGAGGACTTTTATATTGAGGAATAATTGGAACTGTTCAGTCATCAACATAGACAGTAGTGTGTCATAAACTTGCGTTTGTTTCTTAGAATGGTTTCTGGATTGAATATCAGGAAAAGATATGTTCATTACACTAAAAAGTACTTTTCCTGCTTTCATTATATAATAGCTTCATTGACATTATCATTTTTCTTACCCCGTTTCACCAGTTCTTCTGTGTTGTATTTGTTTGAAATAAATTCTTTCATTTCTTGATTCATGTGATGCATGCTCAATGTTCAGTATTTGTTCATCTGACTAGGAATAAAATTTTTAAATAAACGGTTTCATCATACATGCAACAATAATCTAATTTCTTTTGGATCCTCGTTTGCCTTCTTGTTTTACCCAAAAATAGCGGAATGTGTTTATTTCCAATGTCGTAAATGGTGCAAAGGAGACAATACAAAACTGCCACAAATTAAAAATTGTAGAAACAGTCTTTTTGCGTTTTGATCATCTCATTAACTCATACAATTTTTTTGTTTAATTGATATTCATACAGCTTATATACATACATATTTAAAGATTATATTAACAGAACATTAAGAAAATTAGAATAATAAATAATTGCCATGCGGCTAGAGATAAGAATGAAAAATAGACCAACACAGTCAATCAATGGAGGCCATAACAAATCATAAAATTAAGAGGCCCTTTTGAGGTTGGAGATCTAGGGGGCGCCCCCGATTCGATAAATGAACGATATAACGAATGAGTTTGGCCTATATTAAGAAATAGAATAAAGAAGAAATTTGATGACATGAGAAGAACATAGAAGCGTATGTGCATACATATACATATGAAGTAACCACAAATGTGATGTAATTGCCCTTGTATATGGCCCAAAAATCTGAATTTAGAACTAGTAACTAGTCATGAATATTATTTTCTAAAAAGTGTATTTTAAAACTAATATAGTAAAGAAATTGTGAATTTCTGATCACTTAGGACTAAGTTTTATATTTATGACTATTTCTCTTAGGTTTTGAGACGTAAACGCTTTACCAAACTGCCCCTTCAAGCTAACTATTACCCGATTCCTACGATGGCCTACATTGAAGACGATAAAACACGTCTGACCGTTCTGACAGCTAGTCCATTGGGATGCAGTTCTTTGTCGCCCGGTGAGATTGAAGTGATGTTGGATAGGAGACTCAATCAGGACGACAATCGAGGTTTGGGACAAGGCGTTATGGATAATCTTTCTACAAGGCATACTTTTAGGATAATATTGGAACGAAGGACGCATTCTTGTCAGGTAAGAAAATATTTTTATTTAATAATCAACCCTGCAAATCCACGTATGTAAAAGTGATTATAGTCAAATTGGACCAAATCTTTCTGGTAGATAGTTTGTAACATTCTAAACAAAAGTCCTTATGGTACTAACTCCAAAATTCAAAGTCAATGCCAGCTGAGATAGTAAGCTTCAATGTTTCGATTTAAGCTAGTTTGATTGATTTTGATACAGTTATTAGAGAGAAGGAACGCTTTGTACAAAAAATCGTTTCAGACAAAAGTTGTTCTAAGATTACAATTGATTAGCAAAAGTTACCTGAACCCGTTTCCAAGGTTATTAAAGCCTGATATCATTTTTGCAAATTTTACTTAGCAACTTTTTTGCAGAACAAACAAGTTTAATTTCACGGAATATTTCCCCTATTTAAAAAATCAAATAAATCTCTTTTTAGAAAAATTTATATGGCATACACTGCATTGAAATATAAATGGATTGGAGGTAAATACTGTAATGTTTTTATTTTCACACTCGGGTTCAGTTCAGATTTATTTAAAAACACAGTCAAACTCACTCTAATTTATTTCCACTACTTTAACACAATTTATATTCTCAAGAAACTGTTTACATTTTATCTTAACTATACAATACGACCGACGAAAACTGAATCCTCCTATCGCCGACTGTTCATATTTATATATTTATCTCGGAATTGTCTGGTACGTCCACGAACCATCGGGAAACTGTTTCATGTTCTAGAAGCTTTAAGGGAATTCCCAGTAACGGCAGCGGTCCGCCTGTTGAGAGACAAACATTTCGGATTCCCAGAATTTATCGGAATAATGTCCCTTCCACGAATTGGTTGATGACCGATTGCACCAGCTGTCGGATGAATTCTCGTAATAATACATAACAGTTTACATTTAATAGCTGTTCAAATAAAATAAGCACTTAACATTCAACTTTAGTTGAAGTAATTTGTCTACTAAGACAACACATATTTCTACTGTAAATGCTTAATTTCTGGATTATCCTGGTGATGACCAGCTAGCATTCACCACTTTTAATACCTTTTTTTAATATGTACGCCCACTGATTACGATTGCACCAAATGCAACAGTGAAGCCCATAAGACACAATACATCTGATGGTGTGTATGATTAGATCTAATAGTCTTTGACTCCATACTTCGTTTGTGAAGTCCCGAATCTCGAACACGACTTTCTCTAATTGTAGTCGTGGTTCCCAACAATCAGTCAACCGTATTTGTAATGTAACCTTTCGTTAGTCTTTAGACATAAATAAGAAATGTTCATTCGTAAGAGTTTAAGTATATGATTTATTTTTAGGCGACCACTCAAAATCATCCTGCTGGTTTTCCATCTGTAGCTGCATACGTGGCATCACAGACGTTGCTGAATCCAATGTTGAGGCTGTTACGAGTGGAAGACTACGAGGAGGTATCAAAAAGTGCTTACACTTCAGTAGAACAAGAATTCGGCGTGGATTTTTCTATGCCTATGTTGAAAACAAATGTGTTTATTAAAGGCAAGCACAACGTTGGTATTATTCTGCACCGGCAGTTTCTAGATGTTTGTTTCTCCGATAGAGTGTTGTTGCAACAGTTTCCTTTAAGTCAAGGAATGGTAAGTAAAGTATTATAAAATAAAGTATAATTTATGAAAATAAAAAAGAGTGACAAACATAACGTAAAAACAACTTAAATTATTATTAATTTAAAATAATAAATTCGTTATTTATACAGAAAATAAATCAAAAAATATACACATTCATGGTGTAATCTCACTATAACTACCATAGGCGGATTTAGGGGGCGGTAAGGGGGGCAGTTGCGAACCCAAAATTTATTTCAAATGAGAGGAAATAGTAAATAATATGTGCACCTACACAATATTCTATATTTCTTGCCCTCCACCCAAATGAAACAGCAGAAGATACACTCCTGATAATATTCGTATTCATGCATATCAGTTCAATATATATGGAGTACTTTGCTTCTGATGAATCATGGGGTGCAAAGAATGAAAAGTGGGAGAACAGTGTTCACAAGTAGACTTCAAGAAGGATCACTGAAAATCCTTACAGCGTGTTAACTCATACATATATTTAATTTTATAAGAGTTTATATTGTCCCATAATTTGGGAGATTTGGGCAGCAACACCCAAACGAGAAATAAATTATTACCAATAGAGATAGAGTTCTGGGAACCCGGACGTTCTATTGGAAATACCTTCCCCTTTTTGAATCTCCTTGACAGTTCTTTAAATACTAAAATTTTTAAAGATATTAAAGAAAACCAAAACACCTGTTTTTCATGTCAGTTGATTAATTACTTCTGCAATCTGTTGTACATCTTTTGCACGTTTATACAAGTCATTGCGAATCCAACGATCATGCCTTAACAACAATTAACTTTATTGATTCCTTTACCAACCTAGCTAGGATGACAATGTATACACTTCATTTGGCAGTTGCCTAAAAAATCTATAAACAAAACTTTTCGTGAATTTTCAGGTGAACATTTCATCGCTTCTGCCAATCGACACCAGTAAAAAAATTTATAGTACTTCTCTTTCGTTTTCCCTGGTGAAAAATGAAGTTGATGCTAAAGGAGACCTCCGAATGTGCCCGATGGAACTTAAGGCGTTTATTTTTTAGATGAATTTTATGGAATTTTCCTTGTACATAGATGAAATCGTCATAAGGTTGTATGTAAATAGTGTAATTATTAGGAAATCTGTTTCTTATAGAAAAAGTTTCAGTTACATTTAACTAAGAAACTTCCACATCAGTACATTGTGCAATGTTTTCCTTTTCTGATATGAAATTTCTTAATAATTCACTCCCTAGACCAAAAAAGACATAAGAACTGCTAGGCGTAATCAAGAAACTTTAACAAAACATCCTTAATAAGAATATAATGTACTCGTCACTGTGGATTATCTCTACTACTAGAGAAAAAAATGTTATTACTTTAGTTTCTATCCAAGATTTTTTGAGATTATGTGAAACAATATGTAAATTATTTCATGTTACACATTTGATTATTTTCAAATATTTTTTGTTAAACCTGTTACAATTTACGTTTTTTATGACTGGAGACATAAAGAAATCTAAAGGTAATTAGCCATTATAACAATTGGTTTATCTCTGGTATATAAATGATCTCTCAATAGTCAGTAGTACATTAGCACCTGCATTCCAAATTATAAACTGCCTCCTTTGATGATATAAACATTTATATTCTATAAGAATTTTCAAACTCGGACAATTATAATTATGTTCACATGTTTAGTTAACCTGAGAACTATATCACAGGCTGAAAGCTCCTGATTTGGAGTTTGTGATGGCTTTTTTTTGCAGAAACTAATAAATTAGCAGGTGTTGAATACGTGAATTTTTCTTTGGAATTTTAATGTTTTAAAATAAGCTCATCTGATAGTGGCCCCGACGCAAAAACATTATATTATCTTGGACATGCTGTGTGTTAGAATGTAACATAAATAATCGAAATGTGATAAAGTTCTCATCTTCTTGGAATAAACCAAATTCCAAGAACAAGGCAATTTGTTGAAACGGCGACGAGTGTAAGAAATTAATTTTGACATTAAGGTACAAAACTATGTGTTTACTTTGTTTTGAGTTAAAATTATCTTATTTCTAAAAATGTCTTGTGTTCAAAGGATTGCAAAATCTCCAGTGTCACAGTATTAAGGTCAGCAGTTCGTCCATGAATTAATTTTCAGTTTTATAATGACTTTCAATGTATTTAAAATATACAGAAATGGTAATGTCTCTTATAGTTACAGTAAAAATTTGTGCCAGCAGAAAATTCAACAAGATATGTGAATTGCAAACAACACATCAAATGTTTAGTCCATTTAGAAATTTTACACAATAGCGCTGTTAACAGACATATTCACAAAAAAATAGATTTTTTCCAATTTATTTGTTATGAACAAATATGAAATGAAACACAAATGCTTTAAGGTGTAAACAAATTTCAATTCTTGACTTAAAATTAATTGAAAAACTAATTTTTTGTCAGCAAATTTCTAATTTTAATTATACAGAAATATATAATTTTTTAATATACTAACAGAATGTGATAAAATTTGACAAACACATAAAAACATGCAGATGCTAGATAACAACTGAAAATATCAATAAATATTGTAATGTTTTGGAAATTTTGAGTTTCTTGAAATTAATAAATTACCAAAAAATATATAAATTCATAAAACAGATGCTTAAAGTTTACTCAGGTATTTTTAATTATCTGTACTAGGCAAATTTTATCTTCATGAAATTTACCAGATGATAAAATTATTCCGTTTTGATCAGTGCACAATTTTCTTCTAGCTTCTTTATAAATTTGAGATTTCTGAACAAAAACTTTTTTTCATCAATATCTGCAATGGAGACTAGTTTCTGCAAAAATGTTCTACATTGTCATTCCTATTGTGATCAGCACCCGCAGAAATTAATGTTACATAATAATTGCCATTTTTTTGTCAAGTTCCTATGATTCCCTAGGAGTCGTATTGTAAACATGTGGTCTGACAACTTAAGTCATAATTGTTTTGCAATTGGCCAATGAATTTCTGATAAAATTTTATTTTGTTGCTTGTGAACTTAGGTTACAAAAATCGTCAAATCCTTTACAGATATCATGAATCTGTAGATTCACTTTAAAATCATGAAGCTGACAGCTATGCATAAGAATGTGGTGGGTTGAGTGTCCACAGAATCATCCTCATAACAACTGGACCCAGTCCAGGACCCTCTAAGATCAAACATTTAAACTTAAGGTAAAATTGTTGAATAGTTTCAATACTCATTATACCTCATAGGTATGGGAATTTTTATAAACAATAAATTAGTAAAGATTTTGTTTATTGGCAATCTTTAGCTAGTTTACCATTCAAAATTTTTTGTGTTCCATGTAGAAAATATGGTATTGAAATGCTTAAAAAATACTTAGTGCTTACCAATACTAGTGCTTGTATGAACATATCCTGGTAGTTTTGTTTAAAATTTATTATAAACATATTTTATAGAAATGTGCCTAAATGATTGCCCTTTTGTATGTTAATAGGTGAGTACTTGTTTACTTACAATCATCTTTTCATATTAATTCCTCTCTGTATGGTGTCAATAATCAATCTTGACATACTTATTGATTGATTATTGAACAATTTGTGATATTTTAGTTAAATTTGTTGATTTTATAGTAGCAATGTTTAGATTTTATTTTGTAAATATTTATTAAAAATAAATTTGTACTGTGTACATATATCTGCACTTTTTGCAATAAAATTTAAAGGGTGACTGATGTGTTTTTATATAACAAATGAAAAACTACTGACATTTAATTGACAAATGGTGCCCACACAAATTTGCTAGGCAGAACAATGCAAGAGACAATGCAGTTTTTATTATTTATATAAAAGTAATTCAAATCATTTAATTTTCAACAGTTTGTCTTTAATTAATGATATAACATCTGGATCTGTGAAGGCCTTAAATAATTCAATGAATTCAGATTCTTCATTAGGAATTGCCTCCTGGTCTTGTTTAAAGTTTTCACTTCCAAATCTGTCTGACTGTCTGTTTAAAAAGTCCATCCATTCTTTATTTGTTGCTTTGGGCACGGGAAGAATAGTATCGGCCTCTACTCCTGGTTGAATTTCAGCTTTATTATTATCATGTGAACCAGTCTTCAGTTTTTTAAATTTTCTGCTCACATTATTTTTATAAATTTCAGTTGTTTTCAGTGCCATGTCCAGAAAACTTTTTGAATTGTCTTTTAGAATCTGAAATTAAAGGCAGTTAATAAAATCTGAGTCGAAAAGAAGACACATAAGTAAGTAACAACTAAATGAATAATTAAAATGATAGTTCCCTTACAACCATACAATATGTAATTGGTTCATGACACAGAGTCGGTCTTTCGTACAACTTGATTGTAGGCACCAATTGTAACAACTTAGTGACGGGCTGAATCGAATACTTTTAAGAATCGAGAACTCGGTACTCGAGAACTTCTAGGAATGGAGAACTTTCTCGAGTACCGAAACTGGTGTTAATAGCTCGGCAAAATAGAGAGCCGCGTAATTCGTCTGTTCAATTCAAGAAGAAATCATTTGTCGTCCAAAAATTTAGAAGCTAAAATATTTTTATATAGCTTCTGTAAGTAATACTAAAGTATCTTGATGTTAATTCGTATCATTTTTGTTTGTATTCAAAGTTTTTATTAATATTTTATTTACATTTAAAAAAATATATACTTTTGTTTAAATAATTTATTTCTTCTCTGTATATACATACTAGTCTTTTTAGTTCATATTATTTACTATCTAACTGACACTATGTTTTTATTTAACAATTTTCAGTTTTGTTTGTTTTGAAATGTTTTAGCTTACTTATTAGGGTGATTCATTTCCGCAAAAAAAAAATTTTCTCGGTGCTCAAGCAAAATTTTAATCTACCCATAGAAACAAAAATTCTCACCAAGACTGAGCTCTTAATTTTAATTTTAAGTACTTGCAATTTAAATATGAAGTTTTCTCTTTTAAAATGCACGTAAAAAAATTTTTTTTTTCAAATTCCTAATGCTCAGACACCTTTCAACATTTTGTGAATCGGTTTTATGGACCTTACGGGAAATTCCACGCTCTTTAAAATTGATTTAGTATTTTTTTACGTAACTTGCACTGGGTCGTCAGTAAGAGCGATCAAAGTGCAGTTTTTGGAATAAATTGTTATTTTTCAATTTTTTTGAGTGAATCGCAAAAATTAGGGAGAACAAAAGAACTGAACTGAAAAAATAGTTTTTTTACCAATATTTAATGAATTTACAGTCATTTTTAGGCCTTCAAACGTAAGAAATTGATAAATATTAACTAATGTTACTCTTCCATTCAACTTTTTTCTTGATTACTAACATGTTTCTCTACAATAATAACTTTTTCTAAAGTTATTATCGTCTTTGACCTCTTTTAAATAAAAAAACAATACATTTAGTAATAAAATAACAACAAAAGTTTTATTCAGCTTTAAAATCGTTAAGTGCTTTTCATAAGAGTCGTAATTATTTAAACTTTATTAACTTGTTTTTTTATGATTGTTGAGATAATTATTACATTTGGAATATATTACATAATAACGTAACCATCTGTATGTTTTGAATAAAGATTTGTTGTTATTTTATTACTAAATGTAGTGTTTTTTTTTTTATTTAAAAGAGGTCAAAGACGATAATAACTTTAGAAAAAGTTATTATTGTAAAGAAACATATTAGTAATCAAGAAAAAAGTTGAATAGAAGAGCAACATTAGTTAGTATTTATCAATTTCTTACGTTTGAAGGTCTAAAAATGGCTGTAAATTCATTAAATATTGGTAAAAAAACTATTTTTTCAGAGTCCGTTCTTTTTTTCTCCCTAATTTTTGCGATTCACTCAAAAAAAAATGAAAAATAACAATTTATTCCAAAAACTGCACTTTGATCGCTCCTACTGACGACCCAGTGCAAGTTACGAAAAAAAAAAATACTAGAGCAAATTTAAAGAGCGTGGAATTTCCCGTAAGGTTCATAAAACCGATTCATAAACTGTTAAAAGGTGTCTGAGCATTAGGAATTTAACTTTTTTTACGTGCATTTTAAAAGAGAAAACTTCATATTTAAATTGCAAGTACTTAAAATTAAAATTAAGAGCTCAATCTTGGTGAGAATTTTTGTTTCTACGGGTAGATTAAAATTTTGCTTGAGCACCGAGAAAAAGAATTTTGCGGAAATCACCCTATTACTTATATTAGTTGACCTTTAAAAATATTGGTTTATAATATAATGGACTTATCCGTACTAGTAATATTTCCCCGTAATGCCAGCCTCTTTAAAGAAGTGCCGACAACGAGCACCGAATATTAGACATGGGAGATAACCATCCGATATCGTGACAAAACAACACTAACAATTGACAAATATATCTCCGAGTGCTTACGATGAGAACTTAGTTTTGCCAAAAATCGAGAACTGAGAACGCGAGACCTTTCAGTACATCCGAATACGAACAACAACATGCTATGGCGAGAACTGTCAGATTTCTAATACTTCCCGCAAGTTCTCGAGGTGTCTCGAGAACTGTCAGGGATCGAATACTGGTCGATTCTTGGTATTCCAGAACCCCATCACTATAACATCTCTAAAAGTTGGGAAGAATCACTAAATCTTTTTACTTTGTGTTAAGTGTAAAGAATGGGGAGAGCAATGCCACAACAATATGAGCCTGAGATTCACTTTGCTGAAATAGAATGGCAGAAATGTCTTTACAACCAGAAGAAGCCAGTAGCAGTATTGTCAGTCCAAATAAAACATTGTATTATAAGACCATCATTGTCTGAAACGAGGGTCTAATGTATCCTGTAAACTGGAGATTATAAAAATTAATAGAATTCATAACAAAACAGAAGTCACTGTCTTATTAGACAGATGACATTATACAAATTACAGCTCAATGTTTTGAATGGTTCATCTCTAACAAATTTTGAACACAACTCACAACAATCAATGATCCTGTTCAAAATATACATCAACTTGTTCCAAGTTTTAGTTAAAATGTAAGTATGCTAAATAAAGTTTGAACAAATTCATATTATTGATTTATGAAAGGCCTACTATAGATTTGCAGTTTTACTGGCCCAATTTAATGACACTTTCGGATTTTTGCAAAAAGTAATGGCTTACTAGATATTTTGAAAAAACGAAATTCTGTCGATTTAGTCAAATCCCTCTAGCTCCTTTGTTTTTGATTTTATATGAAAAGTGTAAATATCAAAATTGAAGGGAATTGTATCCCGAATATGATTGTCATGTCCTCGTTTGCGTGACAGCTCTCGTTTTCGAGATATGACACAAACTTATCTTTTTTTAATGGAAACCATAGTTGGATATGACCTCAAAAAATCGGACATTTTTAGAGCTTTTCAACGATATAATACTCGATATAGTTATTCATAAAAATAACGGAGTTATGGATGCTTTTCTCTCTTATTTTCACTTTTAACATAGGTAGCCATGAAAAAGATTGTTTTCACTCATTTCTATTTATGGGGTGCGCTAAAAAACAAAGTATACAAAAGAAATTATGAGACCTAAGGGAGGCGGTATTACAAGCAATTGAAGAAATTGATAGGCGGTCTGTGAGGAAAGCGGTAATGTCAATCTTAAAAAGATGCAGTTTTGGTCTAAATAACAATGGTGGACTTTTCGAACATAAATTGTAACCATAATTATGTACTTTAATTTCTTAAGTTTTTAGTAAGTACCTACTTATTTAGTTTTTTCGTTATATCTGATATAACCTAATAAAAAAATCGTTCAATGTTTTTTGGAATAGTTATTAATAAATCAATCTATTTCATGACTAACTACATTAAAAGTGAAAATAAGAGAGAAAAGCACCCATAACTCCGTTATTTTTATGAATAACTATATCTGAGTATTATATCGTTGAAAAGCTCTAAAATATCTGATTTTTTGAGGTCATGGTCAACTATGGTTTCCATTCAAAAAAAGATAAGTTTGTGTCATATCTCGAAAACGACAGCTGTCACGCAAACGAGGACATGACTATCATATTCGGGATACAATTCCCTTCAATTTTGATATTTACACTTTTTTTATAAAATCAAAAACAAGGGAGCTAGTGGGATTTGACTAAATCGATAAAATTTCGTTTTTTCAAAATATCTAGTAAGCCATGACTTTTTACAAAAATCCGAAAGTGTCATTAAATTGGGCCAGTAAAACTGCAAATCTTTGCCAATTTAACCATTGCTCTATCTCCGCTAGTTTCCCAGATCCCCATACTGATCATAAAAAAACTCACCCTGTATAGCAGAATTAATGTTCAATTCTCAAGGTCATAAATTATACCTTGGAAAGTTTCAAAATAAGTATATTCTTCAAAATTCCCAGAAGTTCCTCATTTCTGCTCTCATTCATGTAGTGCATATTCACATACATACAGAAGCTATGTTAACCTTTAAAAAATTGTATTTTGTTCATAATGCTGATTTCAATGGAAAGGGAAATTTGAAAAACAAACATAAAAAATATCTGTAACATTTTAAGATTATATATAAAACAGGATTTGTGATCTATCTTATAAATATACTAGGTGTGTCATATTAATTGATACTACTAAAATTCTTGAATATCAGTGTCCCTTACAAAAAATGTTTCAAACCAAAGTTCTAGGGTTTCAAGGGGCATCTACTATGGTGACCTTGCCATCGAAGGTCACTACAATGTCTAGTTCACTTTTTTTAAATGGAATTCCTTAATTTTGACCCCAGAATGGAAAAGCGTGGAAAATTATTTAGCACAACTGTTTTTCAGAAATCTTTGTGAGTAGAGGAAACCCAAATGACAAATCAAAATAAAAAGAAACTTAACCACTAGTATATTTTAACACACTTGTTAATAATATTGAAAATTCAAAGATCAGAGATTGCAAAAACAGCTATAGTAAGAATAGCTTACTGTAATATACTGTATCTTTTATCTCTAACATTTACACTTAAAGTTCATTACATTTTGATTACAATCAGTGATATTTATGATTGTTGTTAATATTTGCCCATGATTATATATGAATATTACCTCTTCCATGTTTGGATTCAACAAATGTTTTTGTATTTCCATTTCAGGCAGGTTACTCATTTGCTTAACTAGAAACTGCACCAAAGCTTCTTTAACTCTTTCTAAGTCATCAGTAGGCTGTAAGAATAATGTGTGCTTTAATTTACATAAACAGTGTTTGTTCACCAAAATATGTAATATATGTAATATTCAACATTTATCTTAAAATCATAATATTTTCAAAAACCTAACTTGTAAGGTGATTGTGTATTATTCTGATGATGTATAAAAATGTAGGTAGCTGGGGAAACAAGATGAGATTAGTTTTTTCTTTTCAATTATCATCTTGAATGTTTTTTTATAATGAAAAATGTGCATTCTTACAGGTGATAACAATCACTATCTGTAGAAAACATTCCTGGTATTATTTTATCAATCATTTAATATTGTCAATTGTGCACATGTAATAATATATACAATAAAACTACAGAGGAAATGGCAAATAATCTGACAAAGCAAATGAAACCAATAAGTGAAATTCAGGAGACAAAATAAGTGGAGCTAGAACCAAATGATCAAATAAAACAGGGCAAAATATCTAGAGAAGTGGAAAATTCCAATAAAGAATACACACATATTAGTAATTTTGAAACTGTAAGAGTTTCAACAAATAAAAGAAATCACTTCAAGCAGAAGAATACACAAAAAGCACCCTATAAAGAAATCCCCCTTTAAAACACATTTGTATATATTCTAAAGTATACATTACAATTAAAAAGGTGGTTCTTATAGAAATTGCCCTTAGGTACTACACTGTGATTTTCAATTACTTAACTTATCTGTATTTTTCAGAAACCAAAGGGTGAAAACCTGAATAAATAAGCAAAATAGTTATTTATCTTCTCAGTCATTCAAAAATTAATTAAGACTCCACTATGGGGCAATTTTGACCAACAATTACAGAAAACTTAAAGCTTTATACAAGAAATTAACACCTTCACAAAACAGCTTGACTTTCCTGATCAATGCAGCAATGGGAAAATAAGTCACAAAGGTCTTTTGTCAAAAATGCTATTCTATAATAGAGGTAGGAACAAAATTCGAATCAGAAACATAGACCTACTTTTTCTCAGTTAATCCTGTGAGTTTTTATGTAGGCAAATAATGTTGAATTTTCCACAAATTTCTTCACCTTGATTTTCAATTATTTATCTATATTTTTCAGAAACTATTGTGAGGAGTGAAAACTCTAACAACTAAAATAAGAATGTCTTTCAAAAAACAGCAAAATAAGAATAATGTCTTTCAACAAACAGCAAAATAAGAATAATGTCTTTCAAAACAGCAAATTATGTTTTAGAATAAGAAGTCATTTTTTGTGTTCTTATACCAGAGTACATATTTTATACTACTTGTATTTGACTAATTTATAAATGACAGTTTTGGAAAAAATATTTCATCTTATTGTCAAATAAATCTATTAGGTACCAAAACATAAATCCATTTACTTATCTGTGAAGACAAATCAGATATTTATAAAAAAATACTATGAAAATAAATGTGTATGTAACTTACTGATGGAAGCCACACATTAATGCTTATGGCAGTTTCAAGGTTTTCCACATAGTGCCACCAGCCATGAGGAACATATAAGACATCTCCTGGTTCCAAAGTAATTATGTGAGCATTGTTAATTCCTAAGAAAAAATGGAAGATTAATGTATCCAAAAGATAAAAGCAATATCAGTTCCAACATAATTAGGCTGTGCAAACATGTACAGTTTATTTCAAAGATTATGTCAATTTGCTGAATTTTGTTTCTATTGCATAAATTGTTTGATATCTTTTAGATATATTTGAAAAGAGTTTGTAGCAAAACATTTCAACACCTGGATAGGAAATAAATAAAATGAAATGGAGAAATTACAGGGTGTCAACATTAAAAAATATAGAAAGCATTCTATCAACAAAAAAATAAATGTAGAATGACAAAATAAAGTGAATAAGTCAACAGAAATGAATATGATGATTGTTTCTGTTTACTTGGTGAAAATTCATATTAATGTTTATTAAAATAAACACACTTATGTTTATTTACTATTGATGATATTGTTTCACCAGTATTCTATTCTGAAGAAGAGAGTAACCTGGTGAATCAATATTGTCAATAGTAAATAAATATAAGTGAAAATTACTTAAGCATGTTTATTTTAATAGAAATGAATATACAGTGTCAAGGTACATAAAGAAACAAAAAATGATGTAAAAATTAGATTATACAATAAATCAACATTACCAATATTAACATATGAACATAAAATTGGGCCATAAAGCCTCTCTAATAAATATTATAGATATGAATCACTAAAAATGGGGTAAAGTAATAAATGAGGGTATAAGAAAAAGTTGAACCAGAGACCAATCATATAAAAGATTGAAAATAAACAATTAAACTGAAATGGTAATCTTTTATAATGAACTCAAATACAATATCATTAAAACATGAATATAGACAAATCAATAAAGAGGAAAAAGGAAAGAATACTGAAAAAATAAACTGAGTAAAATGGATAAATGAAACAAGGAAGTCCAAATTTGATCCTTGAAAAGGCATATGGATTAAATGAAGAACTGGTGTAATTGATGTGTGAACATAAATTATTTTATATAAGATTTGTTCCAACTAAATTCACTCGAAGAAACTTGTTCCAACCAAAATATGAAGGGTTCAGTAAATAACCCATCAGGGTGTTTCTTGTATAACCATTCCAATCCTCTATAATAAGCAAGAATTGTTATGAGAATCATGCTGATCATGAACCTTCTTCTATTATTGCTAATAATTTTTTAAAATATACTTACAATTAATTAAGATATCAAATCTATTAGTGTTATAGAATACAGAGACTAGATCAAAACAAGGAAAAGGGTTACAATATATTTTTTTTGTGACTATAAACTACTGGTATGTTGAGTGGTATTATATTGGCAAAGGCACCCAAAATTGACACAGGCAAATTTGTAGCACTTTCATGATGCTATAGAAACTGTAGGTGTGAATAAATCTATAAATTTAGAAACATTATACAGTTACAACCCCAAGTGAGAAATATTTAATAGTACAGTAACATTGCCACATAAAAACTCATTACAAATATTATGTGTGATTAATTTGTTATGTACCTTGGAAATTATCCACAGTTGGACTAAAAAAATTTAACTCTGAATATATACTGGATTCCTCATATGGCACTCTAGTGGGTTTTAAATTTTCCTCTGGTGGAAATAATACCCATATTTTCCTTAAAAAGTTGTGAATTTCAAGTATGTGTACAGTGTAAGTTTACTTAACTACCTTCCAAAAACTTGACATACCAAATTGAAACCATAAGTGTCAATATGACAAGGAGTGTGAGCACCTTTTGATCCAATCCATATTGTACTTTCATCAGCACTAACTTCAGGAAAACCAAGAGTAGCCCATGAAACATCCTAAAAAAAGACTGTTAATAATATATAGATAGTAAAATGTTTCATTGTACATTTTTTAAATAAGTTGATGGAAAATTATTTAAATGCTTATAATCAAAGTACATCCAATTATTAGGGTTCGTTTCGATTTGCTCAATAAACAAGTCAAACTTGCCTTTAATATTTTCAGTTTTTCTTTCCCATTGAGGTTCTTTTGTTCTTTGAAAGTTTCCCCTTCGAAATTCCATTTGGGTGTTTTGAAATGATGTTTTCCAATCTTGTAGCGTCCATTTTAACATTTCCCATTTCATTATTCGCTTAAGTACTAGGGGCTGAGTTGAATTTTGTATTATGTTTTTGAATCGTTCAGAACTCATTTTTATTTAAAATTTTAATCTAGTGTAAATAATGCAAGTATGTAAACATACCAAAAAATATACATAACCTCTTGCAGCAATTTGTCATAAAACATGTGTTTATGCATCATGTCATCTGTCCATTTTAGTTTTTGTTTTTATGAATCCGTTCGGTATTTTCTGTCGACTGTCAATTGACTATTTTTTTCGAATACGATAAAGTCTGGAATTGGATTGACACATTTTCTGGATTATCAAAAAACAAAAAGCCGTTAAGAATATGGCACTGCCACTAATATTAAGAAATTATGGAAGATCACAAGGTAGAAGTTATTTAAAATACTATATTCAGTCATGTATAATTACAAATTACATAACTGTCAATTATTTTTTTAGCAATCTCCAGCTTGTTAAAAAACAGTAATAGTCTTTCTGTTAATTCTCGAAAAGCTTATTCAGGACTTGTAGCAAGTGCAAGAAAAAATGCCGGGCTAATTAGTCAAAAAACGGCAAGTTTTGCTGTAGCCAAAAGGTGCATGTCAGGTGATCACAGCAAATTATGGCAAGTGGAGAAAATCGTCAGTTTAGCGCTGTTGGGAGTAGCCCCTGCTGCATTCATTAACCCAAATCTTGTACTCGATGATGCCCTTGCTATTCTTGCCGTTATACATTTTCACTGGTAAATATTTGTAATGCAGAATAAAAATCATAAACTAATATCTGTTTTTCTAGGGGATTGGAGGCCTGTGTAGTGGATTATGTTAGACCAATTCTCTTTGGAAGTGCAATACCAAAAATGACACTTGGACTTTTGTACTTACTCTCATGCCACTTGGCTATTATAACCTTGCCGTTATACTATATGTGATTTTCACTTTCTGGTAAAGCATTTGGTAATGTTGCAGAGTAAATTTTTTTTAAGCAAAAACCATTAAAATTTGCAGAGAAGTAAGTAAATCTCACTGCTAGTTTTAGAACAATTTATTAAACTATTAGGGGGAGGTCCCCAAGTACCGGACACTTATGCAATATTAAAAATAGCAAAAAATGGTAATGGATATGTACTTAATTAACATAGATATGGCCTGAAATGAGGTCCCCAAATGTGACAGTCAAATTTTCTTTTATTATTTAAATTTAAAAAAACATTTTTATGAAATTGCCCAGCAAATAGACCAATTCTCTTCTGAAATTTTGAAGTCGACAAAAATCACAGATGTAGGTATCTGAGTCTTCCTACGTCAGCACACGCTTCAATGATAGCACGCTTGGCAGCGTATCCAATCTTCCTCGTTACAAATTAAACAATTTGTACTTGATGCTGATGACGGAATCACTGTTGTCTTTAATGGTGCAGCCGGTTTTGTCTTTTTAATTTTTTTCGGGTCGTAGGTTTTTTACCATCAAAATGTTGCAATTTGACCACGACAGACTTTGCTTTTGCGGCTTTATTTTCAGCGAGCGCATTTTTATATGGGGAGGATGTCAAAATCTCGCTTTTCTCAGCTTTTCTTCGTCGACTTACGACTCGCTTTACTGCAGCATTCGGGACTGGTGCCTAGGGAAAATAAATAGCGGTGGGATAAAATATCCAGCAGCACTCATACAGAACATTACTGTGACATTTTTACCTCTCTCTGCAGAGGTCAACTTTCCTACTTGGTGATTGCTCTTGAGTGTCATTACTTTAGCCTGCTTCTGGACAGTGCTGACCCGTTTCATCGCAGTTATAGATACCAGATGGACCAAAATGATATTTTTCAAACATATTTGTCAAATTGTTAAAGAAACGGTCAACTTGAGGCCTGTTAAAACCAACTGCTCTCATCAGAGTTGTTGATTCTGGCCTTCTTAAGCTGAGGCCAGGATGACGTTTGATGAAGTCATAATAAAAATGCTTGCCAGCAGATTTCTTTATCCTGTTGAATCGATGGTTCAGTTTTGATTTCTCAGCGAGATCGAATTTTAGAAATCCTTTTCTGGTCAATGGCATGCACCTATTTGACATATCCACTACGTGCGCAATTAAAGCTTCCTCGTATTCCTCGGTAAAAGTTAGGTCAAATCGGCCTTTTTTGCATGGCAGTTTAATTTCTTCACCTCGTTTTAAATTTTTGATGTAGTCGAACAGGGTACTTTTTGGTACATTGTAGACTTCTGATGATTTTCTTATAGAAATTTTTTTTGAAATCACCTTATCGATAGCTTTTTTCAAGATTTCATTTTTGGGAGTATCATTACAGCTTGGTTTGGTTTACCCATGTTGAATCTAAAAAATAAAATACAAAAATAATGACTGGAAAACCAAATTCTAAAAGTATTAATTGTCCGATCTTAGGGACCCTTAAGTACAAGAAAAATCCTTATTCAAATTGTGTGTTATGAATCATAAAAATCTTGTGAAGTTGACAGATTATTAACCTAGCAGCAATATCTAACAATAATCCATAGTATCCTTCATTATAATTACTGTTCACAAACGCCAAAAATTACTACGAACAAAATTTTTACTAACCTCATAATTTGCACTACTTCCCAGGACGAACAAAACCGCACTGAGTCTCGACTATCACCCCCAGTAATTCACCTACTTAAACGTTTCTAACCGCGACACAAGTAACATTTTGGCGCGTTTTCTTGCCTCAATTCAAATTGTGTCCGACTTTAGGAACCGTCCGAGTTTAAGGGACTTCCCCCTAACACTGACTCAATAATAAGTAAAACTAGGTAAGTGACATTATTATGGGAAAGTTGGGCCTTTCAAAGTGCTGAAACAACTGAAGCAATAAATGACTACCAATAGCCTTTTTTAGAGAAAGTTTTTTTATCATAAACCACCTCATAATAGATGTACAGTATATACAAAATCATTTTGAAATTACGGCAAGATGTACACAATAATTTAGCAAATACAACTATATTAGCTAAGACATTTGCAGGTAATAACTGAGGAGCTTTGATAGTGTAAATGGGGGGGGGGGCAATATAATAAACAAAAATTAATGTTTTTGTAAAAATATGAAAAACAAAAATGGTTTTATTTGGGTGATCTCAAAATTTTTGGTAAATATTAAATACATTGTAAACATTATAAACTTTTCATGCCTGAAAAAAAGTCTATTGTAACTTCTTAAAAATTATATTTACAAAATTTATTTAGACTTAATAATAATTTTATAATTATGGTCAAATTGTTATCTTGAATCTTTTATCCATGAGGCCAACATAAAACAAGATGCTAATTTTTAATCTTAGACCTTGTACCTTCTGGAGATAGCCTGCAGTGTACAAATGTTGTGGTAAAACTAAACAAACAGGGCAAGAGGTTATTTCACTTGGTTAGGAGCTGTTTCCAATGAAATACGATCAGCTTGTTCATTGTCTGCTTCCACCTAGAAGTGGAATAGCCTGTTACTGTCTCCATTGCCCTCTCTTTCTAGCCTTGCCACAAATTTGTGCATTGCAAGCTATCTCCTGAAGGTACATGCTCTAAGTTTTTAATTGACCACAAAATACCACACCTTTGCAAAAAAGCGATGTTGAAATGAGGAATTCAAGGTGTTAAACCAGGGTGTATTAATATAACCTATGTTAAACCATGAGTAGCGCTATCTGGCGAATTTTGGGTGAACACAAACTATGCCGAACATTGACTACATAAAACTTGGGCGCAAGCATTTAGATTAAAACGTAAACAGAGAAATACCTTTTAATAACAATTCATGGGCTGCTTTTACACAAGTTTCACCTAAAGCAGGATACTCAAAAGTTTTTTAGAAAGCCCTGACACATTTCCTCCAATGGAACCGTCTCATACATGATCTGGGTATCATCTTTTACTTTTCCTCATATCTACTTAGGATCTGGGTAATTCTAGAATCCGCTAGATAGCGCTACCCATGGCTTAACACTTCGAATTGGGGAAACATTTAAAAACCCATCTTTTTATTTACAATTATATATATAGAAAGATTATGGTCTAGATTGTTCTCTAAAATTATTAAAAATCATATATATTTAATAAATATAACTCACTGATCAAACTAAAATGATTTACTTAGTTTTCAATAATTAAATTGATTCTTTTAGGCTTGTGTCTTTGATTTTTATAATTTCTTTGGGTCCAGTTTTTAATATTTGCATAGTTACACTTGGGTAGGGTAGGCATTTGCCACAGAACATACTTTTCAGTTATTTCTGGTTATATTACTTACAAATTTACATTATCAGTAGTGTTATAAATTGTAACACATAACTTATTTGTTGCTGTTGAAACAGCATTGACTGTAAAAATTCAGTTGGTGTAGATAGAATTGTGTGTAAACAGACTCTGTGATAAATAAGTTCTTTGGCTACCAGTGCTGCTCTTGCTTGCACTTGTTCAACATTTTCTATTTCTTACAGAAACTATGTTTATACCTAGTTTTTATTTTCCTGTTGGGTTCTAATGTTTTTGCTTTTCTCATTTGGAGATCCATATGTTATTTTTTTATATTGTCCATACTTGGTTTACTATTATTGTGATTTCCTATTTTCTTTAAGTCTCAGTACCATCAGTGTTGTTACCCTCTTGGAGTGATTGTTGGTAAATATGCGGTAATTATATTTCTAATCAATTATTTCACTAATCTTACTGTCTCTCCATATTCATTGATTTTTATATTACTTCCTGTTTTTAGGTAATAAGCATTAATTCTTGTGACAAAAATCGAAGTTCTGTTTTATTTCTTTTGCACCCTCTGTATCACATTTATCTTTTATTATCTCTGTATCCTCTATTAATCAGAACAATGATGTTTCTTAACAGTGGCAAAAACTCACTCCTATTCCTTTTCTTAACTCTTACTTTTCTTCAACTTTGTAGAAGAATGCTCAAATAATCATTTTTTATTATTTAGTTGTTACTGTCCATTGACTGTTTTAATTTACAAATTATTGACATTTTAGAAGAACAAAAAGTATTAAATTAGACTTTTGAGTAGTATACATGCATTGTAGTTTTTACATTATTTGGCACATTTAAATTATTATTGACCATTATATTTTTTACCAAAAGAGAATCTTGCAAACTTTTTTCGACATATTAGGCCGAAAATTGATCTCCACAATGTCAAACTGAAGCTCTTTTGACCTTCAAACTAGCGCTCAATACCGTTTGGGATGGATGATAACTTCCGTCTAACAACAACTCTTCATTGTCAGCATGATTCAATCCCAGACAGTTACAAGAACAAACCGAAGTCTGATCAATTTCGCTTTCGAATCCGACGAACGAATGGCCGGCTAACAATTTTCCGTTCACAGCCATCACCTCTCCATCTAACGTCAAGACATGATGTGAGGAAGACTGAAGGTCTTGATCGTCCCGTCGGATGTCTTCTGCGTTCCTAGAAGCGATTTTAGAATAGTTGTGTCAATATTTTATGCTTTTAGAATGATTTTACAATTTACTTACATGGTCATGAAACGAAGAACCAGAAGATTGATGCTTGCAGCAACAACAGCCAAGCCAAACAGGATAAAAACCAGACTTAATGCTACATAGCCAGGTCTTTCAATTAAGGCATTGTCATTCTAAAAACAAAAGAAATTGATTTCTTATCATTGTTGTCATTAGTATTGACTAAAATAGAATTTCATGAAATTTGCATACTCAGGTATTTGTCAGTCTGCCCCAACTGCTCTATATTCTCTAACCTCTGGAGAGGTCAGGACCAAATTTCATACCTTTAAGGTCTTTGGTTTGTGGGCGAGATTTGGACCAAGATTTGTGCCTGAGGTATGATGAAAGAAGATTAGCTTGTTGAGTTGGGATACTTTCAACACATGAGATGACTGATAAATGTCATCCCAGTGTGTATTTATAGTGATCTGAATTAACACCAATAGCAGATGTCTTGCAAAACAAAATTTTAGTGAGCTCATCTGATTCATCTTGGTTTCATGTTTTTTCACAAGTTTTTCATCATTGTACCTATTGTTGTAGTGTTTATATCATCCCTCAAGGGTTTCTGTTATCCCTCAAATACTTTTTGAATTATTATTGAATATTGTTCTTCTAAAACTTGTATTGATAAAACAACATATGTAGGCATCAGAACAACAAATAACCAAATATAGATATGACTGTGCTGTATTTTATAAGTACCTAAATAGTAACAACCAAAAAAAAAAAAAACGGCATTTAGTAACTTAACCACAAGCTATCAACAATGTCCATAGTTTACATAGAATGTAATTCAAACAACAAACAATTGATGAATAGTGATGATAGATGATTCATCTTTACTAGGAATATCTTAGTGTTTGGATTTTGGTTGATAACAGTTAGAAATGATAATTTAGTTGTTTCCTATATATAAATCAAATTCATCAGAATCATTAAAACAATTCAACAGTATATTACCTGTAAAGCAACATAATCCCCAAATCCTATTGTTGTCAATGTAACAAAACAGTAATAGAAACTGTCAAAGTAAGTCCATCCTTCATACCGGGAAAATACAGCAGCCCCAGTTGTAATAATTATTGAGGATAACATTCCTGTTGCAAACATCAAATTCATTTCCGTAGCTTCAATCTTTTGACAACTCAGGTACTTTTTAATTTGTCTTATTACAATAGATGCGAATTTATTCAGCCTTTCACCTATGCTCTGGAACATTACCAAACCAAGGGGAATACCAACCTACAAAGATCAGCAACATATATCACCATTTTTCTATTTCATAGTCCATATATTTCTCAAAAATGAGTTCAGTCTTAGTACAAAAACATTTAAAACATATATACTTTGGGGGTCAACTGTCCTATAAATACCTATGAATACCTGAGACTTTTAATATTAGGTTTACTACATCAGAAATAAGTAGAAGGAACAAACTAGCATTAATGACATTACAAATGAACTAGTCTTCAAGTCTAGAATGCCAGTCCATGTCAAAAAAAGTTGTGTTCTACTAGGACTCACTTGTGAAACTTGGATCCTAAAAACTGAAACTATATAGAAATCTCAAATTCCATAATGGTCTATGGAGAGATGACTGACAGGCAAGATGAATAACAAGCCAACAAAAAGAGAAAAGAGTAGATAAAAAATTAGACCAGACCTGTTTAGTGGGTTTTTCTCTCCTCAATTTTTTTCTTGCTACAGATAAGTATTTGAAAAGTGTATATGGAGAACAATGTGTAGTAAGGGAATTTTGTAAAATTGCCCATATTACTGGCTGTTTGTACAGAAATTGATCCTTACAGCTATTCTGAGAGAGAGATGTCTACACAATGATCAACCAACCAATATTTGTGTATATAAGTAGTATATTCTATATTGTGTTATACCTACTTATCTGTGTTTGGAGACATTTCAACTCCGACTCTGGAGTTGTTTTCAATTGCATTGTTTTGTATTTCTAGGTTTTTTTTCAAAAAATTTCGCTTTGATATTGATTTTGTTATTCGTCAAAAATCTGACAGTGACAATTTGTTGTTTGGTGATCACTTGATACTGAAGGTACCACTTTTGCCAGTCCAAAAGAAGGTTGATTGAAGGTGCCCCAATTTCCTTCTTCAAACAGCTGGCTTCTTTAATTTTTTTTATTTTCCTTTTGAACAAGATCTTGGTTTCACCCCAGTTTATCCTATGGATGTCAGTGCTGGTTAATACATGGTTGACTAAATTTGATTTGTTCACATATCTTCTGGAAATGTTATATTGGCATTCTTTTTTTCTTTACTTCTAATGATCTTGAAGTTTACTACACTTTGTTCTCCATATCATATAAAATTTTTAAATACTTACCTGTTGCAGGAAAAAAAAAATGAGGAGAGAAATACTCAGTGAATGGGCAAAATAATTCAAGACCTCCTCAACAATCTTTTCAAAATTACAAAGTAATAGATGTGATCCCCAAAATAAAATCTCTGAATTGGTACTCTGCAGAACTTTTGGCAAAATGAGAAGATAATACACAGATAACAAAAAACACTCAGTTGTATCCTGAGAGTATAAAAAGACCAGAGAAACATCCTAATATAGGACGATATGACTGATATTAGGAACATAACTGACATCACATGGTCCCACAAAACTAAGTACACGGAAAGAAATAAACAAATATTTCATAGAATATGTTTATAAAATTAATATATCAAATATTATGTTTAATGAAATGTTTTCATTACCACAGCATAGCCTATGCAAAAGGCTTTTCCACCTGATGTAACTGGTGTGGAATGCCCATATCCAATCATAGCTAAAACAACAGTTGCAAAATAGAAGGCTCCTGCAAATTTCCATTGGGGACCTGCTTTATGTGGTTTGTATTCAATAATAACAAGTTCTATCATGCGGTAATCATCATCAGAGATATTATACTTTTTCTTTAAAGCATTAGAAGACACTGAAATATAATTAACTAACTAAATTATCTGTAAAACCTAAATAATTTATATCAGGCTTTGTTTTTATTAAAAAAGTTAAGGACCTTTGAGAAGCGCATCTCTGCGTTCTTCTTCTTTCGATTCTAAAGCATCAAAAACAGCTGCACCAATAAGAAGATATGTAAATGTGCAAACAACTAAAGATAAGGTTCTAACATTTTGTCTTTTCATTGTTTACACGTTTATTTTGGCGAATTATTTGACTAGTTCATTATTGATTTTCATAAGCTCCTTTTATTTTCTTGTTTAGTGTGAGGAATAGATGTTGGTAACAGTCAGTGTTGCTCTATATTTTCCATAAAGAATGGTTTCCCCTACAAAAAAGAGGTGTATTTCCTTAGTATTTTTGAATCCATAAGAACCAATCAATTTCTTTTAAAACATATTTTAATTGAAACAGGAATAAATATGAGGATGTGGGAAATTTTGAATTAAACAATTGTCCTCTGGCTACAAATTCATAGAACTCGATTTAAACCTGTGGAGAAACAATGATCATAAACTAATATACCGACATATGCTGAGCTTTTGATACAATCGCTACCTATTGGAAGGCGTTAGAACCTACAATTCATGTCACATGTTCAGATTAAATATATAATAAAATACTTTTGAAATGAAACATCAACTGTTGTTCTTTCTCAAAACAGTGAGTTGTAAAATTGAAATAGCATGTTGCTCATTCTGTAATTGTCACGATATTTGCACTTTGCACGCCACCTCCAGAAGTATACGCTCTAAGTCGAGAGATAACTGCTTGCTCAGACTATAAGCTTAAAGTCTATAACCATTTTCACCACAGAACACATCCACCTCAAAGTTGATGGTTTCTCAAATTATGATCTGTGATTAGGTTACGGTTCGAATTAGTTTATTTAAACCTCAGTATACAAAAACTAATTACAACATTGTTTAAAATTTTGTAAATTTGGATTAATTATATTTAACTCGGTAATTAATTTAATCATACTCAGTATCAGATAAATTACGAGCTATGTCCAAGAGACTGTTGAGTGCTTTGGAGTATCCACAAGCAGATTCTGTAAATTTACAAGGTTTGTATTAAATCTAATAATTTATTTAGTATTTGTACAAAAATAAATTAATTATTGCAGATGATATTACTTTCCGAAAAGTAGTTGTTTGGTTGGAAATGAATAAACTAAGACAAGCACATCCTACTGTAATGAATTGGTTAAAAAATATTAATGCTAATGATTGGGAAAATATTTATCACAAATACAAAAATAATTTAGGATGTCCAGTTTTAGAAAGCAAACAAGAAGAACTACATTGGCTTCTAGGATATGCAATACAACAAGAAACTCACAGAAATAGTACGTAAAGAAATTAATACTTTGAATGTTTATTGGTGTTTGTTTATTTTAGAACAAGTTTATTTGAAACATGCTGTTGACAAGTTGAAATCAACTAATGTACCCAGTGTTGTTACTGAAAATCCATTAGATAAATTAGATTGTGGGTATATTCTCTTAATATTGTTCAAATTATAAAATGTAGTTTTTTAGTTCGAAGTAAGGAATTTACTGATGGAATCAATGAATTAGCAAAAATTTTGAATGTTTTACCACATTCTGATTCTTTGGTTACACTTGCAGCTGTGAGGAAGGTTATTACAAAAAGAATGTCTGCAGATAGAGTTGAAAATCCAGATGTCTACATTCTAACAGTAATAAATATTATAAATATTAGTATGTATATGAGAATATCATGATATTTGTAGGGTACTCCATTTCCAATTCAAGATGCTGATCTTGGTTTTGATCTCAAGGATCCTGTTCTGAACAAAGCTGCCAAAATTTTAAGATTGCTCTATATTCAAGATTTGAGAGAATTGCAGACAAAAGCTAATGAATTAATTGTTGCATGTCAGTCTGTAACAGCTAATCCAAAAACTGACACTAAACTTGGTAAAGTGGGACGTTAAAATAAACAAATTTAATAATTGCGTTTTTTTTTTTATTAAACATATACTTATTTATCTTTCATTTTTATCCAGCCAATTTGTGCAAAACCCAGTCCTATTGTACCTAGAAAAGGTTATCTGTAATATATAATTATATAAGTGTATATCAGTAGTTTACCTAGCCCTAATATGTTCATAATAACTTTGGATTTCTTTTCAAAGGATTTACCTACATAAATTAAATACAATCCAACAGCAATGGGGCAACTAACTGATATTATTTGACAAGATTTGCAATTACTGTTATTATTTTCCATGGTAATACTCACAGTGTACTTAAATCTTTGATCTAGCTTCTCAAACAATCTGTTAATGTAAATTATTACTATACCATTTATATACATGCTATATGACTTACCAAAAATACATAGTCTTCACAATGATTTCCTTACTTCTCTGAGTTACATTTGGGTTCTGGTTATAAAGAATTTTTTTTTTGTGTTTCTGGTCAGAAAATTACTAATTTTCAATTAGTACCTGAGGATAGTTTACTATCCTTGGTTAGTACCAATATTTTGATGCTTCAACATAGCCATGAAAACAGATTTTAAAATTCTGAAAGTTATCCAGTTTGAAGATTAATATGTGAATATTTATCTTAAAAACATGAAATTTATAGATGCATAATTTAGATTCTCAGTCTAGTGTATTTTCTGTCTAGAAAAACAGAATCACAGATCATACAACTACTCTTTGTATGATCTGTGCATACAACAGCCTGCAATAGCCCCAAGATGATGATCACAAATCATACAATAAAGATGATGATCTTGACCACAGATCTTTACACTTAACGTGATCTTCACCCAAGGATTGCTTGATCAATGTTAAAAATTTTCGAAAAAAAAAAAACAGCCACCTTGTGACGTATCACCGTGTATTGAGCCCGCTCTCGAGTTGTTGTGGCGCTTTATCTGTTGACAGTTAAAGAGTTTTTCTGGTTTTATTTCATCTGTTTAAAGTGATATTGATAACAACTTAATTAGAAAAGGTTACGGTGCAAATATTAGCAGCCACTTTGTGACGTATGCATTCGGAAACATTTACATCTATCAAGCAATCCTTTCTAGATTATCCTTGATCTTCACCACAAATTTTCACTGTAAACTCGCAAACTCCTGTTTTTTAACTTAGAGCATGTACTCCTAAAGGAAGCCCAGTGTGTACATACCACTGAGTAACTAATTTAATCACTGGTTTCCACCTTTAATTTATAGGTTAAATATATTAAAATTTTTGTTGTGTTCGTGAATACTTTATGGTGTTCTGTGTCATTTATTTAAGTAAAAAAATTTTTAGCATATAATGACTTATAGGTATTGTATATGTGTTAAATTAATAAATTAATTACGACCATCATTATATTTTTAAATAAGGTAATTATCAAACTCACGAAGTATTCTTCATCTACATCGAATTAAATTAATTTTACCACAGTTGCGATAATGGCAAACAATAATGCAATTGTAAATCATATGAAAATTATTTTAGGCACAGATGTTTCAGAGGATATTGTAAAGTAATACAGTTTGTTTAGAAAAGGCAAAAGGTTTATTAATTTATAAGTGTTTCAGGTATATTAGTGATATTAAACATGAAGAAGATTTTGATGAATTTATGGAAAATATACTTGATAACAACAACAGCGAACATATGCACTCTTATAAAGGCATTCGAAATATAATATTTAAGAAAAAGAAAAACATCAGGCAGCAAAGAAACTCATTTGCTAAAAATGTTCATGATAGTAGTCAAAAATCAGATGCTAAAACATCACCATCAACAGACAACCTTTCAGGATCAAACAGTAAAAAGGGAAAACCAAAGTTTACAGATATAAATACTTATCAGGCTACAAAGAAACAAAAGGAAGGTAATTATTTAGTGCAAATTGATCAATCTTAAAATGTATGTTGATTAACTTGAATTCAGGTCGTTCAGCATGTGACTGCTTGGGGCAAGAACATGATTTTATGAATAATTGCATGACCTGTGGAAGAATACATTGTATGGAAGAAGGACCAGGACCTTGCCTATTTTGTGGAAACATGGTAAACGATACCATAATTTAATCTATAAATTGATTTTTTTCAGGAATAAAATCACAATATTTGAAAATGCTGTATATTTCCAAAACTTTAATATGTGATTTATAGAATTTTCTGTGTTCTCCTATAAGTTGTCAAATTAGGTAAATTATTTTAGTTTTGTCATACATCACATATATTGTCAAACAGTTTAATTTTAAATTTTACAATTGTGCCTTTTTCATATAATTTATCTATTACTATTGACAATGGAGTCTGACCTAGACTGAAACATTTGGAAATATACAGCATTTTCAAGTACTGTGGTGTTATTCTCAATATATGCATAAATACTATAATGTGATATCAACTCTTACATAGATGAACATAGTAATACCAACTTGTTCATTTTGTATTTTATTTTAGATAACAGTAGCTGGAGATTTAACATTTGATAATAAAAGTAAGAAAACAAAGGCTATAATGAAGTAAGTATTGTGTAATTGATCTCAAAAGTATTTGTAAATTTTTGTTCAAAAAAATTGGATAATAAAAATTTGCTTGAAACTGAATAATATTATAGATTATGCCATTTTTATTTAGATCATAAGGTCAGTGTCAGGACCAGTGGCAGCTGGTGGGTTATGAAACTGGTGGTCAAATATTGGGATTCAAAGATGCAACAAAACAAACCATAGCTTTGCTATTACTGCATTTATTTTTTATTAATTAAAATATTCATTGACTTTTTTCAAAGGTAAAATGTTCAATTACCTTTTTATGAAAGCCTAGCATTGATTGAATATATTTTTTCAATACTAACCACAGAAAGAGCATTTTGCCAGTCCTGAGACATCATACTTCTAAGAAACGTTTTAATCCTTCACTCCAGTTTCTGTTCAAATTGATTCCCTGCCATAAATAATCCAAGGAAAACAAAATAATATATTGATCCGATCAGATCCACACAAACATTTCTTTTTATTATAAATTTCACTGTTAAAACTTGGTGTAAATACTTTATTTTTCATTTTGCACTCTTGTATTCAATTAAGATATGGCTTAGGTGGACCAACCAATTTTATATCTAATTTGTTTTGAAACGATTTATTGTTTTTAATATAGTCAATGTTAAAGGTGATATCATTTTCACAGTTATGTAAACACACAACACACACTCTGTATATTAAATATTATTTCATAGACTATGAGGACAAAAACAAAGCAACCACTAATTAAATCACATAAAAATTTGAATTATTGAAACGTTCGGATACGTTCGGTCAATATTAGCACAGCTCGGTGTCTCCGTGCGGCGTACGAGAATCAGCCCATTACTCCATATAGTTTGCATTAACTATCTTCTATCTCACGCGGTAAGCGTGTTATATCTCATAGAAGCTATATAAGTTTCAGCGTGCGCTAGCCGAAGTGCACGGTGAAATATTCTTTCAAGCGAATACAAGTCATAATAAAAGTTTAGATTAGAGCTTTAATTGTTTTTTGATAAATTCGTTGTTATTGAAATGATGTTTATTAAACATTTTGTTTTGATTTTTAACCTTATTAAAAGCTTATTAAATCTAATGGTTCAGCGCACGAGTGAACTTAAGGGACAGCCGCCCCTGGTCAGGCCTATATATAATAGCGGCATAGTTAAGATGACTTAACTATGTCGTATGTTTTATGTTTTACACAACCAAAAATAAATGGCACTTATTTTGGTGGTTTATAACATCTTTGAACTTTGTTTCAGTTTGTTCTTTAAATCTTAAATTTTCATATACAATAAGGCCAAGAATACCATCTATAGATGATTCTGCCTTTTCCGGATTTGGACCGCGTTATTTTTTCGAATTAATTTATATACTTGAACCGGCATATAAACAAAGTTTTCCGACGTTTCGCGCATCTGGCAACCCTGCATCAATATTTCAACACTAATAAAATTCCAGGAATGTATACAAAAATTTCATCACAATCATAAAACAATCCAAAATAATCCCATCAAGTGCCCCCTACCCTTCGTTTACCTGAAAATTTCGAGGGGCCAATTATTATTTCTTTGTACATATTATTCATTTACATTTTTTATGCATCAGTGTGACAAGTTGAACATAAGTGAAGTTTCAGAGTGAGTTTGTGAGAAAAAAACTAAATGAATGGAGTCGCCGCAAGGTAAGTAACATTTGTTTTTTTCTTCTCATCATTAATAAAGCCCCTTATAAGTGTTGGCAAAACATGGGAAAACTTTTGTTTATATGCTGGTTTAGGTATAAAAATAAATTAATTCAAAAAAATGACGCGGTCTAAATCCGGTAAAAGCAGAATCAACTACGACTCTGGCCGCGAAAACCTCCGTTCTCACCATCAGATATTTGCAAATTTTCATGTGCCAATTTTTATTACCACCAAAAAAGATGTCTTGAGATTTGTTTGCATTAAGTTTAAGTCTGTACCTAGTAGGGTACTCATATAATTGATCAAGTGATTATTAAAGCTCATATATCTAGATTTGTAAAAGATGTAGGAATATACTTGTGTCAAAAGCAAACAGATGAAATTTGCACTGTTTGTGAATCGTGACCTGCTAATTAATGAAGTATATAATTTACTTACATCATTAACTACTTTTTGACAGCCGTGTGAAAGATGGCTTCCAATATATGCATTAACATTTTGTGAAAAACAGTAGATTAACCCAGCAAGAAGAGATCCATGATCCAAAGAGTCAAACTCTTTACTATATTCTAGTACTACTGAAATTTCACCCTTATCCAAGGATTGATAATTGGAATCTTTGGTGTGTCACAAATGTAAAAACAGTTTAGTTTACTCCTTAATGATGACAACTTAGAGTTGTTGAAACGGCGTTGAGTGTTTAAAATAAAGGTTTGGTGTTGGGTGCAAAACTGTGTTTTTACAATATATATCATCCAGTACATTAGTCAAGCTGGCATTGTGGTGTGGCCACTTCTGAATCCCAATTAACAATCCAAGAACATATTATTTTTCATAAAATAATTTATTTCAGGGAAATTTTTGGCAGCACTGGAAGTTTGCTAATTGTTCTTAAATCTGCAAAAGGCTTTTGATAATTATAAATTTCCTTCATTCCATTTATGAAGTAATTTTATGCATTTATTGGTCATTTTAAGTTGTTTGTTTTGATAAATTAATTATATTGCTGACACTTATTAACTTGTTGGAATCAGCAGCATAATTGGCACCTACCCCTCATAATTTTGTATTTGCAAATTATTTGTGAATCAGTTATTAAATTTTATTTGTAAAGTGGGTGCCTGTAAGTAGCCAAAAATCTTTTATCACATTGGATATGTAGGCTTTCTTCTGATATTTTCTTGCCTCCTATGACCTCTATCCCCGGGACTCCAGTGAATATGCTGAAATTATGTTGCAGAATGGAATACAATAGTGATAACTGCAATAATATGATTAAATAAAATAAATTCTATGGTATATTGAGTACATTATAAACATTTTTATAATGTACTTTATAATTATTACACAAGTGTAAATTTTATTTATTTAAAGTATCTTGCGAATATGACACATTGTTAAGGGTCATGCAGTTTTCAGCATTTTGAAGTTAAAGCCTAGAACATATTTCTATGTTGTCTAATTTTTTCATCTAGTTTCTGTCTTGTCCTTTACCATCAATTGTATTTTATAGACCAAGAGAAAACAAGGTTTTTGATGATGACAATGATTATTTCAAAATAAATTCTAAAAGGAAATCTGGAAAAGATGGCAGAGAAAAAATGGTCATTGCATTAGATTTTGCTACAAGAAAGGTCATTGAAAGTACCAAGGAAGATGCCAAAATTAGAGAAAGGTTACTTGAAGATTCTGTTGAACATTTGAAAAAAGTTCAAGAAATTTATAAAGATATACAAAGGCAGTCAGAACAAAGTGGCTCATTGCAGCAGAGCATCAACCAGGTAATAAAAAACTTCTAGTTTGAAATTTATCATCATTTGGCGATTTGTAACTTGATAGTCATTTGAAATAAATAATTTTCTAGAGCATTAAAAACGAATTGGTGGAGTTGCTCATTCAAATGAGACACAAAAAACCAGCTGGTGAAGAAGATTTGGGCCCAGAAGACAATGTAATGCCAATTATCAGTTACAACACTTTCGGTAACAAGGTCTTTGATGAAGAACTTATGATGAACACAGATCATGGGCTTTGTCTTAGTATGCATCAACCTTGGGCCAGTCTCTTAGTAGCTGGTGTCAAAAAGTAAGTTTTTATGTATTTTACAATATTTGATTCAATAGTTTCTGAAACACTCAAGAATAAACAAGTAGAATATATTCATGTTTACAGTAGAATAAAATGCCAATTAGATAAATATATCCCTAGACACATACCCATACCTTTAACTCCTCCCTTATCAGTTTGTCAACATAATGGTACCTCCAAACAAATGCTTTATACTGGTTAACATGATTCATAAATTCAAATGATGTTTTTTTACTTAGCATAACTCAAGCTGTCCCTATCTGAATACCATATGTAAAAACACATTAAACCTTCCTTGATGATGACTACTTGGAGTTGTTGAAGCGGCGTTTAGTGTTTAAAATAAAGGTTTGGTGTTAGTGTGCAAATCTGTGTTTTTACATTTGTGACACACCACAGCATTTCCATCTCCATACCAGATAAAATAGCTTTTAGGAAATTAAAAAAAACACTCTTAGTGGTTTTCAAGCAGTTGGATGATAATAGGGAATAAACTTCAAGCATTTATACAGAACTAGGTTATCTTTAGATATTGCTCATATTATCTCAAGTTTCAGGTAGAATCCCATGATGTGTCAACTCAACTAAAGGGCTAACATATTTTTGGAACTATTTCTATATTACTTCATTGAAATATTTTTAACTTGAAAAGTGCACATTTATTGAAGTGCCATTTGGGGCTAACCTATATATATTATTTATGAATTTTCATTACAGGCATGAAGGCAGAACTTGGCCTACAACACATAGAGGAAGGCTTTGGATAGCAGCAGCTGCAAAGGTTCCAGAAGAAGAGGAAATAGAAAATCTTGAACATTTCTACAGAGATTATTATGAAGGTTATTAACTTATTGTCCTTAACTACTATTGTTTTTATCCACTTACGAGATCAATTCGTACTTTCACAGTGAACCTTAATCAGTTTAAAATAAATTTATGAATTTGTGGGCCATTCAAGGAATAAGCCTAATGTTTTTTAAAATACATTTCAAATAATGTGAACTAACTTCCTAAAAATCAACAAATAACATATTGGATTGCATATTTTCAGATAATAATTAACATTTAACATATATTAATTGTTATTGTTTCATAGTATGAATTTAAACAGACTTAATAATTTGTGAATATAATAAGGACAGAAATAATGTGGGTACATAATTATTGTGCATATCCAAATTCTCAATTCACCATTGTGTTAAAACTTAGAGTCAAACTGATTAACTGGTGAATAGCCGAGGAATGCTGAAAAGCCGAGGTCAATGCAGAAAACACTTATCAACACCAATATAGTATAGTATTGCTACTATTCCAGAATAGCTAAGATCAAGAAGGACTAAACAAATGAAAAAGCAGGTTTCAAGACAATGAGATTTATGTGGTCTTTTGATTTAGGTAGGGAAAGTGTTTATCGACACCACAGACACAATGTGTTCCCAAACTGCAGAAATGATATCCTTAAAAAATGTCTTACTTTTGCTTTATATATTGGTTACACACAATGACTACTAATATAAATGGACCCGCCATTCTCATATACGACCAAATGAAAAATGGGTTGAAACATGAGACAAAAAAAGAAAGAGACGCAGTATATTTGTTTACAAAATTTCCGGCTCCAACAGTAGCGTCCAAACTACATTAAATCAAAGGTCATATTATTCGGATTCAAAATAATAGGACTACGTACCTAATCCACAAATATAAATGTATTAAAATTCATTAAAAGATGTGCACAATAACAAAAACAATTAGTGGCTTAATTACTAATATGTAACAGTAATTATCAAAACATTTATTTATTCACGTAAAATGTAGTTTTATTTATTGCTTAAATGACGTTTTGTAAAACTCACTTAACACGTTTATGATCTGACACTTACCGGTGAGAAGATAATTCGGCAAACCAAAAGGCTTTTTTCCTGCATATAAAACACTGAAATAACACTTAATTATTGTTTTTTTCTATTACAC
This sequence comes from Octodonta nipae, assembly GCA_034190945.1. Taxonomy (NCBI): domain Eukaryota; kingdom Metazoa; phylum Arthropoda; class Insecta; order Coleoptera; family Chrysomelidae; genus Octodonta; species Octodonta nipae. Next base: position 204,581,167 of record CM067216.1, on the reverse strand, counting down.
CAAATAATCATTGATTTCAAAAAAGTTTCAACACCAAAACATTTTAAAAATTATGAATTAAGAAGTTAACCTCACATCAAAATGTAAATAAGTAAATTTGCGCTATTGCCTGTTGGGCATAAACGGCCTAAAGTATCGCCGTTCAGTCACTGCGTACATATACCTAGATTTACGCCTTAGTGGCTATAACGGAAAGAAGTTTGGGATTGGTAAGCGGCTGTTTCCAGCAAACGTCTTTTAACCCATTTTTAATGTAAACAGGCAGGTCAATTTATATTAGTAGTCATGGGTTACACATTAATACTAGTCTAAAATCCGATTACTACATTCTACGTTCATATGTTTTTTATTGAAATTCAATTTTATATAGGACTATTAGAGCACTAATACGTTTCTGACGGGTTGCCTATCAAAATGTGGCCTCCAGTGTTTTAATTATTTTTTAAAACTTTTTCTTTGATATCATATTTTTAGTGAATTAGATATAAAATTAAGACTATTTTTTGGTCGCAAAGTGGATGGCCAGTAGTGCGCCACTGCATTGTTCGACATGTAAATCATCTTGGTGTTATTAATACAATCCCACAATTAATGTCGAATTTGCGACAGATATACTGCGGGTATTTTATCGTCGGCGACCTTAGTTTGCCGAAATTCTAAATAAGGGCGACCAGTTCTATAGTTAAAGGAAAAAAGTAGCTGGTATTTAACTTATGGTTTAATAAAATACACTATAAAGAAAATTGTTTTCTAAAATTATTCACGAAAATTTAAATGATAAAATCTTGCAGTCATATTTGACAGTCATCGGTTGCTTTATAATTTTTTCAAAGGATTTAGTTCAACAAGAAATGTTTAATATATATCGTTAAATTTGAAGACGCGAGATGTAAAGACCGACATTTTCGGGGAAATGTTTATCCAAAAAAAAATTTTTTGTTCGGTATATAGCCTGCACTCATTATAAAAACATCACTTTATTATAATTAAATTTAATAGTCCTTTTCATATTTGAAAATTTTTAGTGGGCATGCGTCAACTTGTCATTTTTTTCGGTCAAAAAAACATTGTATTTGCATGCCAATGGTGTGAAAACTGCTCGAAAAAAATGACGCACGCACGGGAACATAAAATTTTCGAATATGAAAGCGTCTCGATCAAAATAAAAATCATGGAGCAAAATGGTTCAGAAAACAATTTATCTGAGTTTCTCCAATTTACACATACATATACATACAGAAACTATTACAAAATTAATTTCTTTATACATTTTAGATAATTCATTGCGTTTTCCAAAAGAGTATCCAACTAGTTGCCTTTTAGGCTGTGTCACAGTGGATGACTGTCTGGCACAGGAGGAATACCTGAAGAAGTACCCAAATGGTGAAAGCAACAGTCCTTATGTTTTAATATGTTCAAACCCAATAATTTTGCCTATTTTCTACCCCATTGTAGGAAAACACAAAATCTGTAAGTTTTCATTGCAAATTAACAATAACATTAAATGAATGTATATATATGTTGTAGATCCACTGGATAAAGATTTACACAAATGTGCAAAAATTGCTCTCCAACATGCCAAATATGTACTGTAAAATATTTATACAGTGTAAATAAATATATAAATTGATTTATTTCTATTACCCCATACGAGTGATGGCTCGACAACCAAAGTACTTACTACTTAAATTTTAAATTTATCTTTTGATAATTTCAGTATACATGTTTCCATGATAAGAACCATTGGAATCTTGGAAACTCTTTCTGTTATAGGGCTGGTTAAATTAGGAGAAAGTTACACAATTTTACATAATGTCTTTAATGAACTGAAACTTTTTGGTACTTTATTCACATCCATCGTGCGTTCTCCCTAATTATAAAAAAAATTAAAGGAAAAAATGTAAACATTATAAAATGCTAACATATTTGTTGAAAACAAAAGGTGGGTGTGTATATGTGTAAAAAGAATTGCTCCTTCTGTGGTAACATTAATATCCCTTATTAGTTGCGCGTCAATGCCAATCTTCGAAAATCTAATTAAAAATGCCTTATGTGGGGTTATCACAAGTCCAAAGGGGGCGACTTATTGCTCTGTCGCAACAGGGTATGATGCAAAGGGAAATTGCACGAACGTTCGGTGTTACACAAGGGGCTTTTTCAAAAACCTATAAAATATTTCTGCAAGTGGACTAAAAATAGACTCAGGAGAAGTCGTGGAAGCATTACTACAGAACGCCAGGACCGTTCCTTAGATCAAACAGCCTGAAGAAATCTCATATCTCATCCAGAGCTACAAAAAAAAGTTTTGCAAGCTACCGGTGTTAGAGTTTCCGTGTAAGCGAAATGAAAGAGACTTAGCAGTTCAGTAGAAGACGGTTACGGGTTCTACAGGTATCGCCGCAAAATAAAATTGTCCCGCTTCATTGCTGTTTGGACTTAACAATTGGAGATTGGCGAAATGTGTTATTTTCGGATGAAAATCAATCATACGATCGGTGAATTCGTATGCTAAGAGGTCGTGGGAGACAAGCTAGACTCAGTGCTAGTCCATTTGTCGCCAAACACAAAGGTGGGCTTAACCTTTTGGTGTGGTATCATAAGTGATGAGAAATCTGACTTAATTCCCTGAATTTGAAGACGCGAGATGTAAGACCCACATCTAGGAATGACACCTCAAAGAGAGTATTAATTCCCTGAGTTAATTCCCTTTAGACTTTTAGGCAAACCAGTTAACAGTTTTTGGAGATTTAGTACTCCGCTAGATTTTTCTCCTGCTGATGTAAATTCAACCTAAATACCTATCCGTAGTTACGACAAAGAAAAAGAATACTTCTTCAATTAGTTACTAAACATTCATAAGACCTTATACATAACCTTCAGAAATATAAAGTTAACTTCAGACAAATTTCTCTTTGAATTTGAATAGGCCTGTTCATATTCAAAATTTTTTCTGCCGTGCGTCATTTTTTTCGAGCAGTTGTCAAACCCACATGACAGATCATACAATGGACCAATGGCATATAAATACAATGGTTTTTTGCTTGAAAAAAAAAATGACAGAAGTTGACGCTTGCCCACTAGAAATTTTCGAATATGAAAACAGATCATACAAAGAGAATATGAAAAGGCCTTTTGTATTTCCCAAAACCAATCGTCACGTGACGTCACCTTTCGCTTAACACGTCGTATTCTTTATTCGACCTGTTAAAGTGGGCTGTTTTCCAATTACCAGAGCACAAAGTGATTTTGTGCCGCACAGTGCGGCAATTTTAGGACGTTAATTGGAACATGGTTGTTTTAATACCAACCGGTAGAGTACACTGATCACCATAAGGTTAAAAGTATATTACTCATAAGTTATCAATTGACGTTTATGTGTACGTAAATTATTTACAGAATAATTCAATAATTGTTGTTTTCCAGTTACTAGAGCACAAAGTGTTTTTCTGTCGCCCTGTACCGTAATTTTCGGGCGTGAATTGGAACATACTTCATGTCTTATGATAAAGTTTTATGTTTACTAAGTAAACCTACATAAAACATCCCAAAGGCACAGTTATTTCTTGTGCTCATTTGTGCGAGCCAGTGCTGCAATTGGAACACTGTGCCGCACTGTGCTCAATTGTGCGCTAATTGGAAAACAGCGGTGCATGGCAAAAAGTTTATTGATATTTATTATTGAAAAGCCAAAGTTAGAATTTATCTGTTACAATATTCTAATAATAAAAATACAAGGTTGGTTTATAGTTGTAGTATTAGGCTTCTTCATAGCCAGTTGCCAACGGTTTGAGAAATTTTACGCGAATCGAGTGTTGGCAGAGCCAACTGCCGAGATCGCTGGTTGGCGTAGGATTTTTCAAACCGTTGGAATTATCAGTAACTGGTCTCTACGAACAAACATTGTAAATTCCACTACCTATATGAACTAAAGAGTATTTTGTGGCCGAAAATATTTCTTAAACCAACCATTATGCGGTGCTGCTAGTCGCCTAACCGGTCGAATTCTGTGGTTTGACCATAGCTGTATGAGCATATCTAAGGTATGAGCTCTGCCGAGATTCTTTAATTATTGTATGATCTGTGGCTGAGCTTTCAGCCACAGCTGCATTTACTTTCAGATTAAGGCCTTTAATTAGCCTGTGTATGGATGCTGTGGCTGAGGCTTGGGTCAATGCCACAGCAGCTTTAGAGCATTTACTTTCATGATCTAAGGCCAAAGATCATACACTGTGATCATACCTTAGAGCATTTACTTTTTTATTTTTTTTAATTTGGTAAATGATCTAAGTTATGGTATGATCCACAGATCACACGCAAGAGTATGATCCAGTATGATCTATGGTACATAATAAATAATGAGGTCTGATTGAGATTGTGATTTCGATGGATAAATACTTGGAAATAAAAAATAATTGTCTGATGTTGAATGTAATTATTTTCACAATCTAAACATATATATATTTCCGACCATAGTATTAAAAATCACAAGGTAAGCCTTTAATTTGTTTCTTGTGATTTATTTGAATAACAATTCATACAATATTACTTTCTGTTAGGTGTAATCATTTAGATGGAGGAGAAACAAAATTATTTAATTTGCAGTTTATATCGAAAGTTGTCATGTCTTAATCTCAATGCATTGTTTATGAGTTCCTCAATCTGCAGGTGATATATCAATTTTATTCTATCATCTTTGGATAAAAAAAATCCAATTTTTTATAGGTATACCCATACCTCTGTATTTGAAGGAATGTTAACGTTTTTTATTCACGAAATTAATGCCTACTTTTAGGTTTGTTGTTTCTCATTAGTAACTCTTGATATCTCTGTTCTTGTTCAAATCCATTAAAAAGAACAGATTGGAAGAAAATAGTGTGAGGCAATGATGTGTAAGCTAAGAACAGGTTAGAAGTACTGATTCACAACAAATATATACAGTGTAAATTATAATAAAACTAGAGAGACAGATTGACTACTCTCATTAAGTTTTCATTATATGGAATCTTGAAAAAATCCACTGACAAGGTACAATTACATTTTCTATTTCAGTTCAGAAGTTAATATACAACATAGTTTGAGTGTTGTTAATATTTGTGCTGAGCCAGTGATTGCAGTCAACAACTGACAGGTGTATTTTTAAGAAAATGTAAACTGATAGCATTTTTAAACAAAGACCTACTGTTTCATTAAATGTCAATTATGGACAATGATTTAATGCTTTTACATAAAGCACCAATGACAAGGAATACACTGTAGAGAGTTGAGAGTATCAGTTTTAAAAGTGACAGTTTTGTTCAATATATATATTTCATTTGTAGAAGACAAATTGCCTAGAGTGTTTAAATTGTTCTATATTCAATCTATCATAACAAATTAAGACCAGCACCAAGGGAATACCCAGCTTTTGGTCTAGGAAGGGGCAAATTAGGAAAAAAATTGCCCTAGAGGGGGGCAATTCTGGGAAAAATTGTCCTGAAAAGAGGGACAATTCAAAAAATATTTTGGTCCACGGGTGGGCAAGTCAGGAAATTTATGGGAAGGTTTAGGCTTGTGGCAGGTTTTTCAGGGCAGAGGGAGCTCCCTCCTTGCCCCCCACCCCTTGGTATGCCCATGCTGATCACAGAAACTTTAAGGATGATGCAATGTTTTTCACTTGAATATTATTTTACTCAATAAAAAATCGTTTGTCTGCTTTGTTATGAGTAAAAAAAAATGACTGCAGATGTTGACCTTTAGAAACAAGATTAAAGGCAATTTTTAAGTAAAATAATGTTTTCAGCTTAATAGATTCTTTTTTGTAGGTTTTATACTATTCATTAATTTTTTCAATATACCATATTAAAACCAGAAGAAAACATTAGTAAAGTTTGTGTTTATTCAATTATTTTTAACTTTTAATGTTTTAAATGAAGAGAGCAAAACAGTTGACTTTTAAATATGATCTTAGCTGATATTTCTCACAGACAATTTCATGGTTAAAGTAATTTTTTACAATGGGAACACATGTGGCTCCAGAAAAATACTTCTTCCTTAATTTTCTTTATGTTAAATTTTGACTCATAAAGTTCATTTTTTTACTTTGTTTTAAAATGGTTCTTAGTGTGTAATCTTTAATACTGTTTTAATAAATGTATTTGATTACTGACAAATATTTTATACTATATTCTCTTTTTTTCATAAAATTTTGTATTTCATTTTTGAAACTACCTTACATATATATAATTTATTATTCTGATTCACTTTGCAGTATCTTATTATTATTCTAAAATGTCAATTTGTTCAATTTGAATTTGTAATAGTCTGGATTGAGATTGTTTGGTGTCTATATTGTTAAGAAAATTTTTATTGTGTATGGGTGTGAAACTTTAGGAGTTGATTTTATTTACAGCAAAATGCAAAAATTAATGGCAGAATATGCAAAAAAGCGTGTAATACCAATAGGTAGGGTAAATGGGGCTATAAGAACTGATGAATGCGACTATGACTATAGTAGTTCTTCAGATGAGGACTTTCAAGATGATGGTGAATATGAAAAAGAATTTGTCAAAGAGGAAATGAAGCAATATGCTCAGCACATGGGTCAAGTCAGTTCAGTAAGTGCACATTTCCAATCTTATTAATATTTTTATCATCAGTAGACATGAAGCAAAATTAATCTTCTAGTATTGTAATTCACAACTCCCCCCTTCCCTGTTCTATGAAAGTATTTGTATACATCAATTTCCCCAAAAATACCAATGTTTTTCTCAAAAGGTTGTGCTTTGCCAATTTTTATAAACTATAGGTGGAGCATTTTTTCTATATGCAATCTGGTATGCATGCATGGAAAATTTGGAAGAACTTATCTGGAGACATCTTTCAATTTTATTTTGTTATAGACTCATATATTTTACCTATGGCTTTAAAGTTGGATATTCTACATTTGAGGTTCAAAAAACCACCTTGTTCTATTCTATTTTTTATCCACAGCATAGAGTATCATTTATATAGAATGAGACTTTCTTAGTATACATGGCTGTGCTTAATATATCTAACGAATATAGAAACTTATAGAAGGAGATGCTTTAAGTAAAATAAGTCCTTTGTTTACATAATTTCATTATGTTAACAAATCAAGTATGTTACTGACGCCTGAGGGGCGCTGATGTACTACAGATACGAGCAACGTCGATACCAGCTAACATCAACTGAATTCAAGGCTGGCGGCTCCGAATTCGTAAAATGTTTAGTTTTTTAAGTATTAAGTCCTTATTAATTAATTTTCAATTCACATAAAATCAATAAAACCCATTTAAAAATCACATAAAATAATAATAACTTAAAATTTGTGAATTGTTGCTACCATTGAATATATATGGACATGTAATATTTATTGTTTTGTAGAAATGTTGTGTGTCTGAAATGTTATAGCAATTACAAAATACTAAATATTATATGAAACATATTTTCATAAAACCAATTATTTTATAAACTAAAAAATATGCTTTAAAAAAAATCAATAACGACATATACTTAAAAACTAAAAAAAATTCTCATTCTCTTTATAAGACGTGCGCTTCTATACTATATTCGTTGCTATACCTTTGATGACAATTTAATTTGTCAATTATTCTGGTTATTATTTTTTAAAATGTTTAGTTTTAAAATATATTTTCTAGTACTTGATTTAATAGTTTAGATGATACCATTTTTATATTTTACTTCACACTTTAACATTCAAAAATACCGTTGACAATCATATAAGTCACATTTCAAAACACAATATTTTTACATAATTTGAAACAAGCCTTCATTAACTCAATCTTTTTTTAAATGTGCTTCTTAACATTTTTGTTTCATTAACCTTGCAACATAACACTTGTATGGCCATGCGTCATTAAGTCTCTGGTCTGGTACACAGATGGCGCCAAGGTGTTTGTTTTGTTGGTGACCTCTCAGAAGAAATGTGTAAAAAAATTTATATTCGGTTCAGTCGAGATAAGGTTAAGTGAAGCTACATTTGTTTTTGTTTAAACGATTTTTTTAATGAGAAGAAATACAGTTTAAGTTCAGCAATGGCTTGAAAATTATTATGGGGAAATGTGGGTATCAAAAACAAGTCATCTATCTGAGGTGACTATACTCGAAAACATCCGATCGTAAACTGAAGTTGCACTAAAGATATCAAAGATGTGCAAAATAGTACATGAAAAAACTATTGCCAAATATGCTGCAGTAGACAGTAGAACCAAAAAACTAATGATGATTCGGAGTTCTGTTTCAAGTTGTTTACAGCAATGGATATAGCATTTTTATTATTGCACGTCAAAGGCGAGTCAGCTGAGTGGAGAGAGCGAACGCCGGCCAAAGCGTCCGAAGACTAGCGTTGGGTTTTATGACTCTTTTTAGTGAGCCGGCTCATTTCGTTCAGCTCACCAAAACGAGTCGTTCAGAATGAGTCGTTCAATTGAACGATCTCCTAAAACACAACCGTTTACCCTTAGGGGGATTTATATAATGTCTCTACTTGTGTAGTTTACTGCTCAAACTAATATTGAAGTTTTGCTGAGTCATAATTTAAAGATCATTAATTTACGTAAATACAAAATTTTTATTTTTGTATTATTTGGTAACAAAAATAAGAAAAAAACTCTAAACATTAAAAACAAATAAAATTATTATGCTTACTTATAACCCAAATAGAAATTTATATAACAAAAACACTGCAAAACAATAACAATCCTGTGTCTTAGTGCCTGTCATAATAAAAATTTAAAATACCCATTCATCGATTCGTTGAAAATAAAACCTTCCGACCAAATTTTAAAATACCTTTCATCTCATGAACCAGACGGCTGACGGCCCTTTTCTCTCCACTGCTCCGAGCCGAGGTGACTGTGCCGGTAGAAAGATTGAACGATGAACGAGTCGAGTCTAGTTCGTGATTGAACGTTGAACGTTTAGCACACCCTATGACTCTCGACTTGCTGGAGCCGAATGACTCTATTAATGGCGAACTGAACGAGCTATTTGACTTAACTGTGCCGCTCATTCGTGGCACATGTAGAAGAGTCGTTCGTCTTGAACGACTCATTCAGGAACGACCCAAGCCTACCGAAGACACAACAGACAGCAGGAAACATGATGGCCTGCAGCTGTATTTTGGGACACACGGAATTTTGTTTATCGACTTTCTTCAGAAGGGCTAGACGATCGACAGCTACTATGTTGCTTTATTGGATCTGTTGGATAACGCAATGTAGCGAAAAATATCTGAATCGCAAAAAAGACTGCTGTTTCACCAAGACAATACACCAATCTACAAAGTCAAAGGGGACGATGGTGGAATTGAACTATTTACGATTCAAATTCCACAGCCCCGGATTCACCAGATTTGACTCCAGCTGATTTCTACCTGTCTGCAGATTTGGCTCGCATGATGAGGTTAGACCCGCAAATGAAGTCTTTAAGACAAAAACATTCAGTTCTATAAGAGAGACATGGAAAATGTAGAAAAACGTTGCAAAAATAAAAAAAGTGTTCATACAGGTTAGTTCTGTGACTTAATGACCCATGTGTTTCATGGAATTATGGGTGAAGACTTAATTTTTAGTTGAAATTCATAACAGCATCTTCCTGCATTTCTCCAAGTTTTCTGATGATGTATTTATTTTCTTTACCAGCCCTTTATTGCCCAAAACTCTACAAGAGGTTTGATAAAATTAATCTAGGCAAGTTCTTCTTCTTCTTCTTCCAAGGTTGGCCTTGCGGCCGGGGGTGGTCTTGATCTTTCGATCTTATTGACCATAAACAAGTGTTTTTATAATGTAGAAAAAACTTAAAAAAAAAACGTTCAAATATATAAAATTTTCGATCAACACTGTTGTTTACTGTAAACCTGTTTTTCTTTTAGCTGTTTTTACTGGATTTATATCTTTATAATATGTGCATCATTGAAAATATACTTAACACGATTTTAAATGTCACTTTGGAGTCATGCATTCACATATTTCTTGAATTTCACTTCCTTTTTCCAGTTAAAAATAGGTTTCACTTAACTGTTTTTTATTTGTGGAATTGCATAGCTGATAGAGCAATTATCGAGAACTTGCACATATGTCGAATACGAAAATATTGAAAATAAACAATTTCTTGAAATAAAATGACTGTTAATTTTTCCCCATATATAGCTAGTAAGTATGATTGGGTAGATAAATCTAGAAAACTATTTACATAGACGGGGTAGCCTTAGATTCCCGTTTTACACGCACATGACACAAATTATCACTAATCACTCTAAGAGCGTCTTTTCACTATCAAAGCGTCTTTATGGAAAACAAGGATTGAGAAAACCAAATTCACTTCATTTACAGACGGTTGATGGCTTATAATGTGGATATTGGACCTGACCTAAGACGAACACACACGTGCGGCTACCCCGACGGCTTAAACGGGAATCCTCCTAGGCAAGTTGAGGAGGTATTTACTATCTGGTTCAGGCAAAATCGAATTTCATCCTTTAAAATGAAATTTAAAAAAATGTTGGATGCAACTGCCAAAATTTAATTTTGTTGATTTGTTAAATATTGTTATACTATAATAGTTGGTTATAGCACAATATGGCTTGTCATATGCATTATAAATATTTTAGTAACTTAGTTGGTATATTAGTAATTCCCTGACATCTGAATCAGTTTCCATTTTTGGGAAAACGAACTGGTTATTAAATTACCATGTTTGAAGCAGATAATGTTTTCTTTTTCTAACCCATTCTGCTGACTCTTTTGATAATAAGGTATGTGACCAATACTAAATCCCTATTTTTATTATTATAAATTAACTAGCCGGAACTCGCGGTTAAACCCACGTATGGAATGTACAATATAACAACTTTTTGTAATTTGTGAACCACCCTATGTAACAATAAATTAACCATTACCGAATATATTTCACCCAAACTGTAAGTGCTTATGGGCCACCCTATATAACTGTTTAATTCAACATTTTTTTTTAACCTCTTTGTTTAACTGTAACTCTTTACGCTTAAGTGCAACCATCCTGTATATGCTAGTGTTTATTTGTCCACCATATATAGCATTTTTTAAACACCTAACTATACCTTTAGTCCACCCTATATATCAGTTATGCAGCTGCTTATGGACTATGTTATTTAACAATTGTTTCAGAAAACGTTTGAGCTACCTTTTACTGTAAAAATTTTCTTCACCCTATACTTTTACCACCCTTTATATGCAACTTTTTCTCACATTGTATAAATATAATTTTGCTTCGCCCCATATTCCACACAGTAGGATGCAACTCTTCATTTCCTATATAAAATTTTTTTAAACATTTTTTCATCCACGCTGTAAAAAACTATAATTCTACTCCGCCTTCGATTTCAACCACCTTGTATATACAACTACCCCGTTTTTTGTACCACTCTGTATAACTATAAATTCACAAATTCCCAACATAATTCTCTAAAAGTGCAACTATGTATTAACTACCCGATATAACAATTTTAGTCAATATTTTTTAACCGCCTAATTATAACTCTACTTCCATCTTTATTTAAGCAATCCTGTTTATCCTGCTGCCAGTTAGTTAACCATTATAACTTATCTGTCTATACATATTGGAACTATCCTGCATAATCATAATTTGTCTGTACAAAATATCTCAATCACCTTGTATATGCCTTGCTTAGGGATTACAAAATATAACATTTTTTAAAACACTTAACTATCACTCTGCACCACTATATATTTCAACTATCTTATCCATCAATTTTTCTGATATTTTTGAGCCACCCTGGAAAGTATAATTTGTCTCCACCTTATATTTTAACCCCTTCTTATATGTGACTTTTCCTAACATTATTTTCATCACACTGTATAATTATAATTTTACTCGTCCCGGTATTTCAACTATTGTATATGCAACTTCTAATCGGCTAACCAGTATAACATTTTTGTACCACCCTGTATAAATATAAATCCACCAATCCCAACATATTTCACCCAAACTATAATTGCATATTGAACCGCCTTGTATAACTACAACTCTACTTCCATCTATATTTAAACCATCCTGTTTATACTGACAATTAGTTAACCATTATAACTTATTTGTCTATCAGTTTTTGAACCATCCCGTATAATCATAACTTTACTCTAAAAATACTTCAACCACCCTGTATGTTTATGCATCTGTTTAGGGACCGTCAAATATAACATTTTTTAACACACTTAACTGCAACTCTGCTTCACTCTATACTCCAACTATCTTATACATGCAACTTCTTATTGACTACGCAATCTAATCATTTTTTCTGATATCTTTTAAAACACCCTGGAAAGTATAATTTGTCTCCACCTTTTATTTCAAACACCCTTTATATGCAACTTTTTCTAATATTGTTTTAATCATACTGCATGACTATAATTTTACTTCGCGCCATGTTTTAGATATTGCATATATGCAACAGCTCATGTTCTATCCTACAATATTTTTCGATCATTTTTTTATCCACTCTGTTTAACTATAACGCTACTCCTCCCTCTATTTCAAATACCTTGTATTTGCAACGACTTATCGGCCACCCAGTTTAACATTCTTTGGTCCACAATGTATACCTATAAATATAAATCCATCAATAACCACCCTGTATATGCTGCTGCTTATTGTTTAGCCAAAATACTATTTTTTGAATATTTTACTATACTTCTAGTCCTTTCTATATTTCAACTATCATATCTGTGCAAGTGATTATGAAATTTTTCCTCATTTTTTGAACTAACCTTCATTTAAAACCTTTTCTTACCTTGTTTGAATCACAGTCTGTAACTATAACTGTAATTCGCCCCATATTGCAGGTACTCCTCATATGCAACTGCTCATGTTCTGTCCTATGAAACAAATTTTTTCTACCAATTTTTTACCCAGCCTGTATAATTATAATTCTACTCTACCCTATATTATAACCTTGTATATATAGCTACTTATGGGCCACCCAATATAACATTTTTGTACTACCTTTTGTTCTTAGAATTCTATTTCACCCTATATTTCAACCGTTCTGTATATGATACAGTTTGTAGATCATAACATTTCTTTGTAATATTTGTTAAACCCACCTGTATAACTCAAATTATACTCCGCAATATCTTTAAATCATCCTATATAAGCAACTGCTTGTGGATATTAAACAATTTTTTAAGCACCCTATAAACTATTTTTCCAGTCCAACAGTTTATAAACAACTGCTTCCAACACTTTTTCAACCCCTATAATTCAAGAAGATTTTTTTATCCGCCGTGTGTAAATATAATAATTCTTTCTACCCTTATTTCAACCACATTTTATATGCAACTATTTATGAGCCAAATATTATAACATTTTGTAATCCACCCGTGGCCCACTCAGTTCAACTCTTTTAAAGCACTCCGTATAACTAATTCCACTCCCTTTTATGTCAACCACATTGTATATATGCAGCTGCTTAAGGTCCACCTAATATCTTTTTTTTTAAGATTTTTTAAATCTATGTAATTCCACTGCGCTCTAAGTTTCTTATATAATTAACACCCTGTAAAATTTCGCATCATATACCATTTGATTTTTTTTTAATCGAAACTTGTTACATTGGCATATTCCGAATTTTGAATAAAAGCTGAGCTGATTCCAGTATCTAATGTTTGGTGCTTTCTGTGAAACCAATAGAGTAATTGTGTCATCCAACATGGTGGAAGTTTTTTCGCTATATCTACCGTTTCTGTCAATTTAGGGAGATAAAATGTATACCAGATTTTAAGTCAAACTATAGGCTTTGCAACAAAATAAGATTAAGCAAAATCAGTTGAGTAATTCTTCTGTGATGCCCTACAAACCAACAAACAGACAAACTTACAATTTTATAATAGTATAGATTACTTCTACATTTGTAACTTTTATTAAGGTGGAAAGACTAACAATGTCAGAAGTAGAAGGTGTGGAAGGAATGGATTACAAAAATAATCCTTTGAACGTCTATTCAACCTACAATTTTGATATCAGAAGCAGAAAAGAGCTACCAATTGATTCTTTCAAAGATAAGGTAAGATCTAACACGTTCTTTTCATTAAACTGGTACAATTAATGTGTTTCCATTTTAGATTTTGCAAATGTTAGAAGTGAACAGTGTTCTCATCATACAAGGACCTACTGGTTGTGGTAAAACTACTCAAGTACCTCAGTACATTTTAGATTATTTCAAAGACATGAAAGAATATTGCAACATAGCTGTTACTCAACCCAGAAAAATTGCTACTATTTCAGTAGCTAGAAGAGTGTGCCAAGAAAGAGGTTGGGCAATGGGAAAAGTTTGTGGATATCAGGTATGTGTTATATTTAATTTATTATGTATGCTCATAGGGTTTATTATATTCTTTAACATTTATAATCAAAATTACCAAGTCATTTGACTAACACATTTATAAAAAGTTATTGTTAAGTAGTAAAATGAAAAAACTAAATACCAAAATTTGGAATTTCAAATAAAATAAAGAGATAGTGGGAAATGAACAACATAAAAACTGTACCAATTATTATGTCAACAACAGAAGTACTCTCAAAACTTCTATTAAACAGTGTGGATGAAAATCTTAACCAACTAATGCAAAAAGCCCTCCTGTTAGGAACAGCCCGGGCGGTCGGAAAATTAAAGGAGAACTGATAACCTGGCAAGGGGTTCCCATAAAGCTCCTATACCTAATATATTTGTGCCTTAGAGGGAGTGTGCCTGCCATACACTGTGTGGTCAAGTCGTTGGGATAATAATAAAAAACAACCTTATTATAGTATGTTTAACATTTACAGTACAGTGGGGAAGCTTTTCTATGATTATTCTCTGTCTTAAAATTTGTAACATTTAAAACAATAACGAAAAACATATTTTCTAGGTCGGATTAGAAAGAATCATGGATCGTGACACAATTTTAACATATATGACTACTGGTGTACTTTTACAGAAACTGATTGCAACGAAAACGTTGCATCATTACACACACATTATCATAGACGAAGTTCATGAAAGAAATGAGGATTTGGACTTTTTGCTTATCATAGTGAGAAGATTTCTTTATACACATTCTCCAAAAACTAAGGTAGAACCACTCAACATATATTTATTATTTCTGACAATTTGAATTGACTGATTTGTTTATTTTAGGTTATACTTATGTCTGCCACCATAGACGCCAATGAATTCGCGTACTATTTTAGAACGCAGACTGTTCACAATGTGGTGATACCAGCTCCAATTATTCAAGTAAACAAAAAGAGCAATTTTTCGAGTGTAGTGTTTTATTTGGATAATATAGAAGCAGCTCTAGTTTCCACTAAAGGTCAGGTAAGTGACATTGCGTTTTAGGTGTATACAACAGCTCTATAGATCTTGTGACCTTTGGCATAAAGATCTTGCACTGTCCCATATTTTTTGCTCCAAAGCCTTCTTCCAAACCATACCTCCGACATCTGATGTCTCAACACTTCCTACAGCCATTTTTTCCTTAGGCATCTTTTTTACACTCCTGCTCCACAAATTAAACAATTGTCGAACATCCCAGCCGTGTGCCCCAGCGCTTTAGCTCTGCATTACTCCTGAACAACACTGATTTTATATATATATTTGGTCTGGCATTAAATTCCCCTAAATATCTTCCTGTAAATTTAGTTTACCAAATCTCTAGCTTTCTTTCCATCTTGGTAAGTCCACGTTTCACACGCTTAGGTAACGTTGTTTTTTTTTTGTTCCTTCTCTTATATTTGTTGCTTTGCGAATCCTATTTTAAAAGATGTTTCTGTTCCTTCCCTTTCTATGTTACAGTTACTTTTATACAGTGTATTCTCTTTAAGTTTATTGCCCTTATCCTACACATTTAATGGTTGGATAACCTGGCACACCTATTATACTATATTTCATCCGCATAAATTAACAGTCTGAATATCCTTCAAATGTGGGAACCGTCGAGGCTCTTGTGGACTTGATAGATGGAACTTAATGTGATCATCATAGAAGCTTCTGTAACTGTACACAAATGTGTAATATGTTTTTACCAAAAATAAAAAATGAATCTACATGTTACCTAAATTTTTGTTTCAAAAAAGCGTCTAGATCATTACCAAATTAAAATTATTAACTGATATTTAATTTTTATTTATGTATGATGATATAGTATAGGTAGATTATAAATATCTAAAATACATATAGGCTATGAAAATGAAACATTACAACATATAATTACAAATATTTTACATTATGATATCCCAAAAAACAAAACAGAAAATGGCTACAAATATTTTTTACAATACTTCTTTATGATATCAAAACCTTTCCATTTCATGACAAAATATTGTGTCTAACAATATCAAAATATAAATAATTCAACAACCTCTATAAAAATGCTTACATTTTGCATATTTCTTAATCTTAATGACTTAACAGTAGGTTCCATAACATCTGCAACTTTAGGCAAACAGGTTTCTTCAATTGGCACTAAATAGTTTCTTCCTATTAATTTAGGTACTTTCACTGAATTTGGGGGCTAGATACACTTGATTGATATATTCCTATTGTTTTCCTGATTGTCATCAAATTATATAAAAACTTGAATGTAAGTCATAAAAGTTTCACAATTTTCATTGTTTTACTTCTTATTATTGCATGATATACTTAATTAGGTACTACCATGTTTTCCTACAGATTAGGAATAAATAAACCAGGTATGAAACCTCAGTGAACACACAACAGGATCATTTACTCTAAGCAAACTATCTCTCAGTAATTTATTTCACAAATCACCTTGTTTAGATTTATAATAAAGAGCTCTTCTTAATGTATTCTCTGAAGCCCCAGTTTCTAGCACTCCTTGTTTTTTTTTTGTAGAAGAATGCCTAAAAAACAATTTAAATACCATAATTCATTATCTTTAGATGTTTCATTAAAACAGCTAGGAACATGATTTGTGTGAATAGCCATTAGCTATTCTGTATATTCAAATGACATTACTGGTATGATATCCCTTATTTTATATACTCCAGAAAAATTAAGCTGTGCGTTAAAACAGAAATTATAGACCGATTAATGGCCATTACATTTACAAGACATCCAGACAGAAATCACTTAAATGTAATGGCTGACAGTCGTAATAATATATGCTTCTATGACCAGTACAAAGGACGCTCATGATAATAATCATTGTTTTTTATAGTGCCATATCTTAGTAAAGTGATTCACTCTAAGTTCCCTTGTTATTTCCAGGATGTCACGTTCGACATTGACAGTCCCGGAATACATTTAAAGATATGGGATCTTTTCGTGTTCCTCGTTTCGATTATCGATAAACTGGACGAAGACAATCCAAACACCAACGAAAAAATCATCGGAAGCGTTCTGGTGTTTTTACCCGGCATACACGAAATCGAAGAAGCCAGCAGACTGTTGAAATTGCACGCCTTGAACGAAAGGGCTCACGAAAAGAATCCAGACGGTAGTCCGAAATTAAAATGGCAAATCGTACCTTTGCATTCTTCCTTACCGAATAGGGAACAAGAAGATGCGTTCAGACCAACTGAGGTGGGACACAGAAAGATCATATTGTCCACGAATATTGCAGAAAGTTCCGTCACAGTGCCAGACAGTTATTACGGTAAGTGAATGATGCTTTTAATATTGTTTCCAGAATTTTATTTAATGTAGTAACACTTTCAATTAAGCTGGTTTAACAAATTTCATTAAGTAACCAAGTTGAACTAACATATAATTCTTCTGGGGAGAAACTCTGGATTGCGTTTATATACCCTGAATTTGGCGTTGATTAATGCGTTTAGATATATGGTGTATAACATTTTCTCGAAGTATATGAGGATAAAGGCAATATAACTTCCCTTGTGTCTATGTGATCAAGTTTATTGAACCACTGCGGAATCCAGTTTCCTCTTGTGGTGAAGCCTGATGTAGTGTACTTTGTATTCCGTTGAATAATCTTACTCAATACTTTCTTCACTACCTGCAGAAGAACATTTCTTGTCGATTTATACTATATTTCATATTTTATAATTTTTTATGTTGTACTAATTTGTATGTTCTTGAACGCTGCCTCCACTTCTTTTACGAGTACTTCCGTTCAATTTTGTTGTTTCTCTTATTTTGATGTTTCCTTATATTCATTCGGACGAAGATGATATCTCGTTAAATACTCGAGACGAATAGGACTGTAGGGTAGAGCACTTGTATTTATAGGTGGCTGGAATGTTATAAAGGGATCTGATTGGTCGGTGGAGATGGGGTGGGCGGGGATTGTGTTTCTAGCGGGTTGCTTTGGTATCGTGCGTCATAGTGCAGCAAAATCAAGCAATCAACAAATTCTATTCAATTTGAGACCCTCTTCCTTTCTGTTCAAATTGTTTGGATGTTTATATATTTCAATAGCTTTTCGCTGGAGACGAGACTAGTAGTGTGATAAGGTGGACAGTACATCAATGCTCACTGACGACCGAGTTTGCAGTTATAATAACCGACAATTACACTTATAAATGATCCTTTAGTGTCCTGAATGTATTTAGGGTGATTATATATTTGATGCTGCTGATTTTGTTTTTTTTTGTAGCTTTCCAGATCCACTTCCTTTTGGAACTTTTTCTTGAAGAGGGAGTTTAATATGTACATTTTATCATAGTGTGCGAACTGTACTAAACTCCCTCTCTCTCTCTCTCTCCCTACGTTCATCAAATCCAAAGTGACCCATTGACACCTCCTAACATATTGCCTTTCCTCCTTTTGGCATTAAAATCACTGATTATATATTTGAAATGACATTTATTAGTAACTAGGACCTCTTTCATTGTATAATTGTTGGATCTATTTGCCAGAATAACTTAGTGTTGTATTACGTGACGGAGTATTTTATTGATCCATCTTTGTGGATGAAGAATCCTACTCCGTTAGATCTTCTAGGTAACATTCTGTACTGTTAAAAGAAGTTGCCTGATTCAAGTGTTATTAGCTTTTTGTTTTTCCTACCAACTTTAATGATGTAAGTGATGTGCGCCACTTGATTTTCGATATAGATAGATGTAGCGCAGTAATAATTTAGTCTGCTAGGTTCCTCTAAGCAAACCGATATGTCCTATCCGATATGTTTTCGTTCAACTTTTTGATTAATAGTCACTTTGTTATTGTGTAATATCCAGCGCCAACTTCAGAAATGTCTTGCGGCCCCTTGCCGCTCTTATCCATGGCGTCGATTTCTTAACAGTATATTTCATTTTCATTTAATAAATGAAAACTGGAATAATCACAAGGTCTAGGTAGAGCTAGAAGTCTTAATCTGCCTACTCTAAGTTCCCCCAGAGAGCTGAATCGACATTGAGCTTGTATCTGGACTGTCTCTTGTATTTATAGCTGTCAGTCAGTTAGGACTAATTGGTTTAGTCTAGCTATTGTTTACCTCCATGGGGGTATAAAGGTGAGACCCATTAGACATATGTATCATTTCAATAGTTTTGTTAATTATAGATGTTCTAAGAGATTTGGGCAATATGAAAATCCTGCTCTTCTAATAATTGAGATTGTGTTCAATTTTAATATCTTTTCCCAGTCAGTTCATATAAAAGACCAAACTTCAATGATCATAAAGCAGCTTACATGTCAATTATGAAGATGATAAATTTGATAAATTATCAACAAGGCTGTTAACTGTCATTTTGAAATTATTGTCGAGAATATCTTCGATTAGTCTGTCTGCTCATTGGGATTCTATTTCTTTACTTTTTTGTAACAAATAATTATTTGAGATTTCAAAGTGTAGTGGGGACAGTTTCGAAAAATTGCCCGGATTACTTTTTGTCTTTTACAGAAAGTCGTCCTCAAAGATGTGAGAGAATGAAATCTCTACAATATGTCATCCTGTGTACAAATATGTGTATTGTGTATACTTATCTGTTGTGGGTGCGTTTCAAGTTCAAGTCTGGAGAAGTAAATGCGTAAATTATTGTCCATCTCAGCCAAGTAATTATGCATAAATTCATACATACAGTAATTCGGGTATTTTTTCCAAATTGTCTCTACTGCATTTTGCTTTCAATACGCATTTCAAATATTTACATGGTACAGGGAAGAAGTGAGGAGAAGAAATACCAATGACTAGACAGAATAAAGGTTGATAACTCCCCAAAAAAATTAGGGCGAATCAACAAAATTAAATTTTGGTATCATTAACTTGTACTAGTTGCTTTTTCAAGACTTATTAATAATTAAGCAATTATACTTTTCTTACAGTCATAGATTTCTGCCTAACTAAAGTGATGACTGTAGATCCTATTACTAAATACATGAGTTTGAAATTAGAATGGGCTTCACATGTAAACTGCGATCAAAGAGCTGGAAGAGTCGGAAGAATCGGCAACGGTAGAGTTTACCGTCTTGTGAGGAGGAGATTTTACGAGGTGCGTATTTATTGAGCTATTTGTCTGCTAATTTACGTTTGACGTAGCAAACCATTTTTTGTTATAGAAAATTGCAAAATTAACTCATATATGTAAACTATTGTAATTATTATTTCCCTTAAGTCGTAAAATATTTTTTTGTCATAAAGAAATTATGTTTTAGGAAGAAATGTCTTCTAGAAGTCTTCCAGAAATGTTAAGGGCACCATTAGATAGGGTTGTTCTCCAATCTAAAATGTTGAACTTTCACGATACACCGCAGCAGATCCTAGCGTTGGCTATAAATCCGCCAAATTTAAGAAATATAAGTGCGACTATACTCACACTCAAAGAAGTAAGTTTATAGAAAAATCTTTAATAAAAATTAATGGCAAAGTAGGTAAAATTTTTATTTATCAATTGTTTATTTTATTTTCAGATTGGTGGTCTTATGCAAACTAGCAGAGGAAACTATACTCCTCTTGATGGTGATCTTACTTTCCTGGGCACTATAATGGCACAATTACCAATCGATGCCCGTTTGTCGAAACTGATAGTATTTGGGCATCTACTAGGTTGTTTGAAAGAAACAATTATTATTGGTAAATTGATTCGAAGCGTTAATTTCCAATATTTTGATTGTTCTTTTTTTCTCAGCCGCAGGATGTTCTATACAGAATATTTTCTCTACCCCATTCCAACATAAGTTGAAAGCTTACAAGAAACTACTTCTGTGGGCAGACGGCTCTTTTAGTGATCCAATAGCGCTACTTAATTTATACCAGGTAAGAAAAAAATATATCTCTAACAGAGAGGTATTCCTCTAAGATCTAGATAGATGCTAGGTCTACTTAGGGCCGCGATCCTGTCCATGTCAACTACCATTTTTCCCACATCCAAATACCAGGATACCAATATCATTTCCGCAATCCTTTACCAATTTCCACAACCCTTTACCAATCACTAAAAGTCATTAATCCTCTTGTCAATTTCGGGGATTTAAATGCCAAATATCCCTCATAAAAACGAAAATCACAAACAGGACTGTCTTCGGCCATCTTAATTCCTCGTCAAGACTACCGCCAAGAAAAGGAAGTAAAGGATGCTGAATATGTTTGGGTGATCTCAGGCAAGCAGGGAAAATTAATAATTCGTCAATGATTCGTCTATTTAGTTGTCACCGAAATACAAAATCAACTAACATTCACTCATATGGGTGCAGAAATTGAAACATTTTATAATGAAATATCAGACAACAATACCCACACTCTAGTAATGTGAAACATCAAATCAGACTAAAACTATCATCAGATCAAATCAGACGTTTTAAAAACATAAGAAAAAATGAGTATTTGGAATTTCTAACATTTATATGAAATGAACTTCTTGCCCAAAAAAAAAGTAAAAAATAATATTTAACTGTTAATTTTTTTTTCAACAGCGATAAGAACTCCACTAAGTTGAAAATTTAAACAAAGCGATTTACAAAATCTAAAAAAGCCTGGAGTGTTTGATATCTGTTGTTGAAAGATTTCATTGGTAACTATTCATATTTTTTTGTCAATCACTGTCTTTGTTTTGAACTTAATTAAAAATCATGTCGGTGTATAAATTAAGAACATGACTGAAGTACAGCAATCTAATATATAGACAATAGCATAATAAAAACAACTTGAGACAAAATTGTTGGAGGCAGACTGAAAATAATTTAGAACTAGGTTGTTTTAGTATTTTTGAGTTTAATGTCCGTGGGTTCAATTTAAAATTATAAAACTAATATTCACTTTCACTTTTCTAGAACCTTATTTACATTAAAACAGCTGATTCAAATATCACAATAATATTCCCATATACGCTAGTCGTCGCGGTATCTTTGCACTCTCCATCGTGGCTGCTTCCTTTATAAGCCAGCATAGAAAATTCTCGTAAAATCATCATCACTCCTACAGGTGTCGAGTCTTTTCGAGAATCATTTTTTTATCTCAAAACGTTTGTTGTCGTACTGAAATGAAACAGGTTCGGCTTTGGGTAAATTTCGTAACAATATGCATCGGAAATTTGGTAAAAGGCTGGAATATTTCAGAAGGCATAATGAAATTCCAGTGAGATCTCGTAGATAGAAATAACGATAACATTTCAAATGGGATGAAACAAGCTGGAGAGAAAGTTACTAAAATGAAATAAGACATGAAAGCAGCCTAGATAGCAAAAACAAACCAGAAGGAAAAGGAAACTATGGAAGATATATATCTACAAGATTACTGCTAAATTGCAAATTTATTACACAGATGGGATATCGACATATCACTAAATTAACAGACGAAAAACTGAACAGATATAAAAGTCTTGGAGACTATTGTAAGCTTAGAGCATATACTTGTGGAGGTTGCCTACAATTCACAAATGTCCTGCTAGGACTAGAAGAAGAGAGAGAGCAAGAGGCTATTTTACTAGATTTTTTAAATTAACGTTTGTATAGAATGCATTTTTCAAATAAAGGTTTACCTTGAAATATGCGGTCAGGTCACTATTGTATAGCCAGGGAAATCTTAAACTTTCGAATTGAAAATTTCCGCTTTTCCTGAAACCCCCTTTTGAGCCTTTCCAGTACTTTTTCCCACTCCATATATGTATGTAACGTATAATTTCAGGTTTGGCAAGCTAAATCAAGGGACAATGAGTTCAGTGATCATCGCTCTGAGATAAGGTGGTGTTCCCTTAACCTGGTAAATTATAAAGGTCTGCGTGAATGGCAACTGTTAGTAAAGGAAATTACTGAAAGACTGGAACGTATGAGCATTGCACCAGTTCAAGGTCAACCTTATTTGAATCAAACCAAAAAACTGGAATTATTGAAGGTAATATATTTTGTAAATTATTGTATTATTTCTTTATAACACTACATTATCTGACATTAAATTCAAACGCTATTGACAAAAGTTATGTAAAAAAGTACAAAATATCTTCATGAAGAACATATTTAGGTTAATCTCCTACTGTGTCGGGCACTATTTATATACAAAATTTACTCATATACACAGTTCAGTTTATCTAGATTTAGTTATTGATTATATTAATCAACAGTAGTCAAGCTACAGGAACTTGGTAGATAATCGTGTTTTGACAAAGTACCCTGATTAGTAAAAAGAACTTACTTTGTTTCAATCACTCCGAGTTTCTTTGTGATATGATCACGTTCATTTTTGGCGTTATAGCGAATAATACCAAAAGTTGCCTACACGGAGGCATTTTTGTAGAGTATCATAGAATCAGTACCCGAGAAACGACAGCAAATTTTCGAGAACCACCCTTAATGAACAAGTTGTGTTCCATGGAACATTTGGTAGTTTGTATGTTTTGTATATGAAACCTAATTTTGTTTATTGGTAGTATAGATTTATGTCAATTAGAAGTAAATATGTAGTTGTATGGTTGTAGTACAAATAGTAAATAATGTAAAATTAAATGTGCTATTTGAAACTTTGAAAGTGCTGGACATGGTATGGCTTGTGTGAATATGCCGTGAAACTGTAGCTGCGATCCTAACTTTTTGCTACATTTATGGTGAATTGGATTTCATAAACCAAAGACGAATCGTTACCGATCTTATTTGGAGTGTTACCGTGGGTATTTTAATTTTTTTGTTGATCATCTAGACAGATTGGGATAAACATATAAAAAGTTTAATCGATTGACATTAAGGATTACGACATAAGCATTTGCTATTTTCATGACATGAACTGAGCCTAAACATCATTCATAGACCTAGTAATATGAACGGAGTCCGCTCCTATTAGACATTCGTAAAAGAAGCGGTGGCAACATGCGAGACTGTGTGAGACAGTTGGCCCTATGTTCAAAAATATATACGGATGCAAGACGTCTGACAGGCCTGATAGAAACAGGGAATTTCAATTTCGACAACATACCAACTTAACTCTCAAACAGGAACGAATTCTGTTTTCGGCAAAATTGCATTTGTTTACACAGTCACATATGTAACCAATATATTTGAACTTTTAGATCGCAATAGCTGGGGCTTTCTATCCATATTATTTCATCCGACAACCCAATGACGCCGAGTTAGATGAACGGGAGGCTGTTAAATCAGTTGGAGGAAGGAACCCCTTTAGAACGGTTTTTCTCACTGGTTTTGAATATACACAACCGGGGCCGTTATATGTACGATATATTAAAGACATGTTCAAGAGTGAAGTCGAGAGAGATATGTCAATAGGTAAGCCTTTTAGATAGGGTTGACAGTATTTACAAAAAAAAAAAGAATCAAAACTGACTTAAAAATTGAACTAAAAAATTGTAAATAATAAAACAGAACAGTACACAATAAGTACTTAAATAAGTACACACCTACTGAATATCTATACAATAAATAATTATAAGTAATAATTACACATTTACAGTTGTTAAATATCTACACAACACAGTAATAATTCTAATATACAAATTAATTACCTATCTATCACTATATTTTTGAAATCCGTGCTAATCAACAACAATGCTAAGCTTTTTACCACCATTAACTGTATATTTCTAATCGCCGTAGGATTCGACGGCAGTTCTAAAATTTATGTAGAGTTCAATGCATTCGACTCAAAAAGAGTAACAGTTTTCGTTAACGGTAAGCCAATGGTAACGGAGGCGGCACCAGATAAAATACCCACAGCAGTTTATGAGGCAATTAGAACAAGACAGCTCAAACAGAGTTATTCCATGAGAGTTTTACCGTAAGTACAGCTTAAAATTTCAGTCTTTATATATTTTAAAAATGTTTATGTAGGATGCTTTTACTAGTGTACCTTAAAAATGTACCGATTGTTTACAGTGAATACGTAAAAAAAAAGTTCTAACTAAACAGCAGTCTATATGATTGCTTCGTTCAACTTTTAGTAATAAAACATCATCAGAAAAGAATTTCGTTGTGGTCACGTGTCGTCTGATGAATGTGGTGAGGTAAATCAAAATCGGTTGCTTTAAGGCGCAACAAGAATGAGAAAGATCTGCACTTGACCACAGCAAGATAAATGCATCCTTAAGGCTAATGTTCATTCGATTATGCTTGAGCATGTAGCAATGAAAAAGATCTGTTCTCAATGAATTCAGTATAATTAAACTAAAACTTAAAAAAGGTTTGTGTTATTCTTGCAAGGAAAGGCTTAAAAGATAAGGAAAATGCAAACTTCATCTACATATTGTAATAGATGAAAAGAGTTAGATATTGGGCAGTTTGATACATTTTCGGCAAATAAGAGGTTTACTTGTCTTCTAAATGTTGTTTGTGGCATATTCTTGATTACTTTATGTTTTTTTTATATTTATAAATATAAAGCCATTGACAACAAAGTCAGAATAGACTTTGAAACGTTTGGTATTCCTGCAATATACGTCGTTTTATTTCTATTGTGGTGTTATTGCCAAAAAAAACATAAAGTAATTAAGAGGTTTACTTCTCTTAGCCCACTGTATTCGTTCAGTTCGGTTGTTCATTCCTTTCAATGAGTAAGGTACTCAATTCCTCTGAAATAGGGTCTTTATTTGATCCAGTCATTTATTCAAGTTTAAAACAGGAAATAGTCGCACGGGGCTAAATCTGGAGAATGTGCTGTATGGTGAGCCAGTTATATATGTGTGGAGTGTGCACCCATGCATTGTTTTGATTGAACAGCACTTTTTCTCTAAATGCAGTCCAAATATTCTTGAAAAATGTGATGTACCCGCTCAGTTGGGATGCCTATAGGCCTCAGCAACTTCACGCCATTAAATTCTTCGATTGTCCAATATCATTCCGTGGATTTTATTGACATTTTCTGGCGTGAGCCGAACATCCGTAAACCATTTCTTAACCACTGAAATTGATGGTACAGAGTTCTCACTGTATTTATCAATTTTTTTCTTGGTTTCAGTGATATTTTTTACGCAACAAATAATGCTAGAGCCGTTTCACTTTGATTTGAGGTTGTCTGCTTTCAGTAGCTGGCAAACACAACCTAAAAGAATCAGCTTCGACTTTGACGGTAGTCTATTATTCATAGATGGTAGTTGGCGGGAGCAGTGTTAATTTAAAGTAACCGGAAATTCAATAAGTCATGGACTGATCAAACTGCTCTCGTATATTCATATGATTCGGAAACAAAATATTGGTAATGTTTTTATTTTCACACTCGGGTTCTTGAATTTATTTAAAATACGGTCGAACTCTATAATTTATTTCCATTACTTTTATATTTACACAACTATTTACAATTTATCTTGAAAACCTGCTGTTTATTATACCGCAATCGAATACTGAATGAATCGTTTTGCCAGCTCTCCGTGTTTATATATTTCTTCTCCGAATTCTCTAAAAAGTTTCTCTATTATTCGATGAATTTCCATAGCGCCAGCCGCCGGTTTCGGGTGCCAGACCAACAACATTTTGGATTCTAAGAAATGTAGCATGAATGCCGAATTGACGAAATATCGGATGAATTCCAGTAACAATATCAACAATCCAGTGGTTGAGTTGTAGCCGTGTTATGACCTTATAACCACCTGTTAGAGATACAGGAAACTTAAAAAAACTCTAAAAAAATGCAAAATTACGTAATATTTATGTGAAGGATATAGTTTACGATGCGTGAAGAGCAGAAACAACAAAATGACGTTTTCAGAGTTGCTGGATTTGGATAATTTCATGTTTCCCTTACATGTAACGTTCTAATGTTCTATTTGGAAAACTAGCAATGGTTGCAACCAATCTGAGGGTGTGGGTGACCCCAGAAGTTCAGAAGTTTGAATCTGTCTTGAATTGTGATCTTACTTTAACTGCTTTTGAGCAACTAGACTGCCTTTCAGCCAATCAACAATGTTGAAAAATAGCCCAGATTAGTAATTGTCGACAAAATGTCTTCCTCGCAAATTTTATGTACATATAATCAACTAACTTTTATTATAAATATACAAAAAAGGCGGATATATTTACTAATAACGCTGATGAGATCACTTATACAAAAAAAAAATCGAAGTTCGTGAAGGCTACACATGTAACCCAGCCTCGTCTGTAGCGATTTACATTTGTGTCGGGATGTACGCCACTGACGAATGCGTACATTCTTACTAAATGAATACATAATTGAGCATTACTCTTCCTGTGAGATGCTCAAGACAACCTTGTCACGTTTTGCTTCAAATTGTAAGAAAATTAAATCTGAAACTCACTGCCACTTCAAAAAGGGATCACACTGTGTTAAATAATGTGTATTTCAACCCGCTATTGGAAGTTCTCGAAATAACTATAAATTTGAGGTTTTCATAGAGTAAACAAAAACCAGGCCAAAAAGAAGTAGTTTTTGTCATGCTGAAAAGTTTTGATAGGAAGATAGTCATATATAAATGGGTCAGTGGAAAAGGGACGGATAGCCGTTTTTTTCGGGAGTTTGTAGTGTTACAATGATAGTTGACGTATTATGAGTTGTGAATAACACCAGCCAACAACAAAAAAAAAATATGTGAACTTTGCATGTGACATATGGTTTTCGATGTATCTTTGCATTCTGAACTCGTATCCATAGTCAGTTTTGTCCATTACCTGTTAGTTCTTAAAATTCGCCATGTTTCTGAAGGTTTTTAGCGATTTTCTGAAGCTTTCTAGCGATTTACTGAAAACTAATGTGTGATGGAGCAAAACTGAATATGGATACGAGTTCAGAATACAAGGATACATGGAAAACCATATGTCACATGTAAAGTGAACTTTTTTTGTCGTTTGCTGGTGTAATTAATTTTTACTATTTGATAAACTGCTTGGTCTAAATAAAGAACGATTTAATTTGGAATTTAAGTGTTAAGTATAATATAAAAGCAATAACGTTCTTTTTGTAATTGCAGTGTTCAAAAAGCGTGGTCGTTGGCTGAAAGTCGAGGTATAGAAAGAAAAACTACTCTTCAAAAACTAGAAGAAGCGACATTGTCTTATGCGAGAAGTCACAAGCTTGGAATCGAATTGCTATTCTCAAGATACTGAATTCAATCCCGTACCGTCTTTAGATATACAATGGATAACCATTCACATTACAGAGGTAAGTAACTTAACTTGAAAAGTGGCATGTTTTGTGAATGACGTGAGATTTTTAGTTTATAGATGCTGGGCATTTCTGGGCCAACACTTTTGAGAGCGAGGACAAACTCGCCGCTATCGAACAGACGTTGAATAAAATGGTGTTGCAACGAGTTCTCGCCCAGGGGCAGACCGTGAAATTGGGAAAACTGTATGCGGCTAGATATACACAGGACAACATGTTCTACAGATGTAAAGTGATTACAACAATGCCATCTATGACTCAGGTGAGGGTGTTAGCGTTTATTTGTGTTTAAGTACTGTTGCATTGTTATAATAATTTGGACCACCAGAGTTCTAACGGAAAATTTTTTCCCCTAATTTTTGAAACGCTAGTATTGTGAGTATTAATAGAAACAAACTTAGAAATTCCTTTGTTTTCAGTCTGCAGCCAGCCAGTTGCTTTTTTTACACCTTGCGTTGTATAGTAAAAAAGTAGCCTTCAGAATTTTTTTTAATTCTGGTGTCTTTGATTGTTCTGAATTTACAGCTCAAAAGTCTCACTGGGCACATGGGAAGAAAAATTAAGTAAATTGCTTACAAAACTGGAAATTTGCAGGAAACTTAATGACTACTTAACTTTGGCCATATCTTTCTTTAATTCTTAAAGGTTGCTACAATGGTTTGAATTTACATATAAACCTGGTACGTGGCGCTGCGATCGGATTTGTAATATATCTTTCTCCTCTTAAACGGTTGGGTCGATTTTGATGAAAATCTTGTGTGATTTTGACTGGGTTCCTGGAATGTTTAGATTTGCAATTGTATTTCTAGGAATTTCTTTAAATTTTAAGGGTTGGACCGAATTGGATGACATTTTTTTGGGTGTTTGAGTGGGTTACGTTTACAATTTGACCCGCTAGGGGCGGTGCAATCGAGAGGTAGGACATTTTTTTAACTCCTAAAGGTTAGACCGATTTTAATAAATCTTGTAGTGTGAGTTTGAGTGGGCCCCTGGAATGGTTTAGATTTATAATTAGACTGGGTAGGTGGCGCTGAAATCGGGTTCTCTTAAAACACCAATTTGACTATCAACTATTTTGAGGTTATGTGGTTTTAAAATGGGCTTAGTAGGGGATAATTATAATAGTGTTGATATTCGTGCACAATTGAATATGAATTCGCTACAAAATCGTAGGTAACAATATGAATTGCGTTTTTTACACAAATTGTTAAATGGTTATATACTGTATCCTGAACTATTGGAGTTAATTAAATTCAATGCAAGCCTTGCTAGAACACGTTGTCCTGATTTGTTCTTTACCGATTTTCATCATACCAATTACGGTAAAAACGAAGTTATAACTAGACTTCTTCGTACTGCAAATAACTATCACTAGAACACTTTTAAGTAATATTTTGTTGTCCTGATTTGTTCTTTACCGAAATAAATAAATAAATAAATATGCGAAGGCGGGAAGGACCATCATAAATATATTTCCAAATTTAGATGTCGATTACGGAACACATATATTAAAAACGAAGTTATAAGGCTAGAACTTCTTCGTACTGCAACATAACTAATCCACGTGCAGTTATAGAATGTCGAAAATGGCAACACTGCACATGTTCAATTATATCGTTATATTAAGTAGAACTTACTGAATATATTCACTAAAGTGTGTTTACAATTCTTCTACTTATTGTCAACCATTTGGGAGAGAAGTGTGGAAACTGCGCTGAAATTATGTGGAAAAGTTGTATCATGCTGAAACCAAAAGAAATGCATGGAACTTTAGACAAACATTGGAATAACTGTATCACCATGGAAGTTAACTATGTTGATGAGTATAGTCGAATTTTGCAATTTTGTGTTTTACTGGTTAGTTATGGTACCTAAGAGTTAGGTATACGATTTTTAACAACCAGTATATTTTTGAAATAATTTGTTCCTAGTACTTATGTGATATTTTTAATCGTGTTTGTGATGTCTGCTAAGTTGCAAGTATCTGTTCAATTGCAGGTGATATTTGTTGATTACGGAAACATTCAACAAGTTAAACCGGAAGATCTTTGCCTTTTGCCCAACACGCCCGAATGTCAGCTGCCTCCTATGGGTCTGGAATGTGTTTTGCATGGCGTACAACCTTCTAGGAAAAATAATCCCAATGGTTATTGGACGGAAAAAATAAACGACCACTGGAGGGCTCAGTTGTGTGGGTTGCTTCTTTATGGAGAGGTAACAGTTCACTCATATTTGTTTTGGTATCATTGTAATTAAATAATTTGGTCGAGTGCGAGATGAACTCGCATACTAAGGGTTCCGTACAATTTATTATATTCTAAATTAAGGCAAATATATTTCCTAAAAGATTTTGGAAAAAACGTATATTAACTATTGTTAATAAGAGTACGATTCTGTATACTATTTTAACGAAATCTATGTAAAAAACGATTATTAAGTGTTAAAACTAAATTCTCTAAGAACTAGAGAGACATTTAGATTAGGTCTGTAAGTGATTTTTAGGCGATATTTTTGTTTGGCCTGCCTGAAAATCTGATAATTTATAGAAAAAGAAAAATATTGCCGCCGAAAATAAAATTCAAAGTTCATTAGAAGCTTCACTCATTGAAAAATTCGATTTCCAATATAAATAACACAGAAAAAAAATCTTTTTCTACTCTATTTTTCGGTATTAATTTGTTTAGAAAAAGTTAAAATACAGTGACAAAAAAGTTCCTTTGAGCAAACACTCTCCGACCAACAGTTTTTGAATTGTTAAGTTGAAAAAGTGAATTTTAATAATAAATGATACCATATTTTCTTTAAATTGGATTTTTTAATCTTACATCGGATATTATTTACAATAAACCCTGGAAAGATATAAAATTGTTAATTTTAGTAACGAAATTTTGTGTATAGTAAATAAATATAAATTACCATGTATAAATCATTTTTGAGTTGATAACATTAATGTTTGTTAATTAATATTGGGAAATTGCTTTCTATGCATTGCTACAACTTGTAATATGTATTGTATCTGTTCTTCCGTATAAATTAAACTCTGATTATATTGTTATAAAATTCATTTTTACGCCGCTAATGGAAAAATTAACAAACCTTCTAAATTAATCATTCCGACAAAAACAAAACAAACATACCACCGTCTGAGGTAGTAAAAAAGGGGACTCCTGTTTAGTGGGCATAAAAAGCAACGACTTCGAGAAATTTCTTGAAGATCACTCCTACAACAAATGAATAATTCTGGCATTCGAGTCTTTTCTAAATTTATTATAAAAAGGATGTCGAGTAATATATATTAGTTTATATGACGTGGGAATTGTATCGATAGAAATCAGTTGTTGTAGATAAATAGTGAATTTTTTGTTGTGAAAATAAGGTCATTGTTAATTTAATTGAACCCACGGAATTTGTTGCAATATGATTCCATTAATTGAACTCCGCTATAAACATTAGATATTATTTATGATGTTTAATTTTTTTTTAAATTGTTAAGCACATATTACAATCTTTATCATGTTTCCATTCATCTGAATGGAATTTAAAAAATTTACACGCCGTAAATGATTCTGCTGAACGAGGACTTCAATTAATAGAATCATATAATCGGAGTTTAACTTTAACGAAGAACAGAAACAATGTTTACTAGCTCAGAAATGAAAAAAAAAATCAATTTATATTTATTTAGTAAACAGAAAATCTCATTTATGAAAATAACAATTTAATAACTTTCCAGCGTTTATTGTCAATAATATCTAATGTAAGATTAAAACAGTCCAATTTAAAGAATATTTCGCATCAATTATTAGTAACATACACCATTTCAGCTCTATAACTCAAAACTGTTGGTCGGAGAGTGTTTGCCCAAAGGAACTTTTTTGTGATACATGCAATTTCCTACAAAAGCCGTAATTTTATTTTTTCTCAAAAAATTTCTTTTTTTGAAAATAGAAGTTGAAAACGAAAAAAAGTCCTGTGCTATTTATATGGAAAATCGATTTTTTCGGCAGCAATATTTTCCTTTTTCTATAAATCAGATTTTCAGGTAGGACTGAATAAAAATTACCGCCTAAAAATAAAAAAGAAATAGTTAAAGGTGGTAAGGGAATAGTTAATTTATTTGCAAAAAATAGTAGTGTTTATAATTAGTATTTCCTTTGAATTCAATGATTGCTTTGCTAATATTACTTTATCAACACAAGATGTAGTTGATGTGACAGAGAGCCTAGATATTAGTTCTAATCCAGGACCTGGTGGTATTCATCCATACTCTGATAAATTGTAAATCTGTTCTACCTAATAAGCTCCTAAGTCTTTATAATAATTTATTGTTATTAATCGGTTATTATTCTTCAAACTGGAAGCATTCCTAAAACCTAAAACACGACATAAAGGTGGTGAGGTAGTTACAGACCTATAGTAAAATATAATGTGCAAAAATCTTTGATAAATTGGTTTATGATAAGTCAATTATTTTTTTAGGATATATACTTCAACACCATAGATTTTTTTTATTGCAATTGATTATTGTTATTGTTAATTTCTCTTAATATATTATTAGGCATCTTAATAAAGGTCTTGTTGTTTATTTAGATTACTCTGATCTCTTTAGAGCCTTTGAAGTTCTCAATATTGAAGTATAATTGAGAAAATTCAGTAAATTTAATGCTTGATGTTGAGTTCTACAAGTGGATCTTTGACTTTGACCAACTGATAGGTTAAGTAGTTTTTGCAGAATTGTAATAATGCCATAAAATGTGTTGAAAATACTTGGGAATATTGCATGAAACCAGCCACCCTTATGTTTCTCTGATGTCTTGGCAACCAGTGTCGTTGCTCGGCTGGTCGTCTGTCGATATTTATTTCGCGTTAAAATAGCAAATTCTTACGCTTAATGCAATATTCACTACTATTTTCCCGATTTTTACGACTTAACTCGCTGAAATTCTCCAAACCTCATTTTGAAGGGTTTTCGATTCTCTACAACTCTTCCATTGAATACAATACGATCCCTTTATTACTTTTCATAATATAAGCAAAAACAAAAAAAAAAGAAAGTTATTGTTTAAATACTTTGATTTTATGAATTCTCTTGTCAGTTATTTCCTATAAACTATTAGTGAAGTGGCATAAACGATGTGCTGTTGACGTCTATATTCAAATATACCGCAGTTCTTTTTTTGTATTTGTTTAAATTTCTTTTACTGATACCTTCCATATAGACTTATGTCTGTACCTATGAATACTACACTGCTTCGCTGACTTTTTAGGTTCATTCCGTAGTGGACAATGTCGTGTCACTAGAACTTTACAAGAACCAGCCGAGACCAGGACAGGTCAAATCGATTAACCAAACTATGTTGGAAATGAAGCATGCCGAACCAGCTGTTGAAAGTTTTCTTTCCAAGGTAGATAACAATTTTTTGGAACCATTTCCTTTTATTTTTATTTTTCTATGTAACCTTTAGGAAGATCATCAGAAGCGACTCCAAGTTAACAAAGCTGAGAATCCCGGACAAGAAGCCTTCAGATTGAGTTTTGACAAGGTACATAATTATCAAGACGTTGATGTACCCGATATTGAATTCAGTAATTCCAAATATATCCAACTGAAAGGACCTTTCAGTCCTTTAGAGGTGAAATTCCATGGTTTACTGGAAAGTGGGGGTGGTAAATCCGTGGATGTTGAAGGTAATTCGGTCAACACCGTGTTACTGGAATCCGAACCTCAGAATTATCATACCAGGTAAGATATAATTTGTTCTTCATCTATCGGTATGTGCTGTCGCAGCATATGGCATGACTGTTCATGTAATTTGGTTTTTTAAATTCTTGAGTGAAATCGTCTATTAAAAATTCGGTTTGTTTGAAAATTATTTGTGTCATCTTCTAGTTTATTTTAACGATTTTTTAGGAAACAATACCACAGTTGAAAACAAGAACTGTATCGTATCAGTTTTTTCGTTTCTTTCCCTTCTATTAATTTTTCTATGTTCAAGTGTCTTCTTATTTATTCTTTTTTTTATGTGATGGAGTCTAGATTTCCTTGCTGCTCTTCTTTAAAAATCCATTTCAACTGCACATAAGATGTAACAGTTGCCTAAGTTCAGAATCATAGATAATTACTATCCGTAATATGGTGTTTATATTCTCTATTTTGTTTTCAGATGTTCTATCACTGAGTTCAGTGCTCCTTACAGCTTCTAATTTCCCTCCCTTCTAGATCGAATGCGTCAGGTAGTTTTTCTCTTCCGATGCTTAACAGTTTTACAATGACATAAAGAAAGAACGTCTATTGTTTTTAGGTATAAAAGGTAGCATAAAAAAACAGGTACATCGATTTGATCAAAAATCATCAGAAAAGACCAATTCTTCTGATGCCAACAAATTCAGTAATCGACCTTAAATTGAAAAATCCATTAATAAGGAGTTAATCAGAATTAAACTACAATATTATTGTTCCGAATATATACCAAACTTCTCTAACTAATACTCAAGACAGTGACATGAATCAAATTATGATGTTAAAGTTACATTCAAAACAAGAAATTATTAAAATCCATCATATCGAAAACATCTGGGCCTCTTAAGTCTATAAATAGAAGAATATTTAAAAATTATATAGGGAAATCACAATTGAATAAATCCAAACTTTGTAAACTTGCTTACAATAACAACTATACTATGTGATACACAGGCAGAACTAAAGAGGAAGGACAAATATAAAACATACAATACAAAATTCAGAGATTTGTATCTTTTATATTGGAGAAACCTCTAGGCTTCTAAATGTGTGAATAAACGAACATGTATGAATCACAACACAGTTTAAAAAATCTAAAATTTGAGAACATATGTTGTTATTAAATACAATTTGGCAATTCAACAATATTACTCAATGAAGGACACAATGATGATAAAATGATTGATAACATTTAAACAACAAATTGTAGAAATAAATTATTTAAATAATAGGAACAAAAAAATCAATTTTCACCGATTGTTCCGACTTTCCTTAGTGAAAAATGCTCCGATGAAGATTTATAAACACTCATTTTGAAAATTTTTTGATTCTTTGCATTTTTTAAGTAACTTTTTCCAGTATAAGCAAAAAAGGAAAAAAATCAATATTCCTTGTTGTTTTTACTTCTGAGTTTGCTGTTATATTTATAATATTGATGGCATAACTATATAACCAGTTAAAATTTGTCACATAAAAATCTCTATTAACTCAGTGCAGTTATTGTTGCTCAAATGTGCGTGAAGTTTTACTTATAAAATCTCTTGGATATTGATTTCGTAATAGATCTCCTTTAAAAGTTTTTGTTTTCAAATATTTCATTCAATAAATGTATGTTTTCACTATCATTACAAATTGCAAATACTTATCTGTTACTGAAAATGAGAGGAGAAAAAATTTCACTGACAGACAGAAAATCAAAGAACCCCTCAACAATCATTTTAACTTTAATACATGTATGTATATTTGCTTGATTAGTACTGATACACGCATCTTCGTTTTCGTTTAATAATTCTCCACATTTCCAAGTTTTATAGTAGTCATGCTTGGAAAATACTATGTGATTTTTGTATTGGTTGTATTTTTTTTGTGTTTTGAAGAAAGTAATTTCTTTACATTTTTTGTTGCTCTTTCTCTTTTATTCACAAACTTTCTTAAACGCGTCGGTGGTTTCTGATATACAAATAGTTCGAACCCCACAAAATTCTAGCTACAAAAATTTTACTTAATATTGTACTGAAACAAAAACACTACTCACTACTACCTTTCTACATTTTTGTTTATTTTCCAGACTACTTGTCGCAGGTTGCGTAACGCAAAACCAAACGGGCAATCGACTGAAACTTCGCCAGACGACTCTGATGCCAAACATACCGGGGCTTCCCATGTTCTTAGCATTAATATTTTGCCCGACAATGAAACCGAAAATTACCAACGACGAAACCAGAGTGGCTTCGATACTCTGCGGTCTCGGCTATGACATCTACACTAACAAGCCTTATTATCCAGAGCACGACTTCAATTTGACACTGGATACCTTACTAACCGATAAAGACATAAATCAGGTATTTATACTTTTTTACGCAGTTTGATGGAATTCTTTTTTAATTGTTATTATTTCAGGTGAACAAGATTCGTTTTACAATAAACCAGGGTATTAAATTATTGCACAAAATTAGTTGCAATATGGCCAGTCAAGAAGAAATTACTGGAATACAGTCTTCCCTTACAGAAGATTTCTTCAAGTAAGAATATATTTTTATACTCTCTTCGAGGTGTCATTCCTAGATGTCGGTCTTACATCTCGCGTCTTCATATATTTTTATATTCTTGCTATGAGCTTTTTTGTTTTGGTCCTAAAATGGTATGAGTTACCGCAACGATGATCCATTATATCAACAATAAAGTCTAATCGCTAAGCGCCAAGTCTTAAGAATACTTCAGGTGTTTCACCAACTGTAAGCCGCATGATTAATTAACAGCTATTGCAACACAAGAGTTATATAGTTTTTCTGACAACGCATCATTTAATCTGGAATTTAATTTTGCTCAATGATGCACTGTAATAGTGACTCCTTTGTGCAGATAGTCACCCTAAAACAATAATTTTCCCAGCTGATCAAATAACCCTGAAGATGAAGGAGAATCCTTGTATTTCTATGCTTTGACTATTATTAGTAACATAATGGACCCAAGAGTTATTCATAGAAACAAACCTGTCAACCAAATTCTGTTTGTGGCTTTGCCAGTTAGGTTGTTTATTTAATATTTGGGACACTTTCAAGGTGAGATTCCTCGAATCAATAGCAGCCTTACTGTAGGGCGGAGTTGGGCGATGGCATGAGTGCCAGAAATGAAAGAGTGCCAGCCCCTATTGTATGGCTTTGAATACCAAATAGCCATATCACTGTCGTCCAGGGTACTGGTAGTACTAAAACCAGTTCTCAGTCAAGATATCATGCTGAAGACATTCCACCGAAGACAAGGAGAAAACTAACTCCATATCACAGCAAACCACCACATTTACCAAGATACACAAGGCTGGAGTATCTCTCAAACTGATTACAATCTCACAAAACTTACCAATAGCAAAACTATCAGAATTCCTTCTACCAATACTCCAACATTTGGGGGGCAGGAAATCATCGTACTTCATTCAACGCATTTTGTTGAAATAATCAAATCCATGGCACTTGGACCAGAACATCGCTTAGTAAGTTTCGATGTTGAAAGCCTCTTCTCGAACGTTACATTTAGTCAAATCTCTCGACATACTGAGGACGAAACCCCGATGAAGAAGACGAGCTGCCAATATATTCGATCAAGACCTACTACAATGATGCCGCACGAACTGCTTTCAGGAGAAGAACTGGTTATTCATGCAAGAAAATGAATTGCCTATGCTCGCCGTTATCACCAACCACCTCCAACATCTACATGAAACGTTCGAGGAACATACACTGAAGAGGCACCAGAAGCAACGTAAGCTCTGGTTGACATATGTGGACAACAACTTCCTTATTTAGCAACTATAGGCACTCCTGAAGCACATAAATAGATCCTAACCATCGATTAGATTCACCATGGAGGGGGAAGATAGTGGGTGTCTACCATTCCTTTATGTGAAGTGCCAAAGGACACTATGAACCAAACACCAGAACATCAACTGGTAATTTCACAAGGAAGAGCTCTAGTTTAAAAGAAAATTTTTAGGTACTGCATTCATAATTTCGAATGAGAATAAAATTAGTGGCGGCCACAACGAAGCGCCGACCATAGTATCGCACCATCATACCTCCGCTCACAAAAAAAATGAACAGACATAATTAGATCTAGGTGGTCATGTTGAAGCGTGGACCATGATAATCCTTTTGAAAATTAAAGTTATGTTTTCTTATATTATAAAAATATGTATATATACTTTTTGTACTTAAATTAAAGTTACCATGAGTCTTTCTTCAGATCCAATTGGTTGACTATGACAATTCTGATAATTTTTGTTTAATTTATCTACAAATTGCTTTAAAATATAATCAAATGTGTCTATTTTCATTCGCATATAGTCAAAAAAACGAACCGGGTTCTTTCATACAGATGATGAAATTCTCCATACAACATACGTTTTTTGTTTAGGGGATTTATCTTCACTTTTTCACACCGTCTACGTAGAAACCACTTTTTAGCACTTGCATTCACAATAATATCTTCTTCATCTGAAGAAGAGGATGTCCAAAAATATATGTTTATGAGATCGTTCTAATTTAACTGGTGCCAAAGTAGGAAGCTCCCAGCCTCGATATGACCACCGAGTTCCAGGGTCAGAGCGAGAGTCGGCGCGATGGTTGAGAGTACTTAGCTATGGTCGAGGGTCGATGGTCCCCGTTGTGTCCATACCCTTAGCGAGCCTAGCATCCAAATTAAAAACGTTTGGAGATCCCTTCAGCTACTGCCGCTACGTAATTTGTTTATTATTCTTTTTTACATAAACGGTTCATTTTATCGAGAATAAACACGAGTACCTTTGTTAGTCTATCCAGTTTATTTTTTCAACTCTTTATCATACAGTGTGTTAATAATTGAGCCATTAATTTTTAAACCTTAGTCCACCCCTGGTAAACTAAAAAAAGATAATTGTATTTCAAGATCTTTAAGAGCTCCGTATTAGTAAGATATTAATTTTTCATTATCATCAAGCGTTTCAAAAGTTACGGACTATTCTTTGTATCTGTATGACACACAACTCATACAGGAACTTGTACGAGGGTGAATCAAATATGAACCGGACTTTTGTTTTAAAAATTATATTGGTACGATCAATACAAATTTTAATACATATTATTTTTCTACATAGTCTCCTCTCTTATGTATACATTTTTCCCACCGATTCGGAAGTTTTTTAATACCTTTCTCAAAGAATGAAACTGGTCGTGTCGATAACCAATTGCGCACAAACGTTTCTACACCTTCGTTGTCCTCAAAGTGGTGGCTTGCCAGTTCTTCTTTAAGTGGCCCAAACATGTGGTCGTCTCATGGCGACAAATCAGGACTGTAAGGCGGGTGTTCAAGGGTTTCCCAATGCATTTTGTTCAATTTTCCTTGAGTCAGTGCAGCTGTATGTGGCCGAGCGTTGTCATGCAACAGAATCACACTTCGGGTAGACATATCCCGCCTCTTTTGCCGATAGGCAAGTTTCACTTGTTGGAGTAGTTCGCAGTAATACTCAGCATTAATTGTACGGCGTTCGTGCAGAAAATCGATCAGCAGTACGCCTTCAATCAGCTCACGAATTGCGTACATATTCGCCTCATTGATGCTTGTCGTGGTACGGCGTGAATGAGGCTCATTTTCCACTTTCTCTCAGCCATCTGAAAACTTTTTGTGCCAGTCGTACACTTGGGTCCTTGAAAGTGTTTCATTGCCGAACTGTGCAGATAGTCGACGCAAAATTTCAGACGGTCTAACGCCCTTCCGCGCCAAAAATTTGATAACAACACGTTGCGCAACAGACGTATGCACCTCTTGCTCTGACATGATGCTACTAACAGCGCATCGACTACGCCTCGCCAAACCGACGAACTCCCCTCTTCTTAACATCCCTACCTAACATATATCGAGACGTCACGCCACTCGAATTACCTACAGGGCGAGAAACAGAAAAGTCCGGTTCATATTTGATTCACCCTCGTAATTTTCTTCC
The DNA here is from genome assembly GCA_034190945.1 of Octodonta nipae. Taxonomy (NCBI): domain Eukaryota; kingdom Metazoa; phylum Arthropoda; class Insecta; order Coleoptera; family Chrysomelidae; genus Octodonta; species Octodonta nipae. The sequence goes on along the minus strand of CM067216.1, from coordinate 204,540,930 downwards.
ATAGCTGTCAACGGCTTTTGCACACTTTTATTCAAATCTCTCAACTGATGTCGCTGTTTTCTGCGAGGTGAATTTTATTATGAAATTTTCATTATCACGTGCGAGATAAATAAAATCCGCACTAGTTAATTGCAATTCATATTCGACATCAGTTCTTGTTGAGCGTCTGGGGTGGCATTGTAGGTGACTAGCTGATCAGTTTTTATCACTTTGACTTAAAGTATTTAAATAATAAGTTACAGATAATAAGTTACCAGGTTACCAGGTAGCAGCTACATTAATTTCTAGTACTGTGTCGGTAGTCGATATTAATTAAACATCAAATAATGAATAACAATTAATGAAAATTTTAAATTGCAGGTTGTTAACTGCCCCAAGAATTCCTGTTCAACGGACGAACGTGACTTTCGCTAATCACTGGTCGAAAAGTAACGTGGATTCACTTTTGTTGAAATCAAAGGTCGAAGACGATCGAGAGTCCATTTGGCCTTTGTTAAAATTCGTCCAGTTGAAGGTTTTATCAGATTATAACCCTGACACCAGTAAAAATCTAGACGATTTGGATCTTATGGCAAGAGAGTAAGTATATTTTGTAACGTGAAATGCCGGTGGAATTCTTTTCTTAAATAATATGGACAATTGCATTTATTTATTCGACGTTGTATTTATTCGAGAACGTTACATGTTTTTTGGACCTTTAGGTCAAAATTACATTATTTTATATTGTTTTAAATTAATATAATAAATTTCTGTGAGTACTAATCACTAAATTTACTCCAGAAAATAAACTTTATTTGCACACAATAAAAATTATACTACGTTTCTTAGACTAATAATACTTCTATCCCGGTTACTCGCGTATTCTGGTATAGTGCTGAAAACTTCGGTACTTTTTGATACTCCAAATTGTTCACCAAGAAAATTGTTTTTGCTACTAGTTTGTTTGTTCGTAGAATTATTTTTTGTTACAATGAATAATTTTTAGGGGATTCTTTTATTAGTAGTGAAAAATTAAACGTAACAATAATAATGTCATTATTAGCGAGAACGTTATCAAGAGTAACAACTAATTATACATATAATGATTATTTAAGAAAAAAAGTATTGTAACACGTTTTAAACGGACTAAAAACTCAAAAATAAATAATTGTTCCTTACCGCATACAGTTCCAAACCTCAAATTTTTGTTAGCTATGGAAATACATAGTAAAATTTAAATCGTATCTATCTTATATAGTTACAGACATATTCGATTATTAAGTTTTTGTTGTTTCATCACATCTGGCAAACTTTTACATGTACGGTACGAAAATACTAAAGAGTATTTAAAACAACCAAATTACAACAAAAAAGTCGAATTTGCATGTATACGTGAAAAATCTTAATATGAAAGGAAATCTAAATACATGCATGTCATTAAAAGTACACACAAACAAACTTATATGGAAATTATGAATGACCCTCTAATTATAAAATAATTTTTTTAAGGGTAAAAAATGTAAACATAAGCATACGATGGGTATATATGCGTAAAAAGAATTGCTCCTCAGTGGTAATATTATTATCCCGCATTTGTTGCATGTCAGTGCAAATTACATATTTTTTTCGTATATCATATTAAAAATCAAAATGTCAGCGAATTAACGGTCCTTTAAAATTTGAAGAAACTCAAATCGCCTACAATACCGTAGGTCTACTTAAGTTGGAATCATATACAAAACGTTCTTTATCTTATATATATATATATATATATATATATATATATATATATATATATATATATATAAATCTTCTGAACGTGTGTTAATCATTGAACTCCTCCTAAACGGCTGGACCGATTTTGATGAAATTTTTTGTGTGTATTCCAGGGGGTTTGAGGATGGTTTAGATTCACAATACGGTCAACTAGATATTGTTTTTTAGTTAAATTATTTATTTAAAAATTGTTGTTGATGTTAGCACAACTTACATAGGATCCGGCAGACTGCGCTGTAGTCGCTATGTCAAATATTCAAGAGTGCTTTAGTTTCAGTTACGTCTGATAGATGGCGTTCAGATTATATTGTTACAGCTATTTTTTAAAATTACATTTGAGACGTGAGACAGGACAACGTCTGTCGGGTCCGCTAGTAGCTATATAAATATTTAGATAACAAGTTATTCTATTCAATTCACCAGTAAACGAGAGGTCAAAATAATGAATGTTGCTTAAAAATAAAACATCTTATTTTTGGCAATATCGAAAAAGTTTAATAGGTTTGAAAACTGCATCCAATTGAACCATTACTTCACTAAAAAATGTAAATGAAATACATTTTTAAAGAAACAAAAACCGACTTAAAAAAATAACTTAACTAAAAAGCAAAAAAAACAATAAATTTTTTTTCTGAATTCGGTGCCGTATTAAAGTGAAAATAATTTAGGAAGTACATTTATGAGTAGTATTTTGCAACTTTGCTGTTCAAGATTGTTATAATTAGTGTTCTGCCCTATTAACCCTTTGTATTTGTTTCAGAATGTTGCCAGCCAAAGACGCCCGATGTGTGTTATGCGGAACAATCTTTTTGAATACTAACGACGTTAGATTTCATCTTATTTCCCAAAAACATAAAGACAGTTTAGCCGAATATCACGAAAAACTGAACAATGTGGAAATGTGAATGAAAAATAGACAACGTATGGTTTTACATGCATAATAATTTAGTTACCTTTTAAGTGTTGACGGTTTTATTTTCGTTTTTTATCTTATATAGACTTTTGTTTCGTCACAAAAAACGTTGTGGCATACGTTTTGTCGTGAATTGTGATAATAGAGTTATGTTCAAATTATGTAAGTAAAACTGTTCCTTAATAATAAGCATTTTGAATATATATGATGTTTTATTGCCCGCCTACATTTTATCATAAATTAGGATAAAAAATTTCAATCTGGTTGTTGTTAAATCAGCTAGGGACAATAAATAAACAAAACACAAAAGACAGATTATTTATTTTTATTGTCCAGGGAAAACCCCATACAAAACTAGAAAATACGTTTTCAGTAAATAAGACATAAAGAGAGCGGCAGTCATTTGAGACTGAACAATGGAAGCGAAAAATTCTTATAAAATATACTCCCCGTCCCGCGTGATTTCCTGTTTCTGTTTCTTTGGGTCATTCTTAGTAATGGATATAAATTTCAGGAAAATTAAAGTAATTCTCACTATTTTGTTATGACTCAAGAATTCATCATAATGTGTAATTTGGTTCTTAATTTAAACATAAAAATTGCAGACAGAAAATGCAAATGTTTATTAGAACAAAAAGCAAATTTTGTGCTGGAATTGTATATTAATCGGTTGTTATGTTTGTTTATTTACTATATTTTGTTGATTTTACATTAACAAGGGATTCCTTATTTCTTACACATAAAACTGAGTCGTATGGGTATTTCAAGGCCAAAAAAGTGTGGCGTCGGTCGGAACGTACAATTTTTGTTTTTCACTACCATACTCATCTATTTTTGCCGGTGGAAGGGTGCGCCTCCCGTAAGAACCATTCACTTCTATATACAACACATTATATTTAGTAAATAATTATTAATAACGTTACCATCTTGTATAAATTTCTCTTGGCGCAATATGAAGTATCGTAAAAATTGAACCAGTAAATGTTTGGATTAAAAACTGTAGATAATCTAACAATATTAATAAGTTTTTGACCCACCTGGATGAATAGGTTTTTGTAAAATTGTCCTTTCCAATCTACTGGAGTCATGTAAATAAAATTTAGAAAGTAAGTTAAAGACAACATAATTGATGATTATAATTTTAAAGACAAATAACCCTAACTCTTGCTTCCTGCAAATTTGATACTTGGAGTGATTGATAAATTGGAGTATTATTGTTGGTCAGTAAAATGTCCTGCCTTTTTCTAACAGCAGCATATAGTTATTAAATATTGATGGTTAAACTGTCACACCTTTTAGAAGACCTACCAAATGTGGAGACTAGACAACAGTATATTATATAAAGTATAATTGTCTAAAGTTCAATACAAGCTTTAAAAAAGAACATAACACTTTTAAACTATTGTAATTGGTCAATTATTTTTGTAATAATAATCATATTGTAACGAAATTTGCCTAAGCCGGCTCTGGTTGCATTCCAAGACATCGATCGCTGAAAGGACAAAAAAAGTAATCTCGAAATAGCTCGGTAACTGTAGAATTGATAACGGATTGTACTGGAGAATTCGATGGTGATTTTAAAAGCAGCAGCCATCATCGCAGGAGTCAGTTAGTGCGACGAAAAGCTTATGTAGAATTGTTATTGTGATCAGCTGTTACTGTATAATTTGATGTAAATAAAGTTCTAGAAAAGTAAAAGTGAATATTAATTGTATAGTTTTTAATTGAACCCACGAAATTTATAACATTTTTAACAAAAAAATAATAGTAATGTACTCATTTACTCCATAGGGCATTAATGGTATTAAATAGTCTATATCATATTGAGGAATACTCATCCAAATCCTCTTTATGGTCATCCAAGTTTGTTGAGGAGTCTTTGTAATTATTTAACATTCCTACATGGTGATCTTCAAGGTCAATCCAGTTTTTTGTATGAAAACTATAGTGTCATCAGCAGAATGTGGTCTGGTATTATTCTGTTGATAGATTAAATTTGATATGGTTTGCAGATCAAGCTGTAAAACTGCAACACTTTATTAGTGTTAAGATTGCTATATTTATAACTACAGGAAATCTACTTCCTATACATTTGGCGCCCCATACAATGCTTACTTTGCTGTTTAATGCTCAACAGCCAAATCTGTATTTTGTCTCTCACAAAATTTAGATATGTTCATCACTAAGAGTGTACAATCCAGTATAATTCCAGAATTGAGTTCTGTTTCAAGTGAGGAGTCTTATGTTATAGTGTCAGAAATGGCACCAAAGGACATAGGTAAGCGATCTCAGGCCCATTCCTAGAAAATATCCATCCTGTAGTTGCACCTACATCACATTATTTGACACTGTCCCACATATTTTGTACAGCATGAAACTCTGTCTTAGAACTGTTGACAGATTGGTATACTCATATACATATCGTTAAGTATATGGGTATACTTGTAATTTCTAGTAAACCAAACATCCTTCATTCTGAAGAAATTAAAAACAATCTCTGACAATCAAAAAAATACTAGCAGACTAATTTAAAATAATCTGAATTAGTCTTTTATCTTTGTTGGAAATTTCAAAAGTATTGAAGTATAATATTTCTTCTGAGACAAGGCATAAAAAGAAATAATTTGACTTTAAATGACAAATGAGTGCATTTTATGCCTTTTGTCTAGAAAATATGTCTCACATTAGAGAAACTTATCTGCATTCCTTTTGGATGTTCCATAAGACACAATTATTAGACCATTGGAGAGTGCCTAATTGATTATAATTAATTGGAAACATTCTGTTTTTAACTCAGCAAAAATTACATTTTCAGTAAAAAAAAAGATAAAACATATTTTGATATATTTATTTTGAAAAGGTAAAATTCACATACATAACTTAGTCTTATAAAAAAAACAAACTGATGTTGAATCCACCTTAGTCAAGCTAAAACAAAACAAGGTTAGTTAGCTTAAAAACAACATATTAAAACAATTACCTTTTTGAAACCAATATCACCGGCATACTCCCTAAAGCACTGCCTACATAGATTAAGGCCATATTTCCGAATTAATCCATGCCTGTTGGAGCAAGCTCGGCTGAAAAAAAAAATTATTTCTTATGCATGTTATTGAATAGATACCAGAATGCATTTGTGAGCTATATATCAATTAATTTACATTCATTTTAATATTTCTCATTTATATCGTAATTAATAATTCTAAAATTTGTGGAAGATACCATGCAAAAAGTTTAGGTTAGAATACTGCATTTAAGTTTAAAACAGAAGTATATTAATTTTTAATTTACCATGATCTAGAACCTTGGCCGTATTTACGTGGATGAGAATACCAGATATTTTGGAAACCCATTTTTATTAAATTTTATTTAAATAGTTTGAGAACCAGCTTCAATCACGTTCTTGACGTAAAAGAACCACAAACACCAAAACTGTGAAAAGGAAACAGAAATCCACAGCAGAAACCCACAGATCACACAATAAAGACAGAAACCATAAAACAGTCATTTAGGCAATTCCATATTCCATGAAAATGAAAACTTCCTGAATACGCTGAGTTGAATGACGACTGCGCATGACGAGTTCCGACGGAGTAAGGTAGCAACTTTTCAACAGATGTCTTTTTCTCCGTTACGACAGTATATGTAATGTGGATTATCTAATTCAGTTGCGTGCTAACTTTTTTCGATGCCTTCAGTAGAGACAAAATTTCCGGACATCCTTAGATAAATGTCTATAATGACTATATATATTCGCACATTGCTTTCGGGGTTTTATTGAATACAAACATCATCATACTTAACACATATTAATTTTATTTAGAATTTCAGGATTTTTTTAATGTATATTAAATAAAAACAGTAAAAATGTCTTTAATGAGTTTCTAATTATTTCATCGAAGTTCGGATCTATGTTGGTAATTTTCAATTTCCATCTCACCTTCAGTGTTTAAACGCGAACGTTTTTATTGCACACGAGTTTGCTAAATCTAGCTAGCTTTCCGTAAATATGTTGAGTGAAATTGTACTAAAACTCTGATTGCATTTTTGCTTAAAATGGGATAATGCTTGCTATGGATGACCAACATTTTTCGCAGGTCTTACTCTTTAATTGATTTCGAAGAGTTTCATCTCTAATCAAATCTATTAGTTACTCTTTCTAACTAATTTGAATAGTTGTATTCCATATGACGTAGGAAAATGAAAAACTCCGAATCCTATCGAAAAAATTTTCTTTAACTCTTGAATGTGGTTGTAAATTATATTTGATATTTAATTATATCTACTAGTGGTCGCCCAGTGGTCGAAATTCGACTCTATTTCATGAAATTGTAAAAAGTATATTTTTATAAGAAACAGAGTTGTGGAGAAATCGGAGAAGTAGATGTAATGACCAAAATTGTTCACTCATATTGACAAATCTATTGCAACAACAAAAAAAAAAGTAATCAAGTATGGGTATTCGAAATATTTTTGACACATGAATGACCCCCCAAATTTTTGGCTGGAACCGCTCCTGGCAAAATATTCGATATACTAATTGGAAGATTATTCTTTGCAACCTAAAAGTTTTCGTCACTTGCGGTTTCTCTCAAGTTCTGGAATATTAAAGAAGCAACCCTATTCTCTATTGTCCGCTATCTCACAATATTTTATACAACACCATCGGGAAGGTTGTGGTAATAAAATGTTAATCAAATAATTAAATTTATGTTAAAAACCGAATATTTAATATGAAAGCTACTGCAACGCGTCCGAAAAATCAATTCTGATTCTACTACATTGACTATTTTACCACTAAACACTAACAACGCTTGTATGCCACTTCCAGAAGTACATGGCTCTAAAAATATAACAGCATCTAACGTTCGCTCCCTCCATATATAATTACTCGTTTTGAGTTTTGAACGTCTGGCGGCGGCGGCACTGTCAGTTGTTTGGCGTTGACAGTATGGACGTAAATAATGTATTTTTATTATATTTTATTCAATGAATGAACCAATATTATAAATTAATATTAGCATTCTGCACTGAAGGTCGTCAGTAGCTACTTAACAAAATATAAATGAAGAAAATCGGTTCAGAGACGGAGGAGAAAATGGTACCTAATCGTTTTGTCTTTGCC